>CM026400.1:13426643-13510576 GCA_014843695.1 Archivesica marissinica | reverse complement strand
AGAAGGATCATATATATCAGTAGAGGTAGTTGTTTTGGTTCGGCAAGAAGGATAATGTCAGTAGAGGTAGGTGTGTTGGTTCGGCAAGAAGGATAATGTCAGTAGAGGTAGGTGTGTTGGTTCGGCAAGAAGGATCATATATGTCAGTAGAGGTAGGTGTTTTGGTTCGGCAAGAAGGATATTATGTCAGTAGAGGTAGGTGTGTTGGTTCGGCAAGAAGGATAATGTCAGTAGAGGTAGGTGTTTTGGTTCGGCAAGAAGGATAATGTCAGTAGAGGTAGGTGTTTTGGTTCGGCAAGAAGGATATATATCAGTAGAGGTAGGTGTGTTGGTTCGGCAAGAAGGATAATGTCAGTAGAGGTAGGTGTGTTGGTTCGGCAAGAAGGATCATATTATCAGTAGAGGTAGGTGTTTTGGTTCGGCAAGAAGGATCATATATATCAGTAGAGGTAGGTGTGTTTGGTTCGGCAAGAAGGATCATATATATCAGTAGAGGTAGGTGTTTTGGTTCGGCAAGAAGGATAATGTCAGTAGAGGTAGGTGTGTTGGTTCGGCAAGAAGGATAATGTCAGTAGAGGTAGGTGTGTTGGTTCGGCAAGAAGGATAATGTCAGTAGAGGTAGGTGTTTTGGTTCGGCAAGAAGGATAATGTCAGTAGAGGTAGGTGTGTTGGTTCGGCAAGAAGGATAATGTCAGTAGAGGTAGGTGTGTTGGTTCGGCAAGAAGGATAATGTCAGTAGAGGTAGGTGTTTTGGTTCGGCAAGAAGGATCATGTCAGTAGAGGTAGGTGTGTTGGTTCGGCAAGAAGGATAATGTCAGTAGAGGTAGGTGTTTTGGTTCGGCAAGAAGGATCATATATATCAGTAGAGGTAGGCGTGTTGGTTCGGCAAGAAGGATAATGTCAGTAGAGGTAGGTGTGTTGGTTCGGCAAGAAGGATAATGTCAGTAGAGGTAGGTGTGTTGGTTCGGCAAGAAGGATAATGTCAGTAGAGGTAGGTGTTTTGGTTCGGCAAGAAGGATAATGTCAGTAGAGGTAGGTGTGTTGGTTCGGCAAGAAGGATAATGTCAGTAGAGGTAGGTGTGTTGGTTCGGCAAGAAGGATAATGTCAGTAGAGGTAGGTGTTTTGGTTCGGCAAGAAGGATCATGTCAGTAGAGGTAGGTGTTTTGGTTCGGCAAGAAGGATCATATATATCAGTAGAGGTAGGCGTGTTGGTTCGGCAAGAAGGATAATGTCAGTAGAGGTAGGTGTGTTGGTTCGGCAAGAAGGATCATATATATCAGTAGAGGTTGTGTTGGTTCGGCAAGAAGGATAATGTCAGTAGAGGTAGGTGTTTTGGTTCGGCAAGAAGGATAATGTCAGTAGAGGTAGGTGTGTTGGTTCGGCAAGAAGGATAATGTCAGTAGAGGTAGGTGTGTTGGTTCGGCAAGAAGGATAATGTCAGTAGAGGTAGGTGTTTTGGTTCGGCAAGAAGGATCATGTCAGTAGAGGTAGGTGTTTTGGTTCGGCAAGAAGGATCATATATATCAGTAGAGGTAGGCGTGTTGGTTCGGCAAGAAGGATAATGTCAGTAGAGGTAGGTATGTTGGTTCGGCAAGAAGGATAATGTCAGTAGAGGTAGGTGTGTTGGTTCGGCAAGAAGGATAATGTCAGTAGAGGTAGGTGTTTTGGTTCGGCAAGAAGGATAATGTCAGTAGAGGTAGGTGTGTTGGTTCGGCAAGAAGGATAATGTCAGTAGAGGTAGGTGTGTTGGTTCGGCAAGAAGGATAATGTCAGTAGAGGTAGGTGTTTTGGTTCGGCAAGAAGGATCATGTCAGTAGAGGTAGGTGTTTTGGTTCGGCAAGAAGGATCATATATATCAGTAGAGGTAGGCGTGTTGGTTCGGCAAGAAGGATAATGTCAGTAGAGGTAGGTGTGTTGGTTCGGCAAGAAGGATAATGTCAGTAGAGGTAGGTGTGTTGGTTCGGCAAGAAGGATAATGTCAGTAGAGGTAGGTGTTTTGGTTCGGCAAGAAGGATAATGTCAGTAGAGGTAGGTGTGTTGGTTCGGCAAGAAGGATAATGTCAGTAGAGGTAGGTGTGTTGGTTCGGCAAGAAGGATAATGTCAGTAGAGGTAGGTGTTTTGGTTCGGCAAGAAGGATCATGTCAGTAGAGGTAGGTGTTTTGGTTCGGCAAGAAGGATCATATATATCAGTAGAGGTAGGCGTGTTGGTTCGGCAAGAAGGATAATGTCAGTAGAGGTAGGTGTGTTGGTTCGGCAAGAAGGATAATGTCAGTAGAGGTAGGTGTGTTGGTTCGGCAAGAAGGATAATGTCAGTAGAGGTAGGTGTTTTGGTTCGGCAAGAAGGATAATGTCAGTAGAGGTAGGTGTGTTGGTTCGGCAAGAAGGATAATGTCAGTAGAGGTAGGTGTGTTGGTTCGGCAAGAAGGATAATGTCAGTAGAGGTAGGTGTTTGGTTCGGCAAGAAGGATCATGTCAGTAGAGGTAGGTGTGTTGGTTCGGCAAGAAGGATAATGTCAGTAGAGGTAGGTGTTTTGGTTCGGCAAGAAGGATCATATATATCAGTAGAGGTAGGTGTTTTGGTTCGGCAAGAAGGATCATATATATCAGTAGAGGTAGGTGTGTTGGTTCGGCAAGAAGGATATTATGTCAGTAGAGGTAGGTGTGTTGGTTCGGCAAGAAGGATAATGTCAGTAGAGGTAGGTGTTTTGGTTCGGCAAGAAGGATAATGTCAGTAGAGGTAGGTGTTTTGGTTCGGCAAGAAGGATCATATATATCAGTAGAGGTAGGCGTGTTGGTTCGGCAAGAAGGATAATGTCAGTAGAGGTAGGTGTGTTGGTTCGGCAAGAAGGATAATGTCAGTAGAGGTAGGTGTGTTGGTTCGGCAAGAAGGATAATGTCAGTAGAGGTAGGTGTTTTGGTTCGGCAAGAAGGATAATGTCAGTAGAGGTAGGTGTGTTGGTTCGGCAAGAAGGATAATGTCAGTAGAGGTAGGTGTGTTGGTTCGGCAAGAAGGATAATGTCAGTAGAGGTAGGTGTTTTGGTTCGGCAAGAAGGATCATGTCAGTAGAGGTAGGTGTTTTGGTTCGGCAAGAAGGATCATATATATCAGTAGAGGTAGGTGTGTTGGTTCGGCAAGAAGGATAATGTCAGTAGAGGTAGGTGTGTTGGTTCGGCAAGAAGGATAATGTCAGTAGAGGTAGGTGTGTTGGTTCGGCAAGAAGGATAATGTCAGTATAGGTTTTGGTTCGGCAAGAAGGATAATGTCAGTAGAGGTAGGTGTGTTGGTTCGGCAAGAAGGATAATGTCAGTAGAGGTAGGTGTGTTGGTTCGGCAAGAAGGATAATGTCAGTAGAGGTAGGTGTTTTGGTTCGGCAAGAAGGATCATGTCAGTAGAGGTAGGTGTTTTGGTTCGGCAAGAAGGATCATATATATCAGTAGAGGTAGGCGTGTTGGTTCGGCAAGAAGGATAATGTCAGTAGAGGTAGGTGTGTTGGTTCGGCAAGAAGGATATATATATCAGTAGAGGTAGGTGTTTTGGTTCGGCAAGAAGGATAATGTCAGTAGAGGTAGGTGTGTTGGTTCGGCAAGAAGGATAATGTCAGTAGAGGTAGGTGTGTTGGTTCGGCAAGAAGGATAATGTCAGTAGAGGTAGGTGTGTTGGTTCGGCAAGAAGGATAATGTCAGTAGAGGTAGGTGTTTTGGTTCGGCAAGAAGGATAATGTCAGTAGAGGTAGGTGTGTTGGTTCGGCAAGAAGGATAATGTCAGTAGAGGTAGGTGTTTTGGTTCGGCAAGAAGGATCATGTCAGTAGAGGTAGGTGTTTTGGTTCGGCAAGAAGGATCATATATCAGTAGAGGTAGGTGTTGGTTCGGCAAGAAGGATAATGTCAGTAGAGGTAGGTGTGTTGGTTCGGCAAGAAGGATAATGTCAGTAGAGGTAGGTGTGTTGGTTCGGCAAGAAGGATAATGTCAGTAGAGGTAGGTGTGTTGGTTCGGCAAGAAGGATAATGTCAGTAGAGGTAGGTGTGTTGGTTCGGCAAGAAGGATATATGTCAGTAGAGGTAGGTGTGTTGGTTCGGCAAGAAGGATAATGTCAGTAGAGGTAGGTGTTTTGGTTCGGCAAGAAGGATCATATATATCAGTAGAGGTAGGTGTGTTGGTTCGGCAAGAAGGATAATGTCAGTAGAGGTAGGTGTTTTGGTTCGGCAAGAAGGATAATGTCAGTAGAGGTAGGTGTGTTGGTTCGGCAAGAAGGATAATGTCAGTAGAGGTAGGTGTGTTGGTTCGGCAAGAAGGATAATGTCAGTAGAGGTAGGTGTTTTGGTTCGGCAAGAAGGATAATGTCAGTAGAGGTAGGTGTGTTGGTTCGGCAAGAAGGATAATGTCAGTAGAGGTAGGTGTGTTGGTTCGGCAAGAAGGATAATGTCAGTAGAGGTAGGTGTGTTGGTTCGGCAAGAAGGATAATGTCAGTAGAGGTAGGTGTTTTGGTTCGGCAAGAAGGATCATGTCAGTAGAGGTAGGTGTTTTGGTTCGGCAAGAAGGATCATATATATCAGTAGAGGTAGGCGTGTTGGTTCGGCAAGAAGGATAATGTCAGTAGAGGTAGGTGTGTTGGTTCGGCAAGAAGGATCATATATATCAGTAGAGGTAGGTGTTTTGGTTCGGCAAGAAGGATCATATATATCAGTAGAGGTAGGTGTGTTGGTTCGGCAAGAAGGATAATGTCAGTAGAGGTAGGTGTTTTGGTTCGGCAAGAAGGATAATGTCAGTAGAGGTAGGTGTTTTGGTTCGGCAAGAAGGATCATATATATCAGTAGAGGTAGGCGTGTTGGTTCGGCAAGAAGGATAATGTCAGTAGAGGTAGGTGTGTTGGTTCGGCAAGAAGGATCATATATATAAGTAGAGGTAGGTGTTTTGGTTCGGCAAGAAGGATCATATATATCAGTAGAGGTAGGTGTGTTGGTTCGGCAAGAAGGATCATATATATCAGTAGAGGTAGTTGTTTTGGTTCGGCAAGAAGGATAATGTCAGTAGAGGTAGGTGTGTTGGTTCGGCAAGAAGGATAATGTCAGTAGAGGTAGGTGTGTTGGTTCGGCAAGAAGGATAATGTCAGTAGAGGTAGGTGTGTTGGTTCGGCAAGAAGGATAATGTCAGTAGAGGTAGGTGTTTTGGTTCGGCAAGAAGGATAATGTCAGTAGAGGTAGGTGTGTTGGTTCGGCAAGAAGGATAATGTCAGTAGAGGTAGGTGTGTTGGTTCGGCAAGAAGGATAATGTCAGTAGAGGTAGGTGTTTTGGTTCGGCAAGAAGGATCATGTCAGTAGAGGTAGGTGTGTTGGTTCGGCAAGAAGGATAATGTCAGTAGAGGTAGGTGTTTTGGTTCGGCAAGAAGGATCATATATATCAGTAGAGGTAGGCGTGTTGGTTCGGCAAGAAGGATAATGTCAGTAGAGGTAGGTGTGTTGGTTCGGCAAGAAGGATAATGTCAGTAGAGGTAGGTGTGTTGGTTCGGCAAGAAGGATAATGTCAGTAGAGGTAGGTGTTTTGGTTCGGCAAGAAGGATAATGTCAGTAGAGGTAGGTGTGTTGGTTCGGCAAGAAGGATAATGTCAGTAGAGGTAGGTGTGTTGGTTCGGCAAGAAGGATAATGTCAGTAGAGGTAGGTGTTTTGGTTCGGCAAGAAGGATCATGTCAGTAGAGGTAGGTGTTTTGGTTCGGCAAGAAGGATCATATATATCAGTAGAGGTAGGCGTGTTGGTTCGGCAAGAAGGATAATGTCAGTAGAGGTAGGTGTGTTGGTTCGGCAAGAAGGATCATATATATCAGTAGAGGTAGGTGTGTTGGTTCGGCAAGAAGGATAATGTCAGTAGAGGTAGGTGTTTTGGTTCGGCAAGAAGGATAATGTCAGTAGAGGTAGGTGTGTTGGTTCGGCAAGAAGGATAATGTCAGTAGAGGTAGGTGTGTTGGTTCGGCAAGAAGGATAATGTCAGTAGAGGTAGGTGTTTTGGTTCGGCAAGAAGGATCATGTCAGTAGAGGTAGGTGTTTTGGTTCGGCAAGAAGGATCATATATATCAGTAGAGGTAGGCGTGTTGGTTCGGCAAGAAGGATAATGTCAGTAGAGGTAGGTGTGTTGGTTCGGCAAGAAGGATAATGTCAGTAGAGGTAGGTGTGTTGGTTCGGCAAGAAGGATAATGTCAGTAGAGGTAGGTGTTTTGGTTCGGCAAGAAGGATAATGTCAGTAGAGGTAGGTGTGTTGGTTCGGCAAGAAGGATAATGTCAGTAGAGGTAGGTGTGTTGGTTCGGCAAGAAGGATAATGTCAGTAGAGGTAGGTGTTTTGGTTCGGCAAGAAGGATCATGTCAGTAGAGGTAGGTGTTTTGGTTCGGCAAGAAGGATCATATATATCAGTAGAGTTGGTTCGGCAAGAAGGATAATGTCAGTAGAGGTAGGTGTGTTGGTTCGGCAAGAAGGATAATGTCAGTAGAGGTAGGTGTGTTGGTTCGGCAAGAAGGATAATGTCAGTAGAGGTAGGTGTTTTGGTTCGGCAAGAAGGATAATGTCAGTAGAGGTAGGTGTTTTGGTTCGGCAAGAAGGATCATATATATCAGTAGAGGTAGGCGTGTTGGTTCGGCAAGAAGGATAATGTCAGTAGAGGTAGGTGTGTTGGTTCGGCAAGAAGGATCATATATATCAGTAGAGGTAGGTGTTTTGGTTCGGCAAGAAGGATCATATATATCAGTAGAGGTAGGTGTGTTGGTTCGGCAAGAAGGATAATGTCAGTAGAGGTAGGTGTTTTGGTTCGGCAAGAAGGATAATGTCAGTAGAGGTAGGTGTTTTGGTTCGGCAAGAAGGATCATATATATCAGTAGAGGTAGGCGTGTTGGTTCGGCAAGAAGGATAATGTCAGTAGAGGTAGGTGTGTTGGTTCGGCAAGAAGGATCATATATATAAGTAGAGGTAGGTGTTTTGGTTCGGCAAGAAGGATCATATATATCAGTAGAGGTAGGTGTGTTGGTTCGGCAAGAAGGATCATATATATCAGTAGAGGTAGTTGTTTTGGTTCGGCAAGAAGGATAATGTCAGTAGAGGTAGGTGTGTTGGTTCGGCAAGAAGGATAATGTCAGTAGAGGTAGGTGTGTTGGTTCGGCAAGAAGGATAATGTCAGTAGAGGTAGGTGTGTTGGTTCGGCAAGAAGGATAATGTCAGTAGAGGTAGGTGTTTTGGTTCGGCAAGAAGGATAATGTCAGTAGAGGTAGGTGTGTTGGTTCGGCAAGAAGGATAATGTCAGTAGAGGTAGGTGTGTTGGTTCGGCAAGAAGGATAATGTCAGTAGAGGTAGGTGTTTTGGTTCGGCAAGAAGGATCATGTCAGTAGAGGTAGGTGTGTTGGTTCGGCAAGAAGATAATGTCAGTAGAGGTAGGTGTTTGGTTCGGCAAGAAGGATCATATTATCAGTAGAGGTAGGCGTGTTGGTTCGGCAAGAAGGATAATGTCAGTAGAGGTAGGTGTGTTGGTTCGGCAAGAAGGATATTATGTCAGTAGAGGTAGGTGTGTTGGTTCGGCAAGAAGGATAATGTCAGTAGAGGTAGGTGTTTTGGTTCGGCAAGAAGGATAATGTCAGTAGAGGTAGGTGTGTTGGTTCGGCAAGAAGGATAATGTCAGTAGAGGTAGGTGTGTTGGTTCGGCAAGAAGGATAATGTCAGTAGAGGTAGGTGTTTTGGTTCGGCAAGAAGGATCATGTCAGTAGAGGTAGGTGTTTTGGTTCGGCAAGAAGGATCATATATATCAGTAGAGGTAGGCGTGTTGGTTCGGCAAGAAGGATAATGTCAGTAGAGGTAGGTGTGTTGGTTCGGCAAGAAGGATCATATATATCAGTAGAGGTAGGTGTGTTGGTTCGGCAAGAAGGATAATGTCAGTAGAGGTAGGTGTTTTGGTTCGGCAAGAAGGATAATGTCAGTAGAGGTAGGTGTGTTGGTTCGGCAAGAAGGATAATGTCAGTAGAGGTAGGTGTGTTGGTTCGGCAAGAAGGATAATGTCAGTAGAGGTAGGTGTTTTGGTTCGGCAAGAAGGATAATGTCAGTAGAGGTAGGTGTTTGGTTCGGCAAGAAGGATCATGTCAGTAGAGGTAGGTGTGTTGGTTCGGCAAGAAGGATAATGTCAGTAGAGGTAGGTGTTTTGGTTCGGCAAGAAGGATCATTATATCAGTAGAGGTAGGTGTTTTGGTTCGGC
Source organism: Archivesica marissinica (assembly GCA_014843695.1). Taxonomy (NCBI): domain Eukaryota; kingdom Metazoa; phylum Mollusca; class Bivalvia; order Venerida; family Vesicomyidae; genus Archivesica; species Archivesica marissinica. The sequence goes on along the minus strand of CM026400.1, from coordinate 13,502,353 downwards.
AAGAAGGATATTATGTCAGTAGAGGTAGGTGTGTTGGTTCGGCAAGAAGGATATTATATCAGTAGAGGTAGGTGTGTTGGTTCGGCAAGAAGGATAATGTCAGTAGAGGTAGGTGTTTTGGTTCGGCAAGAAGGATCATGTCAGTAGAGGTAGGTGTTTTGGTTCGGCAAGAAGGATCATATATATCAGTAGAGGTAGGCGTGTTGGTTCGGCAAGAAGGATAATGTCAGTAGAGGTAGGTATGTTGGTTCGGCAAGAAGGATAATGTCAGTAGAGGTAGGTGTGTTGGTTCGGCAAGAAGGATAATGTCAGTAGAGGTAGGTGTTTTGGTTCGGCAAGAAGGATAATGTCAGTAGAGGTAGGTGTGTTGGTTCGGCAAGAAGGATAATGTCAGTAGAGGTAGGTGTGGTGGTTCGGCAAGAAGGATAATGTCAGTAGAGGTAGGTGTTTTGGTTCGGCAAGAAGGATCATGTCAGTAGAGGTAGGTGTTTTGGTTCGGCAAGAAGGATCATATATATCAGTAGAGGTAGGCGTGTTGGTTCGGCAAGAAGGATAATGTCAGTAGAGGTAGGTGTGTTGGTTCGGCAAGAAGGATATAATATCAGTAGAGGTAGTTGTTTGGTTCGGCAAGAAGGATAATGTCAGTAGAGGTAGGTGTGTTGGTTCGGCAAGAAGGATAATGTCAGTAGAGGTAGGTGTGTTGGTTCGGCAAGAAGGATAATGTCAGTAGAGGTAGGTGTGTTGGTTCGGCAAGAAGGATAATGTCAGTAGAGGTAGGTGTGTTGGTTCGGCAAGAAGGATAATGTCAGTAGAGGTAGGTGTGTTGGTTCGGCAAGAAGGATAATGTCAGTAGAGGTAGGTGTTTTGGTTCGGCAAGAAGGATCATGTCAGTAGAGGTAGGTGTTTTGGTTCGGCAAGAAGGATCATATATATCAGTAGAGGTAGGCGTGTTGGTTCGGCAAGAAGGATAATGTCAGTAGAGGTAGGTGTGTTGGTTCGGCAAGAAGGATCATATATATCAGTAGAGGTAGGTGTTTTGGTTCGGCAAGAAGGATCATATATATCAGTAGAGGTAGGTGTGTTGGTTCGGCAAGAAGGATAATGTCAGTAGAGGTAGGTGTTTTGGTTCGGCAAGAAGGATAATGTCAGTAGAGGTAGGTGTTTTGGTTCGGCAAGAAGGATCATATATATCAGTAGAGGTAGGCGTGTTGGTTCGGCAAGAAGGATAATGTCAGTAGAGGTAGGTGTGTTGGTTCGGCAAGAAGGATCATATATATAAGTAGAGGTAGGTGTTTTGGTTCGGCAAGAAGGATCGTATATATCAGTAGAGGTAGGTGTGTTGGTTCGGCAAGAAGGATAATGTCAGTAGAGGTAGGTGTTTTGGTTCGGCAAGAAGGATCATGTCAGTAGAGGTAGGTGTTTTGGTTCGGCAAGAAGGATCATATATATCAGTAGAGGTAGGTGTTTTGGTTCGACAAGAAGGATCATATATGTCAGTAGAGGTAGGTATGTTGGTTCGGCAAGAAGGATCATATATATCAGTAGAGGTAGGTGTATTGGTTCGGCAAGAATGATCATATATGTCAGTATAGGTAGGTGTTTTGGTTCGGCAACAAGGACAATGTCAGTAGAGGTAGGTGTTTTGGTTCGGCAACAAGGACAATGTCAGTAGAGGTAGGTGTTTTGGTTCGGCAATAATGATCATCTATATCAGTAGAGGTAGGTTTTTTGGTTCGGCAACAAGGACAATGTCAGTAGAGGTAGGTGTTTTGGTTCGGCAATAATGATCATCTATATCAGTAGAGGTAGGTTTTTTGGTTCGGCAACAAGGACAATGTCAGTAGAGGTAGGTGTTTTGGTTCGGCAAGAAGGATAATGTCAGTAGAGGTAGGTGTTTTGGTTCGGCAAGAAGGATCATGTCAGTAGAGGTAGGTGTTTTGGTTCGGCAAGAAGGATCATATATATCAGTAGAGGTAGGCGTGTTGGTTCGGCAAGAAGGATAATGTCAGTAGAGGTAGGTATGTTGGTTCGGCAAGAAGGATAATGTCAGTAGAGGTAGGTGTGTTGGTTCGGCAAGAAGGATAATGTCAGTAGAGGTAGGTGTGTTGGTTCGGCAAGAAGGATAATGTCAGTAGAGGTAGGTGTTTGGTTCGGCAAGGGTTGGTTCGGCAAGAAGGATAATGTCAGTAGAGGTAGGTGTTTTGGTTCGGCAAGAAGGATCATATATATCAGTAGAGGTAGGCGTGTTGGTTCGGCAAGAAGGATAATGTCAGTAGAGGTAGGTGTGTTGGTTCGGCAAGAAGGATCAATATCAGTAGAGGTAGGTGTGTTGGTTCGGCAAGAAGGATAATGTCAGTAGAGGTAGGTGTGTTGGTTCGGCAAGAAGGATAATGTCAGTAGAGGTAGGTGTGTTGGTTCGGCAAGAAGGATAATGTCAGTAGAGGTAGGTGTGTTGGTTCGGCAAGAAGGATAATGTCAGTAGAGGTAGGTGTTTTGGTTCGGCAAGAAGGATAATGTCAGTAGAGGTAGGTGTGTTGGTTCGGCAAGAAGGATAATGTCAGTAGAGGTAGGTGTGTTGGTTCGGCAAGAAGGATAATGTCAGTAGAGGTAGGTGTTTGGTTCGGCAAGAAGGATCATGTCAGTAGAGGTAGGTGTGTTGGTTCGGCAAGAAGGATAATGTCAGTAGAGGTAGGTGTTTTGGTTCGGCAAGAAGGATCATATATATCAGTATAGGTAGGCGTGTTGGTTCGGCAATAAGGATAATGTCAATAGAGGTAGGTGTGTTGGTTCGGCAAGAAGGATCATATATATCAGTAGAGGTAGGTGTTTTGGTTCGGCAAGAAGGATCATATATATAAGTAGAGGTAGGCGTGTTGGTTCGGCGAGAAGGATAATGTCAGTAGAGGTAGGTGTGTTGGTTCGGCAAGAAGGATAATGTCAGTAGAGGTAGGTGTTTTGGTTCGGCAAGAAGGATAATGTCAGTAGAGGTAGGTGTGTTGGTTCGGCAAGAAGGATAATGTCAGTAGAGGTAGGTGTGGTGGTTCGGCAAGAAGGATAATGTCAGTAGAGGTAGGTGTTTTGGTTCGGCAAGAAGGATCATGTCAGTAGAGGTAGGTGTTTTGGTTCGGCAAGAAGGATCATATATATCAGTAGAGGTAGGCGTGTTGGTTCGGCAAGAAGGATAATGTCAGTAGAGGTAGGTGTGTTGGTTCGGCAAGAAGGATCATATATATCAGTAGAGGTAGTTGTTTTGGTTCGGCAAGAAGGATAATGTCAGTAGAGGTAGGTGTGTTGGTTCGGCAAGAAGGATAATGTCAGTAGAGGTAGGTGTGTTGGTTCGGCAAGAAGGATAATGTCAGTAGAGGTAGGTGTGTTGGTTCGGCAAGAAGGATAATGTCAGTAGAGGTAGGTGTTTTGGTTCGGCAAGAAGGATAATGTCAGTAGAGGTAGGTGTGTTGGTTCGGCAAGAAGGATAATGTCAGTAGAGGTAGGTGTGTTGGTTCGGCAAGAAGGATAATGTCAGTAGAGGTAGGTGTTTTGGTTCGGCAAGAAGGATCATGTCAGTAGAGGTAGGTGTTTTGGTTCGACAAGAAGGATCATATATATCAGTAGAGGTAGGCGTGTTGGTTCGACAAGAAGGATAATGTCAGTAGAGGTAGGTGTGTTGGTTCGGCAAGAAGGATCATATATATCAGTAGAGGTAGGTGTTTTGGTTCGGCAAGAAGGATCATATATATCAGTAGAGGTAGGTGTGTTGGTTCGGCAAGAAGGATAATGTCAGTAGAGGTAGGTGTTTTGGTTCGGCAAGAAGGATAATGTCAGTAGAGGTAGGTGTTTTGGTTCGGAAAGAAGGATCATATATATCAGTAGAGGTAGGCGTGTTGGTTCGGCAAGAAGGATAATGTCAGTAGAGGTAGGTGTGTTGGTTCGGCAAGAAGGATCATATATATAAGTAGAGGTAGGTGTTTTGGTTCGGCAAGAAGGATCGTATATATCAGTAGAGGTAGGTGTGTTGATTCGGCAAGAAGGATAATGTCAGTAGAGGTAGGTGTTTTGGTTCGGCAAGAAGGATCATGTCAGTAGAGGTAGGTGTTTTGGTTCGGCAAGAAGGATCATATATATCAGTAGAGGTAGGTGTTTTGGTTCGACAAGAAGGATCATATATGTCAGTAGAGGTAGGTATGTTAGTTCGGCAAGAAGGATCATATATATCAGTAGAGGTAGGTGTATTGGTTCGGCAAGAATGATCATATATGTCAGTATAGGTAGGTGTTTTGGTTCGGCAACAAGGACAATGTCAGTAGAGGTAGGTGTTTTGGTTCGGCAACAAGGACAATGTCAGTAGAGGTAGGTGTTTTGGTTCGGCAATAATGATCATCTATATCAGTAGAGGTAGGTTTTTTGGTTCGGCAACAAGGACAATGTCAGTAGAGGTAGGTGTTTTGGTTCGGCAAGAAGGATCATGTCAGTAGATGTAGGTGTTTTGGTTCGGCAGCAAATGGTGTGCACTGGGTATTTTTATATTTTGTTGATGCTGTAGTCAGAAGAGCAAGTGACTTCCGAGGGTGTGCGTTGTAGCATTGAGCTCTGATCATGTTTGTAACAGTAGCACATGTTCGTAAAAGGGGATTGCTCGCGAGAGGGTTGTCTTGAACTGTATTGAATGGACGATTAAAATGTCACCATTATGTGTGCTCTGTACACGAATTTGTTTATCGCTGTTATGTGTGGTCGGACTATTATTTGGGAAGAGCCGTCTCTAATGTTGTGGCTCAACCCAGGTTTGCTTACTTTGTATATATTGTACATAAATTCTGTTTCATAATATAGCACAGTAAAATATCATTACACTAGTTAAATATATGAGTCTGACCAAATACCCAATATATAATTACAGGCTTCAATCCACATGTTTCGTTATAAATGCTGCTACTTACCTTTATAGTACATCGTCAACTTGTGCATTCTACACGAGTCGAAGATAGGGGTAAGCCATTATTTCCATGTAATACTTAGAACTCTCTGAATGTACGCACAGTTCGGTTGCTTACTTCACATAAAACTATAAAATGTGCCTTTCAACTTCCGTAAGATTGATTATTGCATAATGTTTATCATGCTTTGCGACAAACATATTCTAACATTATATGATACTGTATGTAAGTGCACATATACATATATGGTACTGTATGTAAGTGCACATATACATATATGGTACTAATCGGAATGTTTTAAATCTTTCAAATCACATTTATTAAAATATCCATGCTCTGACGAGAATATGAAACAAATGCTCAAAAGTCAAGCCATTCTTTATAAATGCATACATACACAATTTGTGGGAGGTATTAATACTCGCGAATACCGACGTGCAAGCAATCTAGGTCGCTTCTAAAGATTTCGAAAATAGGTATACAAGTTATAACCCTAGTGCGGAATTAAATCTGCAATCGACAATCAATTTAGGAAATGTAATAGATACGTTAGACGTACATTGATGTCAAATCAAGATGTCATAAATCGGTTTGTATTCATGTTTAGCTTGGTTTCTTGTGAGAACATTGAAATTTGGCCACAATGATACGGACTAATTTTACACCTCCTCTAATATTTAAAGGTTCTTTATGTGTTGTTTTTGTCTTCAAGTGTAAATATAAAATTATACTCCATATGCGTACTTATCACAGTGTTAAATACATAGTTATAGATGATTTGGATTTATATATAAATTAATGTAATTTACTGGCCTCCGTGGCCAGGATGTTATGGTCGTTGACTGGGTGGTTCTACATGGACACCCGTCCGTTCTGAAATACTGTTCGGAGGGGCACCCGGGGGCATCCTCCATCAATAATAACTGGAGAGTCGCGATATGACATAAGCAGTTGGTGTAACCGTAAGCTCACAAAACAAACATAAGCAGTTGGTGTAACCGTAAGCTCACAAAACCAACATAAGCAGTTGGTACAACCTTAAACATACAAAACAAATATAAGCAGTTGGTACAACCTTAAACACATAAAACAAACATAAGCAGTTGGTACAACCTTAAACACATAAAACAAACATAATCAGTTGGTACAACCTTAAACACATCAAACAAATATAAGCAGTTGGTACAACCTTAAGCACATAAAACAAACATAAGCAGTTGGTACAACCTTAAACACACAAAACCAACATAAGCAGTTGGAACAACCTTAAACACATAAAACAAATATAAGCAGTTGGTACAACCTTAAACACATAAAACAAACATAAGCAGTTGGGACAACCTTAAACACATAAAACAAACATAAGCAGTTGGTACAACCTTAAATACATAACACAAATATATGCAGTTGGTACAACCTTAACACACAAAACAAACATAAGCAGTTGGTACAACCGTAAACAAATAAAACAAACATAAGCAGTTGGTATAACCTTAAACATACAAAACAAATATAAGCAGTTGGTACAACCTTAAACACATAAATCAAATATAAGCAGTTGGTACAACCTTAAACACATACAACAAATATAAGCAGTTGGTACAACCTTAAACATACAAAACAAATATAAGCAGTTGGTACAACCTTAAACACATAAAACAAATATAAGCAGTTGGTACAACCTTAAACACATAAAACAAATATAAGCAGTTGGTACAACCTTAAACACATACAACAAATATAAGCAGTTGGTACAACCTTAAACACACAAAACAAATATAAGCAGTTGGTACAACCTTAAACACATACAACAAATATAAGCAGTTGGTGTAACCGTAAACACACAAAACAAATAAAAGCAGTTGGTACAACCTTAAACACATAAAACAAATATAAGCAGTTGGTACAACCTTAAACACACAAAACAAATATAAGCAGTTGGTACAACCTTAAACACATAAAACAAATATAAGCAGTTGGTACAACCTTAAACACACAAAACAAATATAAGCAGTTTGTACAACCTTAAACACATAAAACAAACATAAGCAGTTGGTATAACCTTAAACACACAAAACAAACATAAGCAGTTGGTACAACCATAAACACATAAAACAAACATAAGCAGTTTGTACAACCTTATACACATAAAACAAACATAAGCAGTTAGTACAACCTTAAACACACAACACAAACATTGACAGTTGGTACAACCTTAAACACACAAATCAAACATAAGCAGTTGATACAACCTTAAACAAACACATTTACAAATAATTATTTTACCGAACATAATTCATGTCTAGATCATTGCAGAATGTATAAGTTTCACAAGACATACTAATGATTGGAAATTGGAAATGTAAGACAGTAATCGTTTTATCATCTCATCCGCATCGTAGAATATCTCAGTATGTAGCACAAGTAAATGTATAGTAGAATATCTCAGTATGTAGCACACGTAAATGTACAGTAGAATATCTCAGTATGTAGCACACGTAAATGTATAGTAGAATATCTCAGTATGTAGCACAAGTACATGTATAGTAGAATATCTCAGTATGTAGCACAAGTAAATGTATAGTATAATATCTCAGTATGTAGCACAAGTAAATGTATAGTATAATATCTCAGTATGTAGCACACGTAAATGTATAGTAGAATATCTCAGTATGTAGCACAAGTAAATGTATAGTATAATATCTCAGTATGTAGCACACGTAAATGTATAGTATAATATCTCAGTATGTAGCACAAGTACATGTATAGTAGAATATCTCAGTATGTAGCACACGTAAATGTATAGTAGAATATCTCAGTATGTAGCACAAGTACATGTATAGTAGAATATCTCAGTATGTAGCACAAGTAAATGTATAGTAGAATATCTCAGTATGTAGCACAAGTACATGTATAGTAGAATATCTCAGTATGTAGCACAAGTAAATGTATAGTAGAATATCTCAGTATGTAGCACACGTAAATGTATAGTAGAATATCTCAGTATGTAGCACAAGTACATGTATAGTAGAATATCTCAGTATGTAGCACAAGTAAATGTATAGTAGAATATCTCAGTATGTAGCACAAGTACATGTATAGTAGAATATCTCAGTATGTAGCACAAGTAAATGTATAGTAGAATATCTCAGTATGTAGCACACGTAAATGTATAGTAGAATATCTCAGTATGTAGCACAAGTACATGTATAGTAGAATATCTCAGTATGTAGCACAAGTAAATGTATAGTAGAATATCTCAGTATGTAGCACAAGTACATGTATAGTAGAATATCTCAGTATGTAGCACAAGTAAATGTATAGTAGAATATCTCAGTATGTAGCACAAGTAAATGTATAGTAGAATATCTCAGTATGTAGCACAAGTAAATGTATAGTAGAATATCTCAGTATGTAGCACACGTAAATGTATAGTAGAATATCTCAGTATGTAGCACAAGTAAATGTATAGTAGAATATCTCAGTATGTAGCACAAGTAAATGTATAGTAGAATATCTCAGTATGTAGCACAAGTAAATGTACAGTAGAATATCTCAGTATGTAGCACACGTAAATGTATAGTAGAATATCTCAGTATGTAGCACAAGTAAATGTATAGTAGAATATCTCAGTATGTAGCACAAGTAAATGCACCGTAGAATATCAAATGTCACGTACCGCAGATAAATGTGACTTACCAGACAAATATCATACTAATGTCATGTACTACCTCATACTAATGTCATGTACTACCTCATACTAATGTCATGTACTACCTCATACTAATGTCATGTACTACCTCATACTAATACCATGTACTACCTCATACTAATATCATGTACTACCTCATACTAATATCATGTACTACCTCATACTAATATCATGTACTACCTCATACTAATGTCATGTACTACCTCATACTAATGTCATGTACTACAACATACTAATACCATGTACTACAACATACTAATACCATGTACTACCTCATACTAATATCATGTACTACCTCATACTAATGTCATGTACTACCTCATACTAATGTCATATACTACCACATACTAATACCATGTACTACCTCATACTAATATCATGTACTACCTCATACTAATGTCATGTACTACCACATACTAATGTCATGTACTACCACATACTAATGTCATATACTACAACACACTAATGTCATATACTACCACATACTAATGTCATGTACTACAACATACTAATGTCATACTAATGTCATATACTACAACATACTAATGTCATGTACTACAACATACTAATGTCATACTAATGTCATGTACTACCACATACTGATGTCATATACTACCACATACTAATGTCATGTACTACAACATACTAATGTCATACTAATGTCATATACTACAACATACTAATGTCATACTGATGTCATATACTACCACATACTGATGTCATGTACTACAACATACTGATGTCATACTAATGTCATGTACTACCACATACTGATGTCATACTAATGTCATATACTACAACATACTGATGTCATACTAATGTCATGTACTACAACATACTGATGTCATGTACTACAACATACTGATGTCATACTAATGTCATGTACTACCACATACTAATGTCATGTACTACAACATACTGATGTCATGTACTACAACATACTGATGTCATACTAATGTCATGTACTACCACATACTAATGTCATGTACTACCACCTAATGTCATACTAATGTCATGTACTACCACATACTAATGTCATGTACTACCACATACTAATGTCATGTACTACCACATACTAATGTCATGTACTACCACATACTAATGTCATATACTACCACATACTAATGTCATATACTACCACATACTAATGTCATGTACTACCACATACTAATGTCATGTACTACCACATACTAATGTCATGTACTACCACATACTAATGTCATGTACTACCACATACTAATGTCATGTACTACCACATACTAATGTCATATACTACCACATACTAATGTCATGTACTACCACATACTAATGTCATATACTACCACATACTAATGTCATGTACTACCACATACTAATGTCATGTACTACCACATAATGATGTCATATACTACCTCATACTAATGTCATGTACTACAACATACTGATGTCATACTAATGTCATGTACTACCACATACTAATGTCATGTACTACCACCTAATGTCATACTAATGTCATGTACTACCACATACTAATGTCATGTACTACCACATACTAATGTCATGTACTACCACATACTAATGTCATGTACTACCACATACTAATGTCATGTACTACCACATACTAATGTCATGTACTACCACATACTAATGTCATGTACTACCACATAATGATGTCATATACTACCTCATACTAATGTCATATACTACAACATACTAATGTCATACTAATGTCATGTACTACCACATACTAATGTCATATACTACCACATACTGATGTCATGTACTACCACATACTGATGTTATGTACTACCACATACTAATGTCATATACTACAACATACTAATGTCATACTAATGTCATGTACTACCACATACTAATGTCATATACTACCACATACTAATGTCATATACTACCACATACTAATGTCATATACTACCACATACTAATGTCATGTACTGCCACATACTAATGTCATGTACTGCCACATACTGATGTCATATACTACCTCATACTAATGTCATATACTACAACATACTGATGTCATATACTACCTCATACTAATGTCATATACTACAACATAGCGCAGCTAAATGTCATGTACCGCAGCTAAATGTTATGTACCGCAGCTAAATGTTATGTACCGCAGCTAAATGTGATATACCGCAGCTAAATGTTATGTACCGCAGCTAAATGTCATATACCGCAGCTAAATGTTATGTACCGCAGCTAAATGTTATGTACCGCAGCTAAATGTCATATACCGCAGCTAAATGTTATGTACCGCAGCTAAATGTCATATACCGCAGCTAAATGTTATGTACCGCAGCTAAATGTTATGTACCGCAGCTAAATGTCATGTACCGCAGACAATTGGCATGTACCGTAGAAGAATATAATGTACCGCAAACACATTGCTTAGTATGTGTATTATAGACCTTCTGTTGAGAAGATAATATGCGATTGCAATATCAACAGCTTAGTTGCCAGTAATTAGCATGCAATACCCATGCATATATAGATTCACTATTATAATAGATATTAAAATCAAATTATATAGACCTGTACCTTAGTTGAAATATCCGTGCACCGATTTCACTTAACAGATTATAACATGTATTGATGGTAATGATATGTTATCATGCTGGGCGTCAACAAAAACCAGCTGAACAAAACACTTCGATATAAACCACCGTACGTAACACCTTATTTCGTCTACAGTAGGAGTATTTTCTCTATCCATCAAACCACCCGTGATTTGAAATTCGTCGCGTTACATAGCATAGCACCGCTCTAACGTCTGTCTCAACCTAGTGTAGAGAACTATATTTTGTTGTACTATTTAACCCATTCAACACCAAGTAACTCACATGGACTGGTCCATGATATTCATAAACCAATAAATGAATCAGAAAATCATATTTGGACAAGTTCATTAATCAAAATGGGTAATTATGTCTAAAAATATTCATATCACTGGCAAAAAGCGCAGATCCTGATGAGACGGCTCGTCACGAGCCGGCTCATCTGGATCTACACTTTTTGTAAGTCTATTTAGAGGTATGTGGTGTTGAAAGGGTTAACTGACCGTATTTTTCATTTCGTTAATCAAATTCTAACACATCGTACATCATTATTTATGGGATAGTTTGAAATCTAGAGATAGCCATAATAATAGAAATCAGGTGTTTTACGTTTATTTACCGGTTTTCCATATGAGCGACGATTCATGAAGATATATTTTAGATTTTGGAGGATAGTGCAAATATACAGTCAGAGATCAATTACAGTGTCTCCTCTGGTTCTTGTATGTACATGGTGTAAAACACCGACACTATATCTATAGGTCCCATCTGAAAGACTGTTAATATTATTAGGGTCAGACGGGGGATCGAACACAATTATTTTACAACGCCAGTCATATATACATACATATGTGTTTATATGTACGGCCTAGTATACTAGACATATCTCGACATCTTGCTTACCCATGTCTTGCTCACTACAAAGCTGAGTTTAATATTACTACTCTCCCCCTTCTACCCTGCAGCTTCGGGAGACGCCTACAGAAACATGTTGAACATGTATCGGAGCATTACGCATTACATTTCTAAGACACCCCAATTGCAATGACATTCTTGGTTACTTGACATGGCGGATAGCAACGGTACCTGGAACCTCTGAATATATGCTTGTGGCTAACATGTCGTGCTCAGCTGCGCATTTAACTGTAAGCGCGTGTGCACGCACGCACGCACGCACGCACGCACGCACGCACGCACGCACGCACGCACACACATGCACACGCACACGCACACGTTATTATCAACAGTTACTCGTTCACAAGAGTGGATAATTGATATATGTCTATGTAAATAAAGCAGCTGTTCGGTGAGGCTAAGTTTACCGTTGCAGTTACCGATTTTGAAAAGTCCATTTCACCTGGTCTATAGACCCGACCATTTATATATGACCTTTGCTTTTGTAAACCGATGTTTGAAGACATTGTGTGTGAACAGAAAGCAATATCATTTACTTCCTTACAATTAGAATAGATATGCGTTTTTGAAATGAAATATAAATGTTAAAAGAATTTTCAAAAATCAAATAATTTTTTGATAGATCAATATACGAGTTATATATGGCGTCTGCTACTCAAACAAGTGTGTGTCTGTTGGTGAGGGCCAATCCAAATTGTGCAGTAGTTACACTTGGTCAGCTTCGTATAGGCACGGATGTACACCGGAGTAGAACTACCTTCGTATAGGCAATGATGGACACCGGAGTAGAATTACCTTCGTATAGGCACGGATGTACACCGGAGTAGAACTACCATCGTATAGGCACGGATGGACACGGAGTAGAATTACCTTCGTATAGGCACGGATGTACACCGGAGTAGAACTACCATCGTATAGGCACGGATGGACACGGAGTAGAACTACCTTCGTATAGGCACGGATGTACACCGGAGTAGAACTACCATTGGTATAGGAACGGATGTACACCGGAGTAGAACTACCTTCGTATAGGCACGAATGTACACCGGAGTAGAACTACCTTCGTATAGGCACGGATGGACACCGGAGTAGAACTACCTTCGTATAGGCACGGATGGACACCGTAGTAGAACTACCTTCGTATAGGCACGGATGTACACCGGAGTAGAACTACCTTCGTATAGGCACGGATGTACACCGGAGTAGAACTACCTTCGTATAGGCACGGATGTACACCGGAGTAGAACTACCTTCGAATAGGCACGGATGGACACCGGAGTAGAACTACCTTCGTATAGGCACGAATGTACACCAGAGTAGAACTACCTTCGTATAGGCACGGATGTACACCGGAGTAGAACTACCTTCGTATAGGCACGGATGTACACCGGAGTAGAACTACCTTCGTATAGGCAAGGATGGACACCGGAGTAGAATTACCTTCGTATAGGCACGGATGGACACCGGAGTAGAACTACTTTCGTATAGGCACGGATGGACACCGGAGTAGAATTACCTTCGTATAGGCACGGATGGACACCGGAGTAGAACTACTTTCGTATAGGCACGGATGGACACCGGAGTAGAACTACCTTCGTATAGGCACGGATGTACACCGGAGTAGAACTACCTTCGTATAGGCACGGATGTACACCGGAGTAGAACTACCTTCGTATAGGCACGGATGTACACCGGAGTAGAACTACCTTCGTATAGGCACGGATGTACACCGGAGTAGAACTAACTTCGTACAGGCACGGATGGACACCGGAGTAGAACTACTTTCGTATAGGCACGGATGGACACCGGAGTAGAACTACCTTCGTATAGGCACGGATGTACACCGGAGTAGAACTACCTTCGTATAGGCACGGATGTACACCGGAGTAGAACTACCTTCGTATAGGCACGGATGAAAACCGGAGTAAAACTACCTTCGTATAGGCACGGATGTACACCGGAGTAGAACTACCTTCGTATAGGCACGGATGTACACCGGAGTAGAACTATCTTCGTATAGGCACGGATGTACACCGGAGTAGAACTACCTTCGTATAAGCACGGATGTACACCGGAGTTGAACTACCTTCGTATAGGCACGGATGTACACCGGAGTAGAACTACCTTCGTATATGCACGGATGTACACCGGAGTAGAACTACTGTCGTATAGGCACGGATGTACACCGGAGTAGAACTACCTTCGTATAGGCACGGATGTACACCGGAGTAGAACTACCTTCGTATAGGCACGGATGTAAACCGGAGTAGAACTACCTTCGTATAGGCACGGATGGACACCGGAGTAGAACTACCTTCGAATAGGCACGGATGTACACCGGAGTAGAACTACCTTCGTATGGGCACGGATGTACACCGGAGTAGAACTACATTCGAATAGGCACGGATGTACACCGGAGTAGAACTACCGTCGTATAGGCACGGATGTACACCGGAGTAGAACTACCTTCGTATAGGCACGGATGGACACCGGAGTAGAACTACCTTCGTATAGGCACGGATGTACACGGAGTAGAACTACCTTCGTATAGGCACGGATGGACACCGGAGTAGAACTACCTTCGTATAGGCACGGATGGACACCGGAGTAGAACTACCTTCGTATAGGCACGGATGTACACCGGAGTAGAACTACCTTCGTATAAGCACGGATGGACACCGGAGTAGAACTACCTTCGTATAGGCACGGATGGACACCGGAGTAGAACTACCTTCGTATAGGCACGGATGTACACCGGAGTAGAACTACCTTCGTATAGGCACGGATGTACACCGGAGTAGAACTACCGTCGTATAGGCACGGATGAAAACCGGAGTAGAACTACCTTCGTATAGGCACGGATGTACACCGGAGTAGAACTACCTTCGTATAGGCACGGATGTACACCGGAGTAGAACTACCATTGGTATAGGAACGGATGTACACCGGAGTAGAACTACCTTCGTATAGGCACGAATGTACACCGGAGTAGAACTACCTTCGTATAGGCACGGATGGACACCGGAGTAGAACTACCTTCGTATAGGCACGGATGGACACCGTAGTAGAACTACCTTCGTATAGGCACGGATGTACACCGGAGTAGAACTACCTTCGTATAGGCACGGATGTACACCGGAGTAGAACTACCTTCGTATAGGCACGGATGTACACCGGAGTAGAACTACCTTCGAATAGGCACGGATGGACACCGGAGTAGAACTACCTTCGTATAGGCACGAATGTACACCAGAGTAGAACTACCTTCGTATAGGCACGGATGTACACCGGAGTAGAACTACCTTCGTATAGGCACGGATGTACACCGGAGTAGAACTACCTTCGTATAGGCACGGATGGACACCGGAGTAGAATTACCTTCGTATAGGCACGGATGGACACCGGAGTAGAACTACTTTCGTATAGGCACGGATGGACACCGGAGTAGAATTACCTTCGTATAGGCACGGATGGACACCGGAGTAGAACTACTTTCGTATAGGCACGGATGGACACCGGAGTAGAACTACCTTCGTATAGGCACGGATGTACACCGGAGTAGAACTACCTTCGTATAGGCACGGATGTACACCGGAGTAGAACTACCTTCGTATAGGCACGGAATGTTATCATTATAAAGAAAATTGTTAAAAGTAGGTTTATGTATTATTATGCATGATTATGCAAATACTAAAATGTTGATCATATACTACGGATCTGTAGTCCAGTGGTAAACATGTTGGACTGGTAATCCAGGGATGGCAGGTTCGATCCCCCGTCTGACCCTAATAAAATTAACAATCTTTCAGATGGGACGTTAAACCAAGGTCTCGTGTCGGTGCTTTACACCGTGCACGTAAACGAACCAGAGGAGACTCTGGAATGGGTCTCTGTCTGTATCATTGCACTATCCTCCAAAAATCTAAAATGACTAATCTCTTCAGGGGGCGTCGCTCATATGGGCAACCGGTAGCGACGATAAATGAACGTAAAACACACAATCATATACCACTTTAACCTATCATCACTGATGGTCACAGGTTCGAGCCCAGCTCAGACCTTGTCTCTTTATATGAAAAAGTTTGCAGTTTCTTACCGAGGTTGGTGCACCAAGTATTGGTTAACAGCTGGAGCCTGCCCAGGAACGGTATTTATGTAAATTGCCCGCCGCTCAAATGGGCGACGTTAAATAATACTATGATAAGTTGCAGATATTTGTGAATGTGTCCACGGTGACTAAAAGTTTAAACGTTATTTATTTTACAACGATTGCGAAGCAAGTTTTAATAACTTATATTAATCACTCTCGTTGACGTGGATAAAAGCGTATATGTGGTAATTCGTGTTGGAGGAAACCGGAGTACCCGGACAAAATCAACCTGTCCGATCTGGCGACCACCGTACATCTCACATTCTTCCCAGTCCGAGGATCGAACCCGGGTTGCATTAGTTAGACGCGAACGCGCTAACCACTGCGCTAATCAGACAGCCAGTTCTAAGTGTGAAGTGCGCAGTAGTAGTAGACTTGCTTAGTTAGCAAGGTTCATTCTAGGTAAAAAAATTTGGGAGACGTGTGAATGCACACGTTCTCAAATGGTGTTATTTAATATATTTCAACAAAATATGGTTCAAGTTGCACAGTATGGCTATTAAATACAACATTTGAATAGAAGGAATGCTTTATAATGGGCCAGTGTATCTTACTGGACAAAATCTTGTTTGAAAATTGTAACATCACCCTCTAGAATGACTATTTCGCCCACATCGCCCGTTAGATGATCCCTGAGTTAGTATCAGTTGGTATATATATATATTGAACGACTTACTTGTTCTACTGTAAGCTGTACATCAGTAAGTACCTGCGATGTCGTTTACATTATTGAAGTTCAGAATCACATCTGTGCAGCCAAAGTGCAGCAGACTTGCATCATGTTGCATGTAATTGTAGGATTGCGAATTTACGATAGTTTCAACCCGCCCATAGAACTTCCATATTAGTTATTACAAATTTATTTTAGTCCGATTGCGAGTTCTTACAACTTGTATTAATCGCTCTCGATACCTCATTCCTGATGGACTCGAGCGCCACGGGGAGAGAGAAGAGGCAACGTGTAATTTAAATGCATTGCTTAACGGCACAATTGTAACGGCTCCAGCAGGGCTCAAACCTCGGGTCTTTCGCACCTGAAGCGAACGCTCTATCACGACTTGCACGACTATAATATAATGAGAAATGAGACCGCTGTTCTACCAACAGTTATGAGTACACTGATATCGGGAGTGTGATCAGACCTCGAGGTAAACTGATGTATTTCACCCCCTACATTGTTTAGCAATGACGGGACTCATCCGGGGGGGGGGGGCGAAATAGTTGCCCTAGGGACCGGACCCTTAATTTGACACATAAGATCGCTGACTTGTATACCACTGTAACCTATCATCACTGATGGTCACAGGTTCGAGCCCCGCTCAGGCCGTGTCTCATTTATATGAAAAAGTTGGCAGTTTCTTACGGAGGTTGGTGCACCCAAGTACTGGTTAACCGCTGGAGCCTGCCCAGGAAAGGTGTTGTTAGGTAAACTGCCCGTCGGCAATATAGCCCAAAATGGTGCTGATGCAGGTGTTAAACCCGAAATATAACATAACATAACTATTTTCATATAACGGCTTGTTCAGTAAGCTACACTGGTCATTGTAAAGCACTCTTTCTATTGAAATGTTGTTTTTAATGACCATACTGTGTACATGTATTTGAACCATGAAATCTATTAAAGCGACATTACATTGCAAACTGCCAAAACAACATACAAATTGCATTTCTGATACAAATTTTTCCGAAATAATTCTCATAAGTCTTTTTATGATCTGGAATCTATCAAAAAGTGAAAGTAGGATTTCATATAGAGGTCAGTCACGCTCCTGAAGTTAGTATTGGAGTCTATACTAAGCACGTGCTACTGTCGTTTAAGATAATTTAAATCAGATTAGTCTAAAAATAAATATGCATGGGCACACATGTGAGACATAACGGTAAATTTGTACCCTAAAATGTTGTTATTCAGGATACACGCTTTGTATTACGCATGAATGTTGACACTGTTTACATTGTTTTGTTATGTCAAGAAACGTCGTATACGACGTTTGTTTATTGGCATCTATTTGGAAAGAAATCCTACCATATAGTGGGAAATTACGTTCTGTAGAAATTTACTTTTTCACAGATGTAGTGTCGCTTTAAATACCATTTACGGGGCAGAGTGACATCAAGTGATTTCTCACTTAAGTTCTCGCCAAACATTCTGACCTCGTACAAGCCCTGCAATGGGCTTTGAAACCCCAGACAATGAGTTTTCAACTGTTTGTAATTAGTATAATGTTGAAAGATTATTCAACCCATAAATTACAAATAAATAATTCATGACCCTTTCATTACGGAAATTGTTGCCGATTTGTCAAATTTAAATGCATAAGTACGTGTTGTGAACGTTTATTTAGCTCTATGTGATCTTACCATGTGTAACCTGGACTGAGAGAATGAACGAGATAGTCACAATCGTGAAGGCTGTAGTTACTAAAGCTATTAATCGTGATAGCGCAGTGGTAGCCTGTTTGCTTCAGGTGCGAGAGGCCCGGAGTTTGCTACCAGCTGTTGTACAGCGCAGTGGTAGCGTAGCCTGTTTGCGTCAGGTGCGAGAGGCCAGGAGTTTGCGACCAGCTGTTGTACAGCGCAGTGGTAGCCTGTTTGCTTCTGCGAGAGGCCTGGAGTTTGCGACCAGCTGTTGTATCTCTTCTCTCTCCCTCATGGTGATAAATTCCACATTTCCTCTTCTCTCTCCCTCATGGTGATAAATTCCACATTGCCTCTTCTCTCTCCCTCATGGTGATAAATTCCACATTGCCTCTTCTCTCTCCCTCATGGTGATAAATTCCACATTTTCTCTTCTCTCTCCCTCATGGTGATAAATTCCACATTGCCTCTTCTCTCTCCCTCATGGTGATAAATTCCACATTTCCTCTTCTCTCTCCCTCATGGTGATAAAATTCCACATTTCCTCTTCTCTCTCTCCCTCATGGTGATGGATTAATTCCATCAGAGCAATTTGACTACTAATGCTGTAAGAACTTGTTTCGCAATCGAGCTAATTCAATGTTTGTATAAATTAATATCGAAAGCTATTAATATTTCATGTTTCAAACTAGCGGACACTGCCATGCTACGATCCATATCAGGATTATCACAAAGCGTTAATGGAGCGGTCTTGGGGGTCTTGGACCTATGACGGACCTTCCAAACAAAAATTCAGGAACATGCATCCAGTGCTTTCATAATCCTGCTTGCAAATAAACAAACTGTGGTGACAACATAACCTCCTGTCCGAGAAAGTATCATGAACTACCTATCCGATCCTTGTTCATGACCTCAAAGATACTTCGGCAGCCCCTGGATTGATTCGAAATCGCGCAGAGATCGCAAATTCGCAATCCTACAATAACATAATAGTCTGAAGCACTATGGCTGTACATGATGCACTATGGCTGTACATGATGCACTATGGCTGTACATGATGCACTATGGCTGCACATGATGCACTATGGCTGTACATGATGCACTATGGCTGCACATGATGCACTATGGCTGCACATGATGCACTATGGCTGTACATGATGCACTATGGCTGTACATGATGCACTATGGCTGCACATGATGCACTATGGCTGCACATGAAGCACTATGGCTGTACATGATGCACTATGGCTGCACATGATGCACTAGTGCTGTACATGACGCACTATGGCTGTACATGATGCACTATGGCTGTACATGACGCATTATGGCTGTACATGACAAACTATGGCTGTACATGGCGTACTTTGGCTGTACATGACGCATTATGGCTGTACATGATGCACTATGGCTGTACATGACGCATTATGGCTGTACATGACAAACTATGGCTGTACATGGCGTACTTTGGCTGTACATGACGCACTATGGCTGTACATGATGCACTATGGCTGTACATGACGCATTATGGCTGTACATGACAAACTATGGCTGTACATGGCGTACTTTGACTGTACATGACACACTATGGCTGTACATGGCATACTTTGGCTGTACATGACGCATTATGGCTGCACATGACAAACTATGGCTGTACATGGCGTACTTTGGCTGTACATGATGTACTATGGCTGTACATGACACACTATGGCTGTACATGGCATACTTTGGCTGTACATGACACACTATGGCTGTACATGGCGTACTTTGGCTGTACATGATGCACTATGGCTGTACATGACACACTATGGCTGTACATGGCGTACTTTGGCTGTACATGATGTACTATGGCTGTACATGACACACTATGGCTGTACATGGCGTACTTTGGCTGTACATGATGCACTATGGCTGTACATGACACACTATGGCTGTACATGGCGTACTTTGGCTGTACATGATGCACTATGGCTGTACATGACGCAATATGGCTGTACATGATGCAATATGGCTGTACATGACACACTATGGCTGTACATGACACACTATGGCTGTACATGACGTAGTTTAGCTGTACATGACGCACTATGGCTGTACATGACGCACTATGACTGTACATGACACACTATGGCTGTACATGACGCACTATGGCTGTACATGACACACTATGGCTGTACATTACACACTATGACTGTACATGATGCATTTTGGCTGTACATGATGTACTATGGCTGTACATGACGCACTATGCATGACGCACTATGGCTGTACATGACGCACTATGGCTGTACATGACACACTATGGCTGTACATGATGCACTATGGCTGTACATGACACACTATGGCTGTACATGACACACTATGGCTGTACATGACACACTATGGCTGTACATGACACACTATGGCTGTACATGACACACTTTGGCTGTACATGACACACTATGGCTGTACATGACACACTTTGGCTGTACATGACACACTGACTGTACATGAAGCACTATGGCTGTACATGACACACTATGGCTGTACATGACGCACTTTGGCTGTACATTACACACTATGGCTGTACATGATGCATTTTGGCTGTACATGATGCACTATGGCTGTACATTACACACTATGACTGTACATGATGCATTTTGGCTGTACATGATGTACTATGGCTGTACATGACGCACTATGGCTGTACATGACACACTATGGCTGTACATGACACACTTTGGCTGTACATGACACACTATGGCTGTACATGACACACTATGGCTGTACATGATGCACTATGGCTGTACATGATGCACTATGGCTGTACATGGCACACTATGGCTGTACATGACACACTATGGCTGTACATGACACACTATGGCTGTACATGACACACTATGGCTGTACATGACGTACTTTGGCTGTACATGTGACACACTTTGACTGTACATGACACACTATGGCTGTACATGATGCATTTTGGCTGTACATGACGAACTATGGCTGTACATGACACACTATGGCTGTACATGACACACTATGGCTGTACATGACACACTATGGCTGTACATGACGCACTTTGCTGTACATGGACGTACTTTGGCTGTACATGGACCCTACTTTGACTGTAGTACAGTGTACATGACGTACTTTGGCTGTACATGGACGTACTTTGGCTGTACATGACACACTTTGCTGTACATGGACGTACTTTGGCTGTACATGGACCCTACTTTGACTGTACATGACGTACTTTGGCTGTACATGGACGTACTTTGACTGTACATGACATACTTTGCTGTACATGGACGTACTTTGCTGTACATGACACACTTTGACTGTACATGGACACACTTTGACTGTACATGGACACACTTTGCTGTACATGGACACACTTTGGCTGTACATGACATACTTTGGCTGTACATGGCGTACTTTGGCTGTACATGGACACACTTTGACTGTACATGACGTACTTTGACTGTACATGGACACACTTTGGCTGTACATGACATACTTTGCTGTACATGGACACACTTTGGCTGTACATGACGTACTTTGACTGTACATGGACACACTTTGGCTGTACATGACATACTTTGCTGTACATGACACACTTTGGCTACACATGGATACACTTTGACTGTACATGGACACCCTTTGCTGTACATGACATACTTTGCTGTACATGACACACTTTGGCTTACATGACAACTTTGGCTACATGCACTTTGGCTGTACATGGACACACTTTGACTGTACATGGACACACTTTGCTGTACATGGACACACTTTGGCTGTACATGACATACTTTGGCTGTACATGGCGTACTTTGGCTGTACATGGACACACTTTGACTGTACATGACGTACTTTGACTGTACATGGACACACTTTGGCTGTACATGACATACTTTGCTGTACATGGACACACTTTGGCTGTACATGACGTACTTTGACTGTACATGGACACACTTTGGCTGTACATGACATACTTTGCTGTACATGACACACTTTGGCTACACATGGATACACTTTGACTGTACATGGACACCCTTTGCTGTACATGACATACTTTGCTGTACATGACACACTTTGGCTACACATGACACACTTTGGCTACACATGACACACTTTGGCTGTACATGACACACTTTGCTGTACATGACGTACTTTGACTGTACATGGACACACTTTGGCTGTACACGACGTACTTTGACTGTACATGACATACTTTGACTGTACATGATACACTTTGCTGTACATGGACATACTTTGCTGTACATGGACACACTTTGGCTGTACATGACATACTTTGCTGTACATGGACATACTTTGCTGTACATGGACACACTTTGGCTGTACATGGACACACTTTGGCTGTACATGACATACTTTGCTGTACATGGACATAATTTGCTGTACATGGACACACTTTGACTGTACATGGATACACTTTGACTGTACATGACATACTTTGCTGTACATGACATACTTTGCTGTGCATGACATACTTTGGCTGTACATGGACACACTTTGGCTGTACATGGACGTACTTTGCTGTACATGACATACTTTGCTGTACATGACATACTTGGCTGTACATGGACATACTTTGCTGTACATGACGTACTTTGCTGTACATGACATACTTTGCTGTACATGACATACTTTGCTGTACATGACATACTTTGCTGTACATGGACATACTTTGCTGTACATGACATACTTTGCTGTACATGGACGTACTTTGCTGTACATGGACATACTTTGCTGTACATGACGTACTTTGCTGTACATGGACGCACTTTGCTGTACATGGACATACTTTGCTGTACATGGACATACTTTGCTGTACATGGACATACTTTGCTGTACATGGACATACTTTGCTGTACATGACGTACTTTGCTGTACATGGACGTACTTTGCTGAACATGGACGTACTTTGCTGTACATGGACATACTTTGCTGTACATGGACATACTTTGCTGTTCATGACATACTTTGGCTACAGAATGACTTGAATGATCAGGTGCAATGTTGTAACCGGCATCTTGGGTATTTACCGGTGTATACATTATATCTTACCTACAGTACAACAAATAAGTAGCTTTATCACATAACTTTGCTTGTACTCAGTGTAATAAAGCTATTACATTTACATATTTTCTTATATGTCCACATGTGTAATAACACCTGGAAGAATTCTGATTGGTCGTGGCATGACAGCTTGCAATATACATTCGACACATATATTTAGTTTTGTGTTCCATGCTTTATTCGTTGAAAATCAACTGATTAGATTAATAAAATGCTTAATATGCACTAAGGCGTACGGATGCACCTTAGTGTAATTAGATTAAAAACTATTCTGGTAAACGAACCTTTTTTCCTTCAAATTTATAGTGTTTTTTTAAACGTTATTTTAACGATTGCGAAGCAAGTTTTAACAACTTATATTATCATTATTATTATTATTATTATAATAAAACAACATATTGGGAATCTGAAAACTGGCTGCTTAAGTTTAAACTTTTATTTATTTTACAACGACTGTGAAGCAAGTTCGAACAACTTAGATTAATCACTCTCGTTAGCGCGGATGAAAGCGTTTAATGTGGTCATTCGTGTGGGAGGGAACTGGAGTACCCGGACAAAACCCACCTGTCCGATCTGGCGACCACCGTACAATCTTGCATACTTCTTGGTCCGAGGATCGAACCCAGGTTGCATTGATGAGAAGCGAGCGCGCTACTGCGCTAATCAGACAGCCAAAATAGTAGTTTTTGTTACTGTGGTGATGTGGTAACACTGGTTGTGAGTTCATACCATATTTTATGATACTCGGCTCATAAAATACCTGTATTGTAGGGAATCACCACTCATGTAAGAAATTCTTAACCCATTCAACACAAAGTAACTGACATGGACTGGTGCACCCATTCAACACCAAGCATCTGACATGGACTGGTGCATGATATTTTTTATACCAATAAATAAATAAGAAAATTACATTTGGACCGGTTCATTTATCAAATTGGGTAATTTTATCTAAATATAGTAATATTACTGGCAAAAAGTGCAGATCCTGATGAGACTTAGTTTAATCATATTTTATTGCTCGATTCGTTTTACATATACGTGTGAATACAAAACATGACAAATTAAATAAAGGCAAACGGGTCGTCACGAGCCGACTCATCTGGATCTACACTTTTTGTAAGCCTATTTAGGTCTGTGGTTTTGTTGAATGGGTTAAGAATATTATTTTCATAAACCATGTCGAAGGAGGACAATCATCCGAACACATGAGCCTCCGCGGTCGAGTTGTCGAAATACTGGTATGTCACCGCTGCCCTATGTAAGGTCCTATATTCATTCATTGTATAGCTAGCCAGCCTAGTTCCACTGCGCAGAGCACATTTTGAATAACTTGTTAACGGAGCTCTGTCGTGTGTACACGTTCACAAAAAATCGGTTAACGTGGCAGTCCAAGTATATATGGTATGCAATTTAACATTGTTCAAGGTCAAAATCCAGGACTCGAATATGAAAGTTTAGACTGTGTCTCAAAATATTTAATTTCTTGCCAACAAGTAAGTACATGTGTAACAGTCAGAATGTATTTATATCATTTATATTGCTTTTATTTCATATTCTATAATTTCAATCGTTCCAGATTTGTTTGTATTATTGTGGCCGTTTACATTATATTTTGTCCGCCTCTGTGGTCGAGTGGTTAAGGTCGCTGACTTGTGTACCACTGTAACCTATCATCACTGATGGTCACGGGTTCGAGCCCCGCTCAGGCCGTGTCTCATTTATATGAAAAAGTTGGCAGTTTCTTACGGAGGTTGGTGCACCCAAGTACTGGTTAACCGCTGGAGCCTGCCCAGGAAAGGTGTTGTTAAGTAAACTGCGATATAGCCCGAAATGGTGCTGATTCAGGCGTAAAACCCGAAATATAACATATATAACATAACATTATATTTGATTAAAGATCACTATTGCATTGTCATAGCCCTTTCCTTCATAGAGATTTAGGTTAATATACTATTATATCTCCATACAAACGACAGCCATTTAACCCTTTCCTTCATAGAGATTTAGGTAAATATACTATTATATCTCCATACAAACGACAGCATTTAACCCTTTCCTTCATAAGATTTAGGTTAATATACTATTATATCTCCATACAAACGACAGCCATTTAACCCTTTCCTTCATAGAGATTTAGGTTAATATACTATTATATCTCCATACAAACGACAGCCATTTAACCCTTTCCTTCATAGAGATTTAGGTAAATATACTATTATATCTCCATACAAACGACAGCCATTTAACCCTTTACTTCATAGAGATTTAGGTTAATATACTATTATATCTCCATACAAACGACAGCCATTTAACCCTTTCCTTCATAGAGATTTAGGTAAATATACTATTATATCTCCATACAAACAACAGCCATTTAACCCTTTCCTTCATAGAGATTTAGGTTAATATACAATGTACTATTATATCTCCATACAAATGACAGTCATTTAGCTATCATGCAGTGGATAAGTAGACGCCATATCTATCCTACCTCCATAGATATTACAGGGACTTCATGAGATTCTGACCTTTATTATGAACATTGGTTTGGCTACTACATTGTCTAATGTATGTCGTATTGGTAATGGCGTCAACAGGTGCTTCTATGAGGGAAAGGGTTTATGAACATTGGTTTGGCTACTACATTGTCAATGTATGTCGTATTGGTAATGGCATCAAGAGGTGCTTCTATGAGGGAAAGGGTTAATGAACATTGGTTTGGCTACAACATTGTCAATGTATGTGGTATTGGTAATGGCGTCAAGAGGTGCTTCTACAAGGGAAAGGGTTAATGAACATTGGTTTGGCTACTACATTGTCAATGTATGTCGTATTGGTAATGGCGTCAAGAGGTGCTTCTATGAGGGAAAGGGTTAATGAACATTGGTTTGGCTACTACATTGTCAATGTATGTCGTATTGGTAATGGCGTCAAGAGGTGCTTCTACAAGGGAAAGGGTTAATGAACATTGGTTTGGCTACTACATTATCAATGTATGTGGTATTGGCGTCAAGAGGTGCATCTATGAGGGAAAGGTTTAAGCTGTTAATTGACCTTACAACTTAAAGTCCACAGACCGTGGACTCACCCCTACGTATGTCACCATTGTTTGTATGCTACTCTGCTCTACCACGCTAATTTCCCAATTTAGAGCTCGCCCGCACACGAGTTCAAATCCGCCCGCACACGAGTTCAAATCCTTGGAACTCGAGTCGGTGACGCATGGAAGGAACCCTTTCCCTATTCAGTTATTCTCGCATGCATGTACCTGTACACAATCAATTAATTGAATACTTAACTCTGCATGCTAGCGGCGAAAATAACATGTCATATTTGTCATGCAATTTTGTTAGAATTGTGTCATAATGACACAATTCTAATGAAATTTCATAATGACACAATTCTAATGAAATTTTATAATGACACAATTCTAATGAAATTCCATGACATATTTCCAGAGTGTAACTGTTCAGTTACAAATACGGAGAGAGAAAAACATTAATGTATTACCGTCTGCTACAATTATTTGAACTATTTATAGCTTTTATTTTACCCAGCATGCAAAGAGTTAAGTCTGTTGAAAGTTTTGAGGTATTAGACCCATAATTAGTTTCTCTTTATAAGGTATATTGGATAAATGAACAATCTATACTCTTATCTACTCAGCTGGAATTGGCAGCGTGGTTCGTGATAGTTGATTGATACAAAATCTGTTCAGTGTTGATGAGTATAAGTCACTCAATGGTTGCGATCGATTGATTTATAGGAATGGGAATGTCTGTTAATTGTATTTTGAAGACAAGATTCTATTTTCTAGATGGGAAATCAATGAAAACCTAGAAATAAGAAGATTATGTTTTGGACTGGCAGTGTCTGTTTCTGATTTATTCCACTTTAGAGACATTCAAGTATCTATATGTATATCACTAAGGCTGCATACACATATTACAGAAACTATTACCGTATGCCACTGTGGTTCCTGCTCACTGAACTGCTTTTCCACTAGTTGTTGCCCCCCCCCACCCTACCACCACATTGCTCCCTCAATTTCCCCCCCCCCCCATTGATTTGTGCCTCATTGTTTCCTGTCCCACATTGCTTCCTACCTACCCCATTGTTCCCTCATTGTTTACCCCCCTCATTATTCCCTCCCCTCCCCCACCTCCATTGTTTCCTGCATCCCTGTTTCCCCATTTTGCTTCTTGTCCCCTAATTGTTTCATGCCCCTCAGTCTGTTGCATTGTTTCTCGCCCCGATTGTTTCTCACCCTGATTATTTCTCGCCCCGATTGTTTCTCACCCTGATTGTTTCTCGCCCCGATTGTTTCTCACCCTGATTGTTTCTCGTCCCATTTACCCCTTCCACATTCTTTCCGGTCCCAATTTTTTATGTCCATCATTCTGGTGTATAGTTAGTTATAAAATAGTTATTAGAAAAAAATTGATATGGTGTAGCATTAGTTTAGCCATGAGACCTGCCCAATCATTTGAAGGTTTATAGGGAAGGTAGGAGATGGTCAACCATGTGGTCCCAGTTGCAAACCATCTGGTCCCAGTTGCACAAAACTAGACCCCCCCCCACTGGATAAGCTATTCACTGGTCAACATTGATATGGTGTAGCATTAGTTTAGCCATGAGACCTGCCCAATCATTTGAAGGTTTATAGGGAAGGTAGGAGATGGTCAACCATCTGGTCCCAGTTGCAAACCATCTGGTCCCAGTTGCACAAAACTAGACCCCCCCTCCTCGCTGGATAAGCTATTCACTGGTCAACATTCAAACAGTTGTAATAACAATGGTTGCATTGAAATAAAATAAATATCATATTGATCTAATCAGCTGCGACGAGTGATTCTGCAGCAATTGCACCAATTTATAGCAATGTATTTGCTATGTTAACCCATTCAACACCAAGTAACTCACATGGACTGGTCCATGATATTCATAAACCAATAAATGAATCAGAAAATCACATTTGGACAAGTTCATTTATCAAAATGGGTAATTATGTCTAAAAATAGTCATATCACTGGCAAAAAGTGCAGATCCTGATGAGACGGCTCGTCATGAGCCGGCTCATCTGGATCTACACTTTTTGTAAGCCTATTTAGAGGTCTGTGGTGTTGAAAGGGTTAATAGATTTATCCTACCGTCATGCATAATGATGGTCAAAACCGGCCTGCCTAATGAGAGACATTGCTAGTTTTTCTATTACCTCCCTTGATGGATAAAGTCAGATTTATCCCGAAATGTATATTGTTCCTTTTAGTTGGAATCCTTTGTTTTTACTGTTGTCTTCTAACCATATGTTGCGTTAGGATAAATGTAATGTTATCAAAATAGTGTTAATTAATTGAACCAATTTTTACAGTAAGGTATCCATTGGACATGCTAAAGGATATCTGTCGATATTGAATAATTTCATAATTATAAGACGAGAATACGGATAAAAATGGAAAACATGTGGTGCAAAGGAAACAACGATAAAAACAGAGGAAACTAATTAAGAGGACCACTATACTATTATGAGTATTCAGGGGCAGTAACTGACTAATGTTTCTCATAAACTTTGCTTTATTAGTCAATTGGCAGTGCCTAATAAGCCTTCTTTGATGTCATAATGCTGCAATTATGACATCATATCTTCACAGATGGTATGATAAACTTCAGGTCATGAATATTCGGTAATATTTCCTCTCTAAAACTTCTTTTTATCAGAAGATAGAATAAATAGAATATTAGGTTACCGTCTTATAAATTTTAATTTATTAGGCTAGTTTCCTGAAAAAAATACAAGGTTCGGCACAGCCTCGCTTTTTGTATTTTCTCCAACTCCAGTCTCTATTAAGCAGCTAACCTGTATTAGGCAGCAGCCAATTTCCATATTACCAATATGTTGTTTTTATTATACAGTCGACCTCTATTAAGCAGCCACCTGTGCTAAGCAGCCACTTTCTGTGATTCCCTTGGCTGGCTGTGTAAGACAGGTTTGACTGTATACGTGTATAAAGTACTTCTCACTTCAAGCACTTTCAAGTAATTCACTGGGGTCATTGATTTTATCTCCATAATTAAACTTAAAATCTGCTACTTCAGAATTGTACTACTTCAGTATTTTGTATGTATCAGAATAGAGGTCACACAAAGGACAGGCTACAGTAGCCTGGGAACAGGCATCCATATATTTTGCCTGGTCAGTCATTGGCGTAGCTTTCTATAGGCTGTGTAGGCCATACACTTTTCCCCGAAAAATCGAAAAAATAAAAATGGCAAAACTGCAACAAAATTCGGGAGGCCAGGATTAAATTATATATGTTTAATAATATAAGTTGGCCTACACATCGATTCCAGCCAAGCTACGCCCCTGTCAGTCAAATAAATATATTTTAACACCGAGACTATTAATTAGACCGTATTGAGCTTCTGATCATGTCATTTTGCCAGAAGTTAAAAAGTGAAAAATCGACAGACTGTTGGGCGATTCTGTTGTTTATGTTGTTTTGTGAACATTTCTCCAAGTGTTAGACAATTATCTTGTTTATACTGCAACTTAGTATCATGTGATATTTAATGGTCGCTATCCCTTGCAACCACAGTTAGGGTAGCTATTCCTTGCAACAACCTAACTATCCTTTGGGGCTTGCACCCGCATAGTCAAGGTAGCTATCCCTTGCACACACAGAGCTATCCCTTACACACACATAGTTAGATAGTTAGAGTAGCTATCCCTTGCACACACATAGTTAGAGTAGCTATCCCTTGCACACACAACTATCCCTTGCACACACATAGTTAGGGTAGCTATCCCTTGCACACGCAGACTTATCCCTTGCACACACATAGAGTAGCTATCCCTTGCACACACAGAACTATCCCTTGCACACACAGAACTATCCCTTGCATACACAGAGCTATCCCTTGCACACACAGAGCTATCCCTTGCACACACATAGTTAGGATAGCTATCCCTTGCACACACAGAGCTATCCCGTGCACACACATAGTTAGGGTAGCTATCCCTTGCACACACAGAACTATCCCTTGCACACACAGAACTATCCCTTGCACACACACAGAACTATCCCTTGCACCCATCGGAACTATCCCTTGCACCCATCGGAACTATCCCTTGCACACACAGAACTATCCCTTGCACACACAGAACTATCCCTTGCACCCATCGGAACTATCCCTTGCACACACAGAACTATCCCTTGCACACACAGAACTATCCCTTGCACACACAGAACTATCCCTTGCACACACAGAACTATCCCTTGCACACACAGAACTATCCCTTGCACACACAGAACTATCCCTTGCACACACAGAACTATCCCTTGCATGCTGCATTTACTACTGCCCACTACTCATGTTATTGAGTACACTTGTGTTCACATTGTGTTGTATACCTAGACTGCCCAACTACAGTGTTTCAAGGTGTTTGATGGGTGGTATGTAGATCATAGATGACAGTCATTGCTTCATGCTGCATGTTGTCCAATTGTATAGGCAGAAAAGCCAGGTGTTGAACCTTCATTGCCATGGCAACGTCTCCTAGCAATAGCCCCCATCTGACCCCTGCATCACCCTTACAACCTAGTAAATATGCAGATAAAGAGATGTTCAATGTATGGCACCAATGACTTGTTTAATGTTAACAAAGCCCACCATAACCACTGGGTGGGAAACAATTACCCCTACTGATGCACCACTGGATGTGAAACAATTACCCCTACTGATGCACCACTGGATGTGAAACAATTACCCCTACTGATGCACCACTGGATGTGAAACAATTACCCCTACTGATGCACCACTGGATGTGAAACAATTACCCCTACTGATACACCACTGGATGTGAAACAATTACCCCTACTGATGCACCACTGGATGTGAAACAATTACCCCTACTGATGCACCACTGGATGTGAAACAATTACCCCTACTGATACACCACTGGGTGGGAAACAATTACCCCTACTGATACACCACTGGACGTGAAACAATTGCCCCTACTGATATGCCACTGTGTGTGAAACAATTGCCCCTACTGATATGCCACTGTGTGTGAAACAATTGCCCCTACTGATATGCCACTGGGTGTGAAACAATTGCCCCTACTGATACACCACTGGACGTGAAACAATTGCCCCTACTGATACACTGCTGGGTGGGAAACAATTTCTATGTGTATGTTTGATGTTTCAGGAACTACTTGAACTATGTGATAGAAGAATTACAGGACCCAGTCAAGTAAGTATCCCATCTGTACTCACCACCTTGACATCCGTAATGATCACCCTGGCATCTGTACTCACCACCTTGACATCCGTAATGATCACCCTGGCATCTGTACTCACCACCTTGACATCCGTAATGATCACCATGGCATCTGTACTCACCACCCTGACATCCGTAATGATCACCCTGACATCCGTACTCACCACCCTGACATCCGTAATGATCACCCTGACATCCGTACTCACCACCTTGACATCTGTAATGATCACCATGGCATCTGTACTCACCACCTTGACATCCGTAATGATCACCCTGGCATCTGTACTCACCACCTTGACATCCGTAATGATCACCCTGGCATCTGTACTCACCACCTTGACATTCGTAATGATCACCCTGGCATCTGTACTCACCACCCTGACATCCGTAATGATCACCCTGACATCTGTACTCACCACCTTGACATCCGTAATGATCACCCTGGCATCTGTACTCACCACCTTGACATCCGTAATGATCACCATGGCATCTGTACTCACCACCCTGACATCCGTAATGATCACCCGGACATCCGTACTCACCACCTTGACATCCGTAATGATCACCCGGACATCCTTAATGATCACCCGGATATCTGTGCTCACCACCTTGACATCCGTAATGATCACTCTGGCATCTGTACTCACCACCTTGACATCCGTAATGATCACCATGGTATCTGTACTCACCACCTTGACATCCGTAATGATCACCCGGACATCCATACTCACCACCTTGACATCCGTAATGATCACCCTGACATCCGTACTCACCACCCTGACATCCGTAATGATCACCCTGACATCCATACTCATCACCTTGACATCCGTAATGATCACCCTGACATCCATACTCATCACCTTGACATCCGTAATGATCACCTTGACATCCATACTCATCACCTTGACATCCGTAATGATCACCCTGACATCCGTACTCACCACCCTGACATCCGTAATGATCACCCTGACATCCATACTCACCACCTTGACATCCGTAATGATCACTCTGCCATCCATGGTCATCACCCTGACATCCGTACTCACCACCTTGACATCTGTAGTCATCACCCTGACATCTGTAGTCATCACCCTGACATCCATACTCACCTCTGTGAAATCTGTAGTCACATCCCTGACATCCATAATCACCTCCCTGACATCCATAGTCACCTCCCTGACATCCGTACTCACCTCCGTGTAATTCTTAGTAATCACCCTGACATCCTTACTCACCTCTGTGACACCCGTAGTCACCTCCCTGACATCCGTACTCACCTCCGTGATGTCCATAGTCACCTCCCTGACATCCGTAGTCACCTCCCTGACATCCGTACTCACCTCTGTGTAATCCTTAGTAATCACCCTGACATCCTTACTCACATCCGTGACACCCGTAGTCACCTCCCTGACATCCGTACTCACCTCCGTGACGTCCAGGGTCGCCTCCCTGACATCCAACAAGCCTCTACATTATGCCTGTCTCGCCTTAAAACACCTCCCTAATCCTTCCACAATGTCACAAAGAAACAAATATAACACTCAATTTAAAATGTATATAGTCCAGGTTTGCGACTTATCGTGGACCTGGTAATTAGATCATCCTTGTAACAGCGTATACTGTAAGACACGCCTTTAATATCAAAGAAACGCTGTCCAACACTGCGAATGAGCAAGCATAATATTAGTGAGGACATTTATACGAAAATAGATGCAAACAGGGTCTATTCTGGAGTGGAAAAAAGGGCACGGTCGGTCAGAAAAGTGACAGGGTGCCATTTGAACCGGGGGGGGGGGGTATTAGAATATCTATATGACTCACGGTGATTGACTGCTAATTATGCTAGATCAGAGATGCAGTAGTGAAGTATATGAAACAGCGTGTATGTTTAACCTTTATTTATCGTTGTTACCGGTTGCCCATATGAGCGACGCCTCCTGAAGAGATTAGTCATTTTAGATTTTTGGAGGATAGTGCAATGATACAGAAAGAGACCCATTCCAGAGTCTCCTCTGGTTCTTTTACGTGCACGTGTAAAGCACCGACACGAGACCTCGGTTTAATGTCCCATCTGAAAGACTGTTAATTTTATTAGGGTCAGACGGGGAATCGAACCTGCGATCCCTGGATTACCTGTTACCACTGGACTACAGATCCGTCTGTATATATGAAACAGCCGGACGACTTAGAGTTTATATAGGTCTGTCTGCCCACATGCCCGAAGGCATTCGACTGTTGATGCATATATAAAAAATTTTTTTTTGAAAAAGGCTGGGCTAACAGGGGCATGGCTGGGCGACATGTCATTCCGCTCTAGAACCCCCCCCCCCCTCAAAATACGCTTAAATATGATCATCAAAGGATATGCAATAGTGATGTAAATATATTGATAGGATCATATTAATAATAATGGGTAGTTATTGGATATTATGTTGTATTTACCGCCCGTTATTCTAGGCTAGCTGACCGACACAGCTATACCAATCAATACTCACCACGATTGAGATAGTCTAGTCAATAACACTCCGGCTTTGACGTCATACCAGGTTGCTTCCCTGAAATTAAAACGGGTTACAATCGTATTGATTTATTGTGAATTAATATTTATTGTCTGTTTTCCATCAACGTTGTTTTTATGATGCTGTATTGTGTTGTGTTGATTGGGTGACAATTAATTTGTTTTTATAGCGAATGATAAATGATGCAAGGCCTTCAAAGTAACATCCTACACAAATGGCCTGAATACTGGTTTCATATGCTCGATCATATGGTTTGCCTGTGGCAAGGGTAAATATCCAATTGTGGCAAGGGTAAATATCCAATTGTGGCAAGGGTAAATATCCAATTGTGGCAAGGGTAAATATCCAATTGTGGCAAGGGTAAATATCCAATTGTGGCAAGGGTAAATATCCAATTGTGGCAAGGGTAAATATCCAATTGTGGCAAGGGTAAATATCCAACTGTGGCAAGGGTAAATATCCAACTGTGGCAAGGGTAAATATCCAACTGTGGCAAGGGTAATTATCCAACTGTGGCAAGGGCGATTATCCAACTATGGCAAGGGTAAATATCCAACTGTGGCAAGGGCGATTATCCAACTATGGCAAGGAGAACTATCCAACTGTGGTAAGGGTAAATATCCAACTGTGGCAAGGGTAAATATCCAACTGTGGCAAGGGCGATTATCCAACTATGGCAAGGAGAACTATCCAACTGTGGTAAGGGTAAATATCCAACTGTGGCAAGGGTAAATATCCAACTGTGGCAAGGGTAAATATCCAACTGTGGCAAGGGCGATTATCCAACTATGGCAAGGAGAACTATCCAACTGTGGTAAGGGTAAATATCCAACTGTGGCAAGGGTAAATATCCAACTGTGGCAAGGGTAAATATCCAATAGTGGCAAGGGTAAATATCCAACTGTGGCAAGGGTAAATATCCAACTGTGGCAAGGGTAAATATCCAACTGTGGCAAGGGTAAATATCCAACTGTGGCAAGGGTAAATATCCAATAGTGGCAAGGGTAAATATCCAACTGTGGCAAGGGTAAATATCCAACTGTGGCAAAGGTAAATATCCAACTATGGCCAGGGTAATTATGGAACTGTGACAAGGGTAAACATGGCAAGGCATATAAATTCCACATTGTCTTCTTTCCCTCATGGAGATGGATTCCATCAGGAATGAGGTCTCGAGAGCGATTAATATAAGTTGTAAGAACTTGTTTCGCAATCAAACTGACGTAGCTTTGTATAAAATAAGACATACAATATATTAATATGTATACATGTATATATATATATGATTCGATAACAAGTCACATACAAATTTGTCTGCTAGATAACATTTTGAATTGTTCAGACTGGACACAAGTTGTATAGGACTGAAATACCGCTTTCCTATTGTGACCGTGACCTTTGTATGTTCTTAAAATAAACAGAAGCAGTCACGGATACAGTCTGGAGTGTTTCCAAATATAGACTCATTTAGACAAAGACGCATGTTCCAGATTGTTTTCTAATCTGACAGTAGTTATAAAATTTGTTTGAGCTCGATTGCGAAACAAGTTCTTACAACATTAGTTTAATTGCTGTCAAGATCTCATTCCTGATGGAATCCATCGCCATGAGGGAGAGAGAAGAGGCAATGTGGAATTTAAGTGCCTTGCCTAGAAGTGCCCTATTTTGCATCAGCACCCTGCCCTTTTCCAATCCTAGCTGGAGTACTGGTTTGTGTAGATTGATTCCGGTTTCAAGTACAAGATACGTTATGAATTTAATATTGCAGTATTATCGAAGTAGATAAACGTGTATTCATGAAAAGAAATTATTGCAATGTTCCGTGAAGCAATTTATCTCTCTGCTTTGCATTCTGGGTAAAATAAAGGCTATAAATAGTTAGCTGGAAACAATGGATTAATGTGCTTTCCTGATTTGTATCGGTAAACTCTAGGAAAATGTCGTGTAATTTCATTAGATTCTTCAATTCCAATGAAATTCCAATAGATTCTTCAATTCCAATGAAATTCCATTAGATTATTCAATTCCAATGAAATTCCATTAGATTATTCAATTCCAATGAAATTCCATGACATATTTAACCGTTCTTTTCACCGCTAGCGTGCAAAGAGCGCAAGCCCCATATGCGCTGAATGCGCTGCACACCGAGATATTGTAAGGAGCGGATGATTAGATATTGTGATTATTGTCTTATAATTTCATATTTCAATAATAAATTAATACGGTAACATTTGGAAAATATAGCCACAAACGAAATTACTATTTATAAATTATCTCCCTTTATGCATATTTTTTAACAAAATCACAAATATCTCCGTAAATGGCGGTTTACTTAGTAAACACAAGGACTGGGAAGTATGTGCCTTATTTTAAACGATGTTATGCAATCTTGAGTTTAGTCAAACGTATTAAATGCAAGAATGATCACTTTACATAGTAATATTATATTTCATCTGCTATAAAAGAGACTGACTAGAAGTTATTCACATTCAAACCTTTAGTGAATGAATACCTCCTGTACTCCCATGGGAATTGCAATGGAATGGTTTTTTTGTTTCTGCATTACATCAACGTACAATTGTCAACGGGGGGGGGGGGGGGGGGTCTGCCTCCATGGTTGAGTGGTTATCGTCGCTGACGTGCATACCACTGTAACCTATCATCACAGATGATCACGGGTTCGAGCCCCACTCATGCCATGTATCATTTATATGATAAAGTTGACAGTTTCTTAAAGAGGTTGGTGCGAATACTGGTTAACCGCTGAAGCCTGCTCAGGAAAGGTGTTGTTAGGTAAACTGCCCGTCGGCGATATAGCCCAAAATGGTAAAGTTGAAGGCGTAAAACCTGAAAAAACAAACAAACAATTGTTAACGGTATAAACAGTAGGTCATATCTGGATTACATGTCTTTTGTGCCGTATTATTCGTACCGACCATGAAACTAGATCTGTAACTTCATCAAGATATTGTAAATAATAATAGCGGGGATATATCTAGGTCATGACTAAACAAAATTTTATCCTTGTGCAACATGACCCTTCAGTAGATCCGTTACAGTAATATCTGCATGTGTGGCAGGACCAAGCCAAACTTTATCCTTATGCAACATGATCCTTCATAACGTTACAGTAATATCTGCATGTGTGGCAGGACCAAGCCAAACTTTACCCTTATGCAACATGATCCTTCATAACGTTACAGTAATATCTGCATGTGTGGCAGGACCAAGCCAAACTTTATCCTTATGCAACATGACCCTTCAATAGATCCGTTACAGTAATATCTGCATGTGTGGCAGGACCAAGCCAAACTTTACCCTTATGCAACATGACCCTTCATTACATTACAGTAATATCTGCATGTGTGGCAGGGCCAAGCCAAACTTTATCCTTATGCAACATGACCCTTCAGTAGATCCGTTACAGTAATATCTGCATGTGTGGCAGGACCAAGCCAAACTTTACCCTTATGCAACATGACCCTTCATTACATTACAGTAATATCTGCATGTGTGGCAGGGCCAAGCCAAACTTTATCCTTATGCAACATGACCCTTCAGTAGATCCGTTACAGTAATATCTGCATGTGTGGCAGGACCAAGCCAAACTTTATCCTTATACAACATGACCCTTCAGTAGATCCGTTACAGTAATATCTGCATGTGTGGCAGGACCAAGCCAAACTTTACCCTTATGCAACATGACCCTTCATTACATTACAGTAATATCTGCATGTGTGGCAGGGCCAAGCCAAACTTTATCCTTATGCAACATGACCCTTCAGTAGATCCGTTACAGTAATATCTGCATGTGTGGCAGGACCAAGCCAAACTTTATCCTTATACAACATGACCCTTCAGTAGATCCGTTACAGTAATATCTGCATGTGTGGCAGGACCAAGCCAAACTTTACCCTTATGCAACATGACCCTTCATTACATTACAGTAATATCTGCATGTGTGGCAGGGCCAAGCCAAACTTTATCCTTATAAACATGACCCTTCATTACATTACAGTAATATCTGCATGTGGCAGGACCAAGCAAACACCACAACAACCCCACACAAAACCACAACCAAGCCAAACTTATCCTTATGCAACATGACCCTTCATACATTACAGTAATATCTGCATGTGTGGCAGGCCAAGCCAAACTTTATCCTTATGCAACATGACCCTTCATAACATTACAGTAATATCTGCATGTGTGGCAGGACCAAGCCAAACTTTATCCTTATGCAACATGACCCTTCAGTAGATCCGTTACAGTAATATCTGCATGTGTGGCAGGACCAAGCCAAACTTTATCCTTATGCAACATGACCCTTCATTACATTACAGTAATATCTGCATGTGTGGCAGGACCAAGCCAAACTTTACCCTTATGCAACATGACCCTTCATTACATTACAGTAATATCTGCATGTGTGGCAGGACCAAGCCAAACTTTATCCTTATGCAACATGACCCTTCGTTAGATCCGTTACAGTAATATCTGCATGTGTGGCAGGGCCAAGCCAAACTTTATCCTTATACAACATGACCCTTCATTACATTACAGTAATATCTGCATGTGTGGCAGGGCTAAGACAAACTTTATCCTTATGCAACATGACCCTTCAGTAGATCCGTTACAGTAATATCTGCATGTGTGGCAGGACCAAGCCAAACTTTATCCTTATACAACATGACCCTTCAGTAGATCCGTTACAGTAATATCTGCATGTATATCACTCCTTAAATACGTGCGTGCAGTCCACACCGACTGACATTGCATGGGCGTTACATAGTCACGATTAGTCCTGACCATGGACTTGCAAACCCAGAGATTTCTGAAACAGCCACCATTCTAAGTTCAAACTAGATGTTAGCTAATGAACGTTCTTGCCAGTTACAGTTATTGTGGTCAAGTTGTGGACAAACTATGGAATAATGGGGTGTTTGTTTTGGCTCTTTGCATGCTGGGTAAAATCAAGGCTATAAATAGTTCAAGTAATTGTAGCAGGTGACAATTTAATACGAATTTATGACGACTTTTCATGACATATTTGACTGTTATTTTCGCAGCCAGAGTTGTTAACCGTTAGCACGTTGTAGGCGACAAAGTTAACCGTTAGCACGTTGTAGGCGACAAAGTTAACCGTTAGCACGTTGTAGGCGACAAAGTTAACCGTTAGCACGTTGTAGGCGACAAAGTTAACCGTTAGCACGTTGTAGGCGACAAAGTTAACCGTTAGCACGTTGTAGGTGACAAAGTTAACCGTTAGCACGTTGTAGGCGACAAAGTTAACCGTTAGCACGTTGTAGGTGACAAAGTTAACCGTTAGCACGTTGTAGGCTACAAAGTTAACCGTTAGCACGTTGTAGGCAACAAAGTTAACCGTTAGCACGTTGTAGGCTACAAAGTTAACCGTTAGCACGTTGTAGGCTACAAAGTTAACCGTTAGCACGTTGTAGGCTACAAAGTTAACCGTTAGCACGTTGTAGGTGACAAAGTTAACCGTTAGCACGTTGTAGGTGACAAAGTTAACCGTTAGCACGTTGTAGGCGACAAAGTTAACCGTTAGCACGTTGTAGGCGACAAAGTTAACCGTTAGCACGTTGTAGGCAACAAAGTTAACCTTTAGCACGTTGTAGGCGACAAAGTTAACCGTTAGCACGTTGTAGGTGACAAAGTTAACCGTTAGCACGTTGTAGGTGACAAAGTTAACCGTTAGCACGTTGTAGGTGACAAAGTTAACCGTTAGCACATTGTAGGCGACAAAGTTAACCGTTAGCACGTTGTAGGTGACAAAGTTAACCGTTAGCACATTGTAGGCGACAAAGTTAACCGTTAGCACGTTGTAGGTGACAAAGTTAACCGTTAGCACGTTGTAGGCTACAAAGTTAACCGTTAGCACGTTGTAGGTGACAAAGTTAACCGTTAGCACGTTGTAGGCGACAAAGTTAACCGTTAGCACGTTGTAGGTGACACAGTTAACCGTTAGCACGTTGTAGGTGACAAAGTTAACCGTTAGCATGTTGTAGGCGACAACGTTAACCGTTAGCACATTGTAGGCGACAAAATCATATATCAAATGTGTAATATTTTTCTTATATTTCCAAAAATGTAGTTTATACAAATTTATTTTAGCTCGATTGCGAAACAAGTTATTACAACTTATATTAATCACTCTCGAGACCTCATTCCTGATGGAATCCATTGCCATGAGGGAGAGAGAAGAGGCAATGTGGAATTTAAATGCCTTGCCTAAGGGCACAATCGTAACATCTCCAGCGGGGCTCGATGTAGGGCTCAATGTAGGGCTTGATGGTTCATTAAAATCGTCTCGATTCTTTAAAAAAAAAAATGATACTTGACATTTCAGACAGATCCAATATGTAATTGTTTGTTTTCGCCTACAGCTAAATGTTAAAGTATATAAATGTGATGAAAGTAGTTCCTGTTGATCGTCACAATTTCTGAATATGTTTATTGTAATTGTATTCGTTACCAAACCAGTATTACTGTAAAATACTATTATTTCGTGAACACTTTATTTCGCGATGTTCACGATTTTGAACATTTTCAATTATTTCGCACAGTTTTGAATTTGAGCATCTGTGATGTATCGCGAAAAATGTGCGCGACTGTTTTATGTAGATCGCCTATAATTAGATCGCCTATAATTGTATTGACTTTCAAATTTTTTATAAAATTTACGGATATATTTCGGACACATTATTATTCACGAGAATCATGAATTCGCGATCAACTTAGAATCGCGAAAATATTAAATCTCGCGAATAAATAGTGTTGTACAGTACCTACAGGTTTCATCCAGTAAAAAGTTCATTCAAACTATTTTATCATTTTTTAATATACTTTCGAAACTATTTAGCACGTTTCTGGTCTATATAGCAAGCACTGTTTGTTCATAACAAAATCATGCTAGCACAGAGTGATGCAAATCATTTATTGCGTGTGTTATTAAAATTACTGCCATAAAAAACCTGCATACACCGTAATTTCGCTCTTCTGAACACTTACACAACTTTACTATCTCCTACAAGTGCAATTCGTGGATTTAATATTTCCACTTTTGTGAAATACCTTGTGAGCTCCCACGTGTGTTTCTGCTATCATGGAAAGCTCCATACTGGCAAACTAGTGGATAACTTACTAGATGCCTCCGTGGTCGAGTTGTTAAGGTCGCTGACTTGTATACCACTGTAACCTATCATCACTGATGGTCACTGGTTCGAGCCCCGCTCAGGCTGTGTCTGTTTATATGAAAAGGTTTCTTACGGAGGTTGGTGCACCAAGTACTGGTTAACAGCTGGAGCCTGCCCAGGAAAGGTGTTGTTAGGTAAACTACCCGCCGGAAATATAGCCAAATTGGTGCTGATGCAGGCGTTAAACCCGGACAAACAAACAAACTTACTACATTCTAAATCGTAGTTTGTTTGCTTGGTGTGAATCTATTCTTTATCTAAGTATAATAATTAAGGATGGGACCGAATATTCAAATATCTGAATACCTGGCCAAATATTCGAATCCTATTTCGGTATTTGAATACAAAAAAAAAATTAATTTCAGTTTTTGTTTTGCTAATGATTATATCGAGTTATTTCAATCCATAAAGCCATTGCACATTCTCGGGTGTGTGTTTAACCCTTTCAACACCACAGACCTCTAAATAGGCTTACAAAAAGGGTAGATCCAGATGAGCCGGCTCGTGACGAGCCGTCTCATCAGGATCTGCACTTTTTGCCAGTGATATGACTATTTTTAGACATAATTACCCATTTTGATAAATGAACTTGTCCAAATGTGATTTTCTGATTCATTTATTGGTTTATGAATATCATGGACCAGTCCATGTCAGTTACTTGGTGTTGAAAGAGTTAAGTGCGAAAACTTGGCCACTTGTTCCCAATCATCTTACACGCGCTCTCCGGCATCTTGACACTTTTTACAAGGTGTTGGTTTAGAAGCATGGCTTATTAATAATATATACCTGTATGCAATAAGAATATAGCTCGGTACTTTGCTGCAATATTTCGGGATTTACATACTAGTAGTCATTCTGCACATGGGGGCTTCACTTCAAATAACTTGCCATGCGGAAGATCAGTGGTTCTATCAGGTTGCTGGAGAGTCACCATATGACCCGCAGGTTCGTTCCCCCGTCTGACCCTAATAGAATGAACTGTTTTTCATTTGGGACTTTAAACCAGGTCTTGTGTCGGTGCTTTACACCATGCATGTAAAAGAACCACAGGAGACTCTGGAATGGGTCTCTCTCTGTACCATTGCACTATCCTCCAAAAATCTAAAATGACTAATCTCTTCAGGAGGTGTCGCTCATATGGGCAACCAGCAGCAACGATAAATAAACGTAAAACACACACACACACATATGACCCAAGCTGTTGTGAGTGAGACTTTATTCCCAAAAGAACAGGCAAACAAAATCCCCACATTGTTGACTTGCAATTGTTTGAACAATGTTTATGAAGGGCTTGTGTATGGACTCTATAAACTGTTAATCTTCTGGTCACTGTAGGTCACATGTAATCTCTGACCCCCCCCCCCCCCCCCCCCCGGTCACCAACCAGTCCTATACTACACTGACTTAGCAGGATTATAGGTGAACAATCTTGTAAATGGACAGGACAAGTTAATCTAACTCTCTAAATAGTAAACATATTAAGTAAATATTGTTATCACACTCTTATAATCTGCTAAGCCGCGAATATTCATTACGCGAATAGTGATTACGGTTGACTTTTGTGTTTGAACTTGAGATGTATTATCGTATAGATTGCTTCCTGTAGTGCTTTCCAGCACTCTCTACGCTTCCTGTAGTGCTTTCCAGCGCTCTCTAGCACTGTATAGATTGCTTCCTGTAGTGCTTTCCAGCGATCTCTAGCACTGTATTGATTGCTTCCTGTAGTGCTTTCCAGCGATCTCTAGCACTGTATAGATTGCTTCCTGTAGTGCTTTCCAGCACTCTCTAGCACTGTATAGATTGCTTCCTGTAGTGCTTTCCAGCACTCTCTAGCACTGTATAGATTGCTTCCTGTAGTGCTTTCCAACACTCTCTAGCACTGTATAGATTGCTTCCTGTAGTGCTTTCCAGCGATCTCTAGCACTGTATAGATTGCTTCCTGTAGTGCTTTCCAACACTCTCTAGCACTGTATAGATTGTTTCCTGTAGTGCTTTCCAGCACTCTCTAGCACTGTATAGATTGCTTCCTGTAGTGCTTTCCAGCGATCTCTAGCACTGTATAGATTGCTTCCTGTAGTGCTTTCCAACACTCTCTAGCACTGTATAGATTGCTTCATGTAGTGCTTTCCAGC
Source organism: Archivesica marissinica (assembly GCA_014843695.1). NCBI lineage: Eukaryota > Metazoa > Mollusca > Bivalvia > Venerida > Vesicomyidae > Archivesica > Archivesica marissinica. The sequence goes on along the minus strand of CM026400.1, from coordinate 13,458,487 downwards.
ACTCTCTAGCACTGTATAGATTGCATTCTGTATGCTTTCCAGTGATCTCTAGCACTGTATAGATTGCCTCCTGTAGTGCTTTCCAGCACTCTCTAGCACTGTATAGATTGCTTCCTGTAGTGCTTTCCAGCACTCTCTAGCACTGTATAGATTGCGTCCTGTAGTGCTTTCCAGCACTCTCTAGCACTGTATAGATTGCTTCCTGTAGTGCTTTCCAGCGATCTCTAGCACTGTATAGCTTCCTGTAGTGCTTTCCAGCGCTCTCTAGCACTGTATAGATTGCTTCCTGTAGTGCTTTCCAGCACGCTCTAGCACTGTATAGATTGCTTCCTGTAGTGCTTTCCAGCGCTCACTAGCACTGTATAGATTGCTTCCTGTAGTGCTTTCCAGCGATCTCTAGCACTGTTTAGATTGCTTCCTGTAGTGCTTTCCAGCGATCTCTAGCACTGTATAGATTGCTTCCTGTAGTGCTTTCCAGCACTCTCTAGCACTGTATATATTGCTTCCTGTAGTGCTTTCCAGCGATCTCTAGTACTGTATAGATTGCTTCCTGTAGTGCTTTCCAGCACTCTCTAGCACTGTATAGATTGCTTCTTGTAGTGCTTTCCAGCGATCTCTAGCACTATATAGATTGCTTCCTGTAGTGCTTTCCAGCACTCTCTAGCACTGTATGTAGTGCTTTCCAGCACTCTCTAGCACTGTATAGATTACTTCCTGTAGTGTTTTCAGCGATCTCTAGCACTGTATAGATTCCTTCCTGTGGTGCTTTCCAACACTCTAGCACTGTATAGATTACTTCCTGTAGTGCTTTCCAGCGATCTCTAGCACTGTATAGATTGCTTCCTGTAGTGCTTTCCAGCACTCTCTAGCACTGTATAGATTGCTTCCTGTAGTGCTTTCCAGCACTCTCTAGCATTGTATAGATTGCTTCCTGTAGTGCTTTCCAGCGTCCTCTAGCACTGTATAGATTGCTTGCTGTAGTGCTTTCCAGCACTCTCTAGCACTGTATAGATTGCTTCCTGTAGTGCTTTCCAGCACTCTCTAGCACTGTATAGATTGCTTCCTGTAGTGCTTTCCAGCGATCTCTAGCACTGTATAGATTGCTTCCTGTAGTGCTTTCCAGCGCTCTCTAGCACTGTATAGATTGCTTCCTGTAGTGCTTTCCAGCGCTCTCTAGCACTGTATAGATTGCTTCCTGTAGTGCTTTCCAGCACTCTCTAGCACTGTATAGATTGCATCCTGTAGTGCTTTCCAGTGCTCTCTAGCACTGTATAGATTGCTTCCTGTAGTGCTTTCCAGCACTCTCTAGCACTGTATAGATTGCTTCCTGTAGTGCTTTCCAGCGATCTCTAGCACTGTATAGATTGCTTCCTGTAGTGCTTTCCAGCGCTCTCTAGCACTGTATAGATTGCTTCCTGTAGTGCTTTCCAGCGCTCTCTAGCACTGTATAGATTGCTTCCTGTAGTGCTTTCCAGCACTCTCTAGCACTGTATAGATTGCATCCTGTAGTGCTTTCCAGTGCTCTCTAGCACTGTATAGATTGCTTCCTGTAGTGCTTTCCAGCACTCTCTAGCACTGTATAGATTGCTTCCTGTAGTGCTTTCCAGCGATCTCTAGCACTGTATAGATTGCTTCCTGTAGTGCTTTCCAGCACTCTCTAGCACTGTATAGATTGCTTCCTGTAGTGCTTTCCAGCACTCTCTAGCACTGTATAGATTGCTTCCTGTAGTGCTTTCCAGCGCTCTCTAGCACTGTATAGATTGCTTCCTGTAGTGCTTTCCAGCACTCTCTAGCACTGTATAGATTGCTTCCTGTAGTGCTTTCCAGCGATCTCTAGCACTGTATAGATTGCTTCCTGTAGTGCTTTCCAGCACTCTCTAGCACTGTATAGATTGCTTCCTGTAGTGCTTTCCAGCACTCTCTAGCACTGTATAGATTGCTTCCTGTAGTGCTTTCCAGCACTCTCTAGCACTGTATAGATTGCTTCCTGTAGTGCTTTCCAGCACTCTCTAGCACTGTATAGATTGCTTCCTGTAGTGCTTTCCAACACTCTCTAGCACTGTATAGATTGCTTCCTGTAGTGCTTTCCAACACTCTAGCACTGTATAGATTGCTTCCTGTAGTGCTTTCCAGCGATCTCTAGCACTGTATAGATTGCTTCCTGTAGTGCTTTCCAGCGATCTCTAGCACTGTATAGATGGCTTCCTGTAGTGCTTTCCAGCGATCTCTAGCACTATAGATTGCTTCCTGTAGTGCTTTCCAGCGCTCTCTAGCACTGTATAGATTGCTTCCTGTAGTGCTTTCCAGCACTCTCTAGCACTGTATAGATTGCATCCTGTAGTGCTTTCCAGCGCTCTCTAGCACTATAGATTGCATCCTGTAGTGATTTCCAGCACTCTCTAGCACTGTATAGATTGCTTCCTGTAGTGCTTTCCAGCACTCTCTAGCACTGTATAGATTGCTTCCTGTAGTGCTTTCCAGCAATCTCTAGCACTGTATAGATTGCTTCCTGTAGTGCTTTCCAACACTCTCTAGCACTGTATAGATTGCTTCCTGTAGTGCTTTCCAGCACTCTCTAGCACTGTATAGATTGCATCCTGTAGTGCTTTCCAGCACTCTCTAGCACTGTATAGATTGCTTCCTGTAGTGCTTTCCAGCACTCTCTAGCACTGTATAGATTGCTTCCTGTAGTGCTTTCCAGCACTCTAGCACTGTATAGATTGCTTCCTGTAGTGCTTTCCAACACTCTCTAGCACTGTATAGATTGCTTCCTGTAGTGCTTTCCAGCACTCTCTAGCACTGTATAGATTGCATCCTGTAGTGCTTTCCAGCGCTCTCTAGCACTGTATAGATTGCTTCCTGTAGTGCTTTCCAGCACTCTCTAGCAATGTATAGATTGCTTCCTGTAGTGCTTTCCAGCAATCTCTAGCACTGTATAGATTGCTTCCTGTAGTGCTTTCCAACACTCTCTAGCACTGTATAGATTGCTTCCTGTAGTGCTTTCCAGCACTCTCTAGCACTGTATAGATTGCATCCTGTAGTGCTTTCCAGCGCTCTCTAGCACTGTATAGATTGCTTCCTGTAGTGCTTTCCAGCACTCTCTAGCACTGTATAGATTGCTTCCTGTAGTGCTTTCCAGCGATCTCTAGCACTGTATAGATTGCTTCCTGTAGTGCTTTCCAACAATCTCTAGCACTGTATAGATTGCTTCCTGTAGTGCTTTCCAGCACTCTCTAGCACTGTATAGATTGCATCCTGTAGTGCTTTCCAGCGCTCTCTAGCACTGTATAGATTGCTTCCTGTAGTGCTTTCCAGCACTCTCTAGCACTGTATAGATTGCTTCCTGTAGTGCTTTCCAGCAATCTCTAGCACTGTATAGATTGCTTCCTGTAGTGCTTTCCAACACTCTCTAGCACTGTATAGATTGCTTCCTGTAGTGCTTTCCAGCACTCTCTAGCACTGTATAGATTGCATCCTGTAGTGCTTTCCAGCGCTCTCTAGCACTGTATAGATTGCTTCCTGTAGTGCTTTCCAGCACTCTCTAGCAATGTATAGATTGCTTCCTGTAGTGCTTTCCAGCAATCTCTAGCACTGTATAGATTGCTTCCTGTAGTGCTTTCCAACACTCTCTAGCACTGTATAGATTGCTTCCTGTAGTGCTTTCCAGCACTCTCTAGCACTGTATAGATTGCATCCTGTAGTGCTTTCCAGCGCTCTCTAGCACTGTATAGATTGCTTCCTGTAGTGCTTTCCAACGATCTCTAGCACTGTATAGATTGCTTCCTGTAGTGCTTTCCAACATTCTAGCACTGTATAGATTGCTTCCTGTAGTGCTTTCCAGCGATCTCTAGCACTGTATAGATGGCTTCCTGTAGTGCTTTCCAGTGATCTCTAGCACTGTATAGATTGCTTCCTGTAGTGCTTTCCAGCGATCTCTAGCACTGTATAGATTGCTTCCTGTAGTGCTTTCCAGCGATCTCTAGCACTGTATAGATTGCTTCCTGTAGTGCTTTCCAGCGATCTCTAGCACTGTATAGATTGCCTCCTGTAGTGCTTTCCAGCAATCTCTAGCACTGTATAGATTGCTTCCTGTAGTGCTTTCCAGCGATCTCTAGCACTGTATAGATTGCTTCATGTAGTGCTTTCCAGCGATCTCTAGCACTGTATAGATTGCTTCCTGTAGTGCTTTCCAGCGATCTCTAGCACTGTATAGATTGCTTCCTGTAGTGCTTTCCAGTGATCTCTAGCACTGTATAGATTGCTTCCTGTAGTGCTTTCCAGCGATCTCTAGCACTGTATAGATTGCTTCCTGTAGTGCTTTCCAGCGATCTCTAGCACTGTATAGATTGCTTCCTGTAGTGCTTTCCAGCGATCTCTAGCATTATAGCAACATACCCATACTGTAGGATATCTGTCAAGACATAATAATTTAATAATTATAAGATGAGAAAGTGGATGAAAATTGATAGCATGTTGTGCAAGGGAAACAACGATAAAAACAGAGGAAACCATTTAGGACCCATATACTTTAGGGGAGTGTATTCATGGGCAGTAACGGGTCAATGTCTCTCAATTAGGTTCAAATTTGGGATGTTTGCCTTCAGCAGAATGTTGATTAAGATTAATTAAGATTAATTAAAACAATAATCAATTGTGTCCTCAGATACACAATAAACATTTAATTAATGAATACTGGATATCCGATCAAAGACCAGATTTGGGTTTTAATACATGTTTTGTTTTAGATTTACATGTATATCATTGATTGACAATGAATCAAATAGTTCCAATCTGTCCGATCAACAAATAGTTCCAATCTGTCCGATCAACAAATAGTTCCAATCTGTCCGATCAACAAATAGTTCCAATCTGTCCGATCAACAAATAGTTCCAATCTGTCCGATCAACAAATAGTTCCAATCTGTCCGATCAACAAATAGTTCCAATCTGTCCGATCAACAAATAGTTCCAATCTGTCCGATCAACAAATAGTTCCAATCTGTCCGATCAACAAATAGTTCCAATCTGTCCGATCAACAAATAGTTCCAATCTGTCCGATCAACAAATAGTTCCAATCTGTCCGATCAACAAATAGTTCCAATCTGTCCGATCAACAAATAGTTCCAATCTGTCCGATCAACAAATAGTTCCAATCTGTCCGATCAACAAATAGTTCCAATCTGTCCGATCAACAAATAGTTCCAATCTGTCTGATCAACAAGCAGATTTGCATTTTAATACGACATGTGTTTTTCTTGTTTTTGTTATTCTATCGTTGGCCGACTCGGTAATAAATCGAGGCAGTATCGACCAATCAGTATTATCTGTTAATCAGAGTATCATTTAATCATCAAATAGATCGTCAGGCGATCCGCCACCTTATAATCGTAAAATGTATCGAGAATTTAGCATAGTATGTGCTACTGAATCAAATAAAAATACTTTGAGACTTGTCGCGAAACTGTTCTAAGTGCACCGTAAATAGATATAAAAGGCAATAAAATTGATTCAAGGTGAACGAACAACCCTTTAAACAGGTTTGTAATAAAATGTATGTGTACGATATAAGCCGAAAACGATCCAATATGTAAAATATTGGACTGTGTGTGAGGCACATACCGCCGAAAACAGTACCAATATTTTACATATTGGATCCGTTTGAAGCCTATATCTTACTTAAGATGCACACTTATATAACAAGATCCTACTCATTAAAACTGTTAATGTACGCGTAGTATTTAATATAATACTCTGGCCTTTTGACACCAGTCCAATATTAATAATAATGGACTGCCAGTATAAAGGTATGACATCATGACCTTGTTTTAATTGATGATATTCTCCATGACATCCCTTTACCTGGTGAATGGATTAAACTGAACCGTTGCCTGGTGAATGGATTAAACTGAACCGTTGCCTGGTGAATGGATTAATCTGAACCGTTGCCTGGTGAATGGATTAAACTGAACCGTTGCCTGGTGAATGGATTAAACTGAACCGTTGCCTGGTGAATGGATTAAACTGAACCGTTGCCTGGTGAATGGATTAATCTGAACCGTTGCCTGGTGAATGGATTAAACTGAACCGTTGCCTGGTGAATGGATTAAACTGAACCGTTGCCTGGTGAATGGATTAATCTGAACCGTTGCCTGGTGAATGGATTAAACTGAACCGTTGCCTGGTGAATGGATTAAACTGAACCGTTGCCTGGTGAATGGATTAAACTGAACCGTTGCCTGGTGAATGGATTAAACTGAACCGTTGCCTGGTGAATGGATTAATCTGAACCGTTGCCTGGTGAATGGACTAATCTGAACCGTTGCCTGGTGAATGGATTAATCTGAACCGTTGCCTGGTGAATGGACTAATCTGAACCGTTGCCTGGTGAATGGATTAATCTGAACCGTTGCCTGGTGAATGGACTAATCTGAACCGTTGCCTGGTGAATGGATTAATCTGAACCGTTGCCTGGTGAATGGACTAATCTGAACCGTTGCCTGGTGAATGGATTAATCTGAACCGTTGCCTGGTGAATGGACTAATCTGAACCGTTGCCTGGTGAATGGATTAATCTGAACCGTTGCCTGGTGAATGGACTAATCTGAACCGTTGCCTGGTGAATGGATTAATCTGAACCGTTGCCTGGTGAATGGACTAATCTGAACCGTTGCCTGGTGAATGGATTAATCTGAACCGTTGCCTGGTGAATGGACTAATCTGAACCGTTGCCTGGTGAATGGATTAATCTGAACCGTTGCCTGGTGAATGGATTAATCTGAACCGTTGCCTGGTGAATGGACTAATCTGAACCGTTACCTGGTGAATGGATTAATCTGAACCGTTGCCTGGTGAATGGATTAATCTGAACCGTTGCCTGGTGAATGGACTAATCTGAACCGTTGCCTGGTGAATGGATTAATCTGAACCGTTGCCTGGTGAATGGATTAATCTGAACCGTTGCCTGGTGAATGGACTAATCTGAACCGTTGCCTGGTGAATGGATTAATCTGAACCGTTGCCTGGTGAATGGACTAATCTGAACCGTTGCCTGGTGAATGGATTAATCTGAACCGTTGCCTGGTGAATGGACTAATCTGAACCGTTGCCTGGTGAATGGATTAATCTGAACCGTTGCCTGGTGAATGGATTAATCTGAACCGTTGCCTGGTGAATGGACTAATCTGAACCGTTACCTGGTGAATGGATTAATCTGAACCGTTGCCTGGTGAATGGACTAATCTGAACCGTTGCCTGGTGAATGGACTAATCTGAACCGTTGCCTGGTGAATGGATTAATCTGAACCGTTGCCTGGTGAATGGATTAATCTGAACCGTTGCCTGGTGAATGGATTAATCTGAACCGTTGCCTGATGAATGGATTAATCTGAACCGTTGCCTGGTGAATGGATTAATCTGAACCGTTGCCTGGTGAATGGATTAATCTGAACCGTTGCCTGGTGAATGGATTAATCTGAACCATTGCCTGGTGAATGGACTAATCTGAACCGTTGCCTGGTGAATGGACTAATCTGAACCGTTGCCTGGTGAATGGATTAATCTGAACCGTTGCCTGGTGAATGGATTAATCTGAACCGTTGCCTGGTGAATGGATTAATCTGAACCGTTGCCTGGTGAATGGATTAATCTGAACCGTTGCCTGATGAATGGATTAATCTGAACCGTTGCCTGGTGAATGGATTAATCTGAACCGTTGCCTGGTGAATGGACTAATCTGAACCGTTGCCTGGTGAATGGACTAATATGAACCGTTGCCTGGTGACTGGACTAATCTGAACCGTTGCCTGGTGAATGGTTAATCTGAACCGTTGCCTGGTGAATGGACTTATCTGAACCGTTGCCTGGTGACTGGACTAATCTGAACCATTGCCTGGTGACTGAACTAATCTGAACCGTTGCCTGGTGACTGGACTAATCTGAACCATTGCCTGGTGACTGGACTAATCTGAACCATTGCCTGGTGACTGGACTAATCTGAACCGTTGCCTGGTGACTGGACTAATCTGAACCGTAGCCTGGTGACTGGACTAATCTGAACCGTTGCCTGGTGACTGGACTAATCTGAACCGTTGCCTGGTGACTGGACTAATCTGAACTGTTGCCTGGTGACTGGACTAATCTGAACAGTAGCCTGGTGACTGGACTAATCTGAACCATTGCCAGGTGACTGGACTAATCTGAACCGTTGCCTGGTGACTGGACTAATCTGAACCGTTGCCTGGTGACTGGACTAATCTGAACCGTTGCCTGGTGAATGGACATATTCTGTCAAAAATTGAACAGGATATCTTATTGCCTAAGACCTATGTATACACCCCCCCCCCCCCCCCCACCTCATATATCCCACTCCCCCTCCCCGGTCAAGGCATTAATCAATGTATTGCACATATGCGCATCTGGACTCCAGTTCTAGTCCAGTCAGCGTATCTGTGACCTCGATTCATGCCTTATCATGTAGCGGTTGCATGATGTCTGCTACAAACAGCTGCACAATTATTGAAAAGTAGGCCAAAACATATAAATATAATATATATTTACATATACATTGAAAAGCAAGAAGGAAGCGCAACATATGTTGCTATGTATGACTAGACCATGGAAACTAATGGAGTTATGTTGTGCAACGCTCATAGTGCACTTACCTCGTTGGGAGAAATAGTCTCCCTACTTAAGCTAGAGGGAGAAATAATCTCCCTACTTAAGCTAGAGGGAGAAATAAAATCCCTACCTAAGCTAGTGGGAGAAATAATCATCCTACCTAAACTAGAGGGACAAAATAACCTCCCTACTTAAGCTAGTGGGAGAAATAATATCCCTACCTAAACTAGAGGGAGAAATAATCTCCCTACTTAAGCTAGTGGGAGAAATAATATCCCTACCTAAGCTTCAGGGAGAAATAATATCCCTACTTAAGCTAGAGTGAGAAATAATCTCCCTACTTAAGCTAGAGGGAGAAATAATATCCCTACCTAAGCTAGAGGGAGGAAAAATCTCCCTACTTAAGCTAGAGGGAGGAAAAATCTCCCTACTTAAGCTAGAGGGAGAAATAATCTCCCTACCTAAGCTAGAGGGAGAACAAATATCCCTACTTAAGCTAATGGGAGAAATAATCTCCCTACCTAAGCTAGAGGGAGAAATAGTCTCCCTACCTAAACTAGAGGGAGAAATAATCTCCCTACCTAAACTAGAGGGAGAAATAATATCCCTACCTAAGCTAGAGGGAGAAATGAACTCCCTACTTCAGTTAGAGGTGAAATAATATCACTTGTCCTTGATATGGGGAGCAAGCTCCCAGCCCTGGCGATAGCGGTGAAAGGTGAGTTCTAAGACCGCTCAGCATGGAGGTCAAAATTCTACTGGAGCAAAATCATTGAATATGTTGGCAGAAATCTATAATCTGCATCAAATTGTTGTGTAAATGAATCAATCGTCATAGGTATGGTTGTGAAATCAACCATGTCTAGCCAGTTTGTATATGATTAACAGACGGATCTGTAGTCCAGTGGTAACACGCTGGACTTGTAATACAGGGATCGCAGGTGCGATCCCCCGTCTGACCCTAATAAAATGTTCAGTCTTTCAGATGAGACGTTAAACCGAGGTCTCGTGTCGGTGCTGTTCACCGTGCACGTAAAAGAACCAGAGGAGATTCTGAATGGGTCTCTGTCTGTATCATTGCACTATCCTCCAAAAATCTAAAATGACCAATCTCTTCAGGAGGAGTCGCTCATATGGGCAACCGGTAGCGACGATAAATAAACGTAAACCTCACACAAATTATATGATTAATCGCCCATTCAACAACATTAATAACCACTACCAATTTGTTTAGTCAGTACTTTCTAAACGATCAGTGTTTTCCATTTCAGAAACTGCCCCAAAGCCATATTTATATCTATCAGCATGGTGACTGTTGTTTACACGTTCGCTAATGTGGCGTACTTCACGACTGTGAGCAGGGAAGAAGTACTCAGTGGAGCCGCCGTAGCCGTGGTATGTATCTTAACCCATTGTAGTCTAGCCGTGGTATGTATCTTAGCCCATTATAGTCTAGCCGTGGTATGTATCTTAACCCATTGTAGTCTAGCCGTGGTATGTATCTTAGCCCATTATAGTCTAGCCGTGGTATGTATCTTAGCCCATTGTAGTCTAGCCGTGGTATGTATCTTAGCCCATTATAGTCTAGCCGTGGTATGTATCTTAGCCCATTATAGTCTAGCCGTGGTATGTATCTTAGCCCATTATAGTCTAGCCGTGGTATGTATCTTAGCCCATTATAGTCTAGCTGTGGTATGTATCTTAGCCCATTGTAGTCTAGCCGTGGTATGTATCTTAACCAATTATAGTCTAGCCGTGGTATGTATCTTAACCCATTGTAGTCCAGCCGTGGTATGTATCTTAGCCCATTGTAGTCTAGCCATGGTATGTATGTTAACCCATTGTAGTCTAGCCATGGTATGTATCTTGGCCCATTGTAGTCCAGCCGTGGTATGTATCTTAGCCCATTGTAGTCTAGCCGTGGTATGTATCTTAACCCATTGTAGTCTAGCCATGGTATGTATCTTAGCCCATTGTAGTCTAGCCGTGGTATGTATCTTAGCCCATTGTAGTCTAGCCATGGTATGTATCTTAACCCATTGTAGTCTAGCCGTGGTATGTATCTTAGCCCATTGTAGTCCAGCCGTGGTATGTATCTTAGCCCATTGTAGTCTAGCCGTGGTATGTATCTTAACCCATTGTAGTCTAGCCATGGTATGTATCTTAGCCCATTGTAGTCTAGCCGTGGTATGTATCTTAGCCCATTGTAGTCTAGCCATGGTATGTATCTTAACCCATTGTAGTCCAGCCGTGGTATGTATCTTAACTCATTGTAGTCTAGCCGTGGTATGTATCTTAACCCATTGTAGTCTAGCCATGGTATGTATCTTAACCCATTGTAGTCTAGCCGTGGTATGTATCTTAGCCCATTGTAGTCCAGCCATGGTATGTATCTTAGCCCATTGTAGTCTAGCCGTGGTATGTATCTTAACCCATTGTAGTCTAGCCATGGTATGTATCTTAACTCATTGTAGTCTAGCCATGGTATGTATCTTAACCCATTGTAGTCTAGCCATGGTATGTATCTTAACCCATTGTAGTCTAGCCATGGTATGTATCTTAACCCATTGTAGTCTAGCCGTGGTATGTATCTTAACCAATTATAGTCCAGCCGTGGTATGTATCTTAACCAATTGTAGTCTAGCCGTGGTATGTATCTTTGCTGAGAATGATTAATCTACTGTTGGAAAAACTTGTTTCGCAATCGAGCAAAACTAAATTGGTATAAACTGAACCTTATAAGGGTGTTATAGAAGAAGGTCGTTATAGAAACATTGATAGAAATCAGAGAATATGCACAACATGTAATATGAATACGATGGAAAATGAATACCATTCCCTATTTATTAGTATGTCCGTTCTATAGGCAGACAAGAAACAATTGGTTTTAATATTATTGCCACTGGCCTAACTTGGTTAAGTTTAAAACATTGTTAAAGCAGCATTACATCGTATGAAATTAAACGATATTTGAATTTTTTTTACGTATGGGTAGCAATGCTGCTACACATTCTAACATTATACTTTGTATGCTTATGTTCATTTGGTAAACAGTGTTTTTTGTGATAAAACAAACTCGAAACCGAAAGTATGACTTTCCGAGTCGATCGGTCACGCACTTGTTTACAACAGGAACGCATCGTCCGCACTTGTTTACATTCGGAATGCATCGTCCCCATTTGTCCCATGTTGTCTTTTTTAATTAAATTACTTGATATGTTGATTCATACCTCTGTTAGCTAAGTCTTTTAGGGACATTTCTACATCCCCGCGAGGGGTTCGACATTAGAGGAAGATAGATAGATATTCATGTTCAAAATATATACGTTGTTTTCTACATACTCTTCTGTTGTTTCACGCATGCGCGCTGTGCGTGTTTACATTTCGTGTGTTGATAAACAAATTCGCGTATACAACGGTTTAAATTTATTGGAATTTTATTTCGATGTAAACACACACATATTAGTATTTATATTTTACCCAAAACATCCTTTATTACGATGTAATGCTGCTTTAATAAATAGAGGTTAACCCTTTCAACACCACAGACCTCTAAATTGGCTTTACAAAAAGGTGTAGATCCAGATGAGCCGGCTCGTGATGAGCCGTCTCATCAGGATCTGCACTTTTTTCAAGTAATATAACTATTTTTAGAAAAATAATTACCCATTTTGATAAATGAACTGATCCAAATGTAATTTTGTTATTAATTTATTGGTCTAAAAATATCATGGACCAGTCCATGTCAGTTACTTGTGTTGAATGGGTTAAATGACATCGGCTCAAATTTGTGTATATAGATAAATGTGTGTTAGCGTGACTTTAAATGTGTTTCTATTTGTAGAATTAATGCATTATACTTATGCTAAAACTTTCATACTCAATATGAATGTATTTATACATGCTTTTCTCATGCGTTGAATTGTCCTTGTCTATGTATGTAATTGTGTACCGCCAGACATGTTTTTATTGGCGATGAACATCTATGTTTATGCTAAATAAACATTGAATTGAATTTGTGTTCTATCTTGTTTCCAGATGTTCTCACAGCGGCTGTACAGTTTCATGTGGGTGATCATGCCCATCTTCGTCTCGCTCTCAACATTTGGAGGTGTCAACGGTATCCTCTTCACATCATCAAGGTCAGTGCTTTACATGTCCCCCCCCCCGGTGTAATGTTTCTACCATTTTGTGATGGGGGTGGAATTAATACGCCCCGTAGGCTCGTTGTCACCCTCATGCTCGCACCTCATTGCCTCGTCGTTCCAAGTATATATCTCAGTTTAATCATAATGGACACGGTCCTGACGGGCTCGACCCGGGACTCCAGTCAGAGAGAGGTTTACAGTGTATACAAGTCAGCGACCTTAACCACTCGACCACGGAGGCGGTCTACTCAAGAAATGTATGATGAATATGAAATTTATATCTGCCGCCATTTACTTGGGTTCTCGGTATTATCTCCCTTTTGAAACGGTGTAAAATTCCGCTAGAATCCTAAGATTAATAATAATCATGTATGATTTAACCGGCTATGCTAGTATCATTGTGTTAAAATATTGCTAAGCAAATAGTAGCAATATTGACATTGACCAATGTATGTTTTATTTATTGAATATGATTATATGTCTCCCCGGTGTTATTATTTTATATATCCCACTGGCTAGTAAAATGCTTTATAGACAGTATATAAACGTGCTCGATAACACAACAATCGCTGGCTCTCGGCTGATCTGTCCAGAGTAGCTGTCCCTTAACACGTTTCACGTACCGGTGCTCTCGCTGCCTAGCCGCACGATGGAGCACCATCTAAATTGGCCCTCAGTAGCTCTCATTGAGTGTCTGTGTGTGCCGTAGGGTTTATACCGTTTCTGCCTGGCTTCTCAGGTAACTTAGGTTCCAATTTGGGAAGTTTGGGGTTACTCAATGGTTTATGACGCTCCGATACGGCACTGCAATGTGTGCAGTCTGCCATTCTTTTATATATATGAGCATTTAGTTTGTGTGCCATCTTCAATTTCTCAAAATGTTACATGGTTATAAAGGGTTATTGCAGAAGAAGTCTAAAAAGTAATAAATTACGTCGTTTTAGCGGCTGGGAACATGATGTTATGACGTCGAACATTGAGCAATGTCGTAAAGTTGACGTTATCAATGACGTCGGATACGTTGCTACGTCAGATTTTGCTTGGTGTAGTCGCAATCACAATGTAACGAATAAACCATGTCTTTCAAACGCTGTGAATATGACGTTGTCACAAGATCAATATTTAACGTTGTCATGTCGTATTTTCGTCGCGATAAAAATACAACAGTGTAACTAGCAACGTCATAAAACGACGTTTTCAACGACGTCAGCTACGTAAGTATGTTGGACTTTTGCTACCGCCGTCGCAACCACAAAACAACCATTAAATGAAGACTTGTCCAACATTTTCTTTAACTTTAAATTCGCTATCGGTTAGGAAGGGCCGTAATATTGGTTATAACTTGTGGCCCCATAATGTTGCTATGTTACACACATGTATGTATGTGTTTCATAATTTAACTACTTTCACATCCGATTCATGCATGGATGTGGACTTATATTATCTAATGTAATAACATATGGTTAAATCAAATCAAACCCTCGTGGGTTGTCAATGACTACTGTGTGTTCTATGAATCTATCCAATTGACCTTTCTGCCGATTTTGATTGACAGCTGGCGTTAGCCAATCGCATCGCACCATTCGCGCACACCCCCGGCAACGGTTTATCGCCGCCATCTTGTTAGACAAACAATGCATATTAGACAAACTAGTAACGAGTAGACAAATTTGAAAAGGCGTGAATTTGATCGAAAATACGGGTTTTAAATTGTTTTAATGATGTTGAAAATGTGTAGCTTTGGTGTGTGGGTTAGTTATAGTACAAAATTAGTCGATATCCTGGTGATCGACGTTAAATTCAACCCATTTCAAAATCATTGGACAAATCTAAAAGTGTGTATATGAACCACAAAATACCAGACAGCTGCTTTAAAAACAATGCATCTATAAAAACACCGACTGACCCCATATAGTCATTCTTTTCTCACAAACACAGCAATCAAATTTAAGCGTGTCACACTGTTTATTGGGAGCAATCAACAACTTACCCACTAACGGTACATCACAGAGACCGCCGAGTTATAATACCCGATAGGGGCCACTGCTATCAAGATCAAAGTATTTCACATCGGAATTTAGCACTGATTGTGCTAATTGGTCAATTATAAAATGTGTGCACATAATTATATAATTGATTACTACACCGAGTCATTGTTTTATCGTTCTAAACGAGTTATGTAGTAAAATTTTAATCAAATCTGATAATGAGTGATCGTGATCTGAAATTATTTTTTGAAAAATATTTAAAATTAATTAATGCTGTCTGTCATTGACAATGGTGAAAAGATGTAGTTACGGGCTGTGTGACAGTGATGTAGATATCCAGATCGATTGATAGGTGACGTTAAATTCGTGCCATTTTCAAAACCTAAGACAAATCTTGAAAACATGTCTAAGGTGGATTAAGTTGTGTGAACGACCAAACGACCAAACGACCAGTTGAATACATCCACAATTAATGCAAACAGATATATTTGCACAAAAGTAAGTTGAAATTAATTTATTTATGCATAATAAAATATTTCGAAAAAATATATTCTGCATTAATAGATCTACCGTTCACAAGAGATATGTGAGTATAGTGGTGATTATACATGTGGTTCATACATATTGTCGTGGATGGTGGACTAGGGATCAGATAGTAGTAATAGTACCCATGCATGTGCAGAGCTGTGGGATTCCCATATTAGCTCAGTGAACGTACTGGTGTTCAGTTGTTGGGCCTAATGTTCGAGTCTTCTAGGAGGCATAGGGTCGAGTCTCTCAAGACGGTGGCATATTTCATTTCTTTTGATGTCAAAGTTGACACGATGTGGTTGTTCACTCTTCCGTTGACTGCGCAAGCATTTACCACGAACACTTAACACATCCTCATCCGTATATCTGTACTTTAGAGAAATAACCTTCACACCTACGTCTATTATGAGATGGGCTGTTGACAAATTAATCAATTACTGGAGAATATATTATTTTTCACACCTTGATTGGTCGGCTCAAACATTTGTGATGCTGGCGTGTATGCCCATGTTTTATCAGCTTTAGAGCTGAGCCGTGCCATATGTCCAAGCCCTTGAATCATGTATAAATATCATGCTCTTCACATCAATTTCATTACAACCATGGCGTCTATTTTTCCATGCGTTTTTTGCTCTCGTTACGTTTCCAGCCGTATGCATGCTCTTAACTGCGATAAGTGCCACCGTTGGAATCATCGAAAATGCGGAATGATTTATTTATTCTCCCCCATTCACTTTAATTAATCTTGATTAGTGGCCTGAAACCTAGATAGATAATCACTCCTGGTATGGCAAAACACACGGCTACATAGTCCCATTCATAATTGTGTCTAATTACCTAAATAGCTAATAATAGCATTATTATAATGGGCCTGTATAGTGCAGTACTATATATATATAAAATACGAACCTGTGATTATACGAATGCACTAGTATACGAAACTACCATTAGACGAACAAGGGATTATACGAAATCACCTGAAGTCACCTAAAACCCTTGCCTTCTTGCTTTCAACGAGATATTCTTATCTGGGTGAAATAAAACCGAGAAATTCGACGGAATTTTATCTAGATTAACTCGATGCAGGTCTGCGTTAGACGCCATTTTGTTAGATAGCTTGTCTCGCGTGGTTACAGCGAGCACATGTAACTATGGGGGGCGTGCCTAAGTAGCGTTTGCAGAAAGGTCAATTGTTCTACGAGTGTTCTCAAAACTTATTAGTAACACACAGAAACTAAAAACTTGCGAGGACTTTTTGCAAGAAATATGGAACCCAAGTTATTAGAGAAGCCAGGCAGAAACGGTGTATACCCTACGACACATACATACACCCAATGAGAGCGACTGGGGCACAATTTAGATGGTGCTCCATCGTGCGGCTAGGCAGCGAGAGCGCCAGTATGTGAAGGACAGATCAGCCGAGAACGAGCGATAACTATTCCGATGATGCATCGACCGGAACACACTCATATTGTGTGATGATTGAGCTTATTTACCCTCGCCTCCGACGATTGTGTGTTTATTTATCGTCGCTACCGGTTGCCCATATGAGCGACGCCTCCTGAAGAGATTAGTCATTTTAGATAAATGAAGTGTTTTAAATCTGATCGAGGGATTTTTATTAACTGCATAACTCTAGGTTTGATTAGCACCCAGATGTATACTGGGGTTAGCCACTCAATGTATACTGGGGTTAGCCACCCAATGTATACTGGGGTTAGCCACCCAGCTGTATACTGGGGTTAGCCACCCAATGTATACTGGGGTTAGCCACCCAGGTGTATACTGGGGTTAGCCACCCAATGTATACTGGGGTTAGCCACCCAGATGTATACTGGGGTTAGCCACCCATGTGTATACTGGGGTTAGCCACCAATGTGTATACTGGAGTTCGCCACCCAATGTATACTAGGGTTCGCCACCCAGGTGTATACTAGGGTTCGCCATCCAGGTGTATACTGGGGTTTGCCACCCAGGTGTATACTGGGTTTCGCCATCCAGGTGTATACTGGGGTTCCCCAACCAGGTGTATACTGGGTTTCGCCACCCAGATGTATACTGGGGTTCGCCACCCAGATGTATAGTGGGGTTCGCCACCCATGTGTATACTGGGGTTAGCCACCCATGTGCATACTGGCGTTCGCCACCCAGGTGTATACTGGGACTCGACACCCAGGTGTATACTGGGGTTCGCCTTTTCTGAATGTGAAGAACAATAATAATGGCGCAGATATAAACCAACAAAACTACAATGTAGGTAATAACCTGGAGTTTTCCATGTTTCATTTATCCCCGCCCCAGGTTAACCGGGGTGACACCTACATCTGTTTTATTATAGTCATTTTATTATTTGGAGAATAGTGCAAGATACAGGAGACACCCCATTCCATGTTCTTTCACGTGTCCAGTGTATATCATACACGAGACCTCGGTTTGTATTATACAGTTGAAAGATTAATATTATTAGGGTCAGACGAGATGGGGTCGAACAAGAGATCCTTGGATTCAACTTTTTAACGACTTGACTACCGACTTGTTTATAGCTGGATGTTACGAGATTTAAGCCTTAGGCAGAGTTGGTCCTGTGAAGTGAGTTTCTAGGATGTGCGTGAAACAAATATACACTGAACAATACTGCTACACACAAGACATTAAAAGCAGTAAATCACATGTAGACAGGCTTTGTCAATTCAGAACTGGTATATCGAGAGTGGAGGATATGTTGGCATAGTGGTGTACATTTCAATCGTTCGGTATTGATGCTAAGCATAGCTAGTTAATCCGTGCAAAGCAATCTACGAGTCTACGGTCTGTACAAAACAACTCCACTCCCCTCCCCGTTTTTAGTTTCGGTAATGTAGTGCTCTTATGCGTGTCAGTATTGAAGATTCATACACAGTTAGTTATTATTAATTTTGAAGTACTTTACCGAGTGTCCATCTACATAGTTGTCATAATGTTATGCTGCTTTGGACTGTATGAATGGCAAGTGATTGTACAACTGTGGACTGTATGAATGGCAAGTGATTGTACAACTGTGGACTGTATGAATGGCAAGTGATTGTACAACTGTGGACTGTATGAATGGCAAGTGATTGTACAACTGTGGACTGTATGAATGGCAAGTGATTGTACAACTGTGGACTGTATGAATGGCAAGTGATTGTACAACTGTGGACTGTATGAATGGCAAGTGATTGTACAACTGTGGACTGTATGAATGGCAAGTGATTGTACAACTGTGGACTGTATGAATGGCAAGTGATTGTACAACTGTGGACTGTATGAATGGCAAGTGATTGTACAACTGTGGACTGTATGAATGGCAAGTGATTGTACAACTGTGGACTGTATGAATGGCAAGTGATTGTACAACTGTGGACTGTATGAATGGCAAGTGATTGTACAACTGTGGACTGTATGAATGGCAAGTGATTGTACAACTGTGAACTGTATGAATGGCAAGTGATTGTACAACTGTGAACTGTATGAATGGCAAGTGATTGTACAACTGTGGACTGTATGAATGGCAAGTGATTGTACAACTGTGGACTGTATGAATGGCATGTGATTGTACAACTGTGGACTGTATGAATGGCAAGTGATTGTACAACTGTGGACTGTATGAATGGCAAGTGATTGTACAACTGTGGACTGTATGAATGGCAAGTGATTGTACAACTGTGAACTGTATGAATGGCAAGTGATTGTACAACTGTGGACTGTATGAATGGCAAGTGATTGTACAACTGTGAACTGTATGAATGGCAAGTGATTGTACAACTGTGAACTGTATGAATGGCAAGTGATTGTACAACTGTGGACTGTATGAATGGCAAGTGATTGTACAACTGTGGACTGTATGAATGGCATGTGATTGTACAACTGTGGACTGTATGAATGGCAAGTGATTGTACAACTGTGGACTGTATGAATGGCAAGTGATTGTACAACTGTGGACTGTATGAATGGAAAGTGATTGTACAACTGTGGACTGTATGAATGGCAAGTGATTGTACAACTGTGAACTGTATGAATGGCAAGTGATTGTACAACTGTGGACTGTATGCATGGAAAGTGATTGTACAACTGTGGACTGTATGAATGGCATGTGATTGTACAACTGTGGACTGTATGAATGGCAAGTGATTGTACAACTGTGGACTGTATGAATGGCAAGTGATTGTACAACTGTGGACTGTATGAATGGCAAGTGATTGTACAACTGTGGACTGTATGAATGGCATGTGATTGTACAACTGTGGACTGTATGAATGGCAAGTGATTGTACAACTGTGGACTGTATGAATGGCAAGTGATTGTACAACTGTGGACTGTATGAATGGAAAGTGATTGTACAACTGTGGACTGTATGAATGGCAAGTGATTGTACAACTGTGAACTGTATGAATGGCAAGTGATTGTACAACTGTGGTCTGTATGAATGGCAAGTGATTGTACAACTGTGAACTGTATGAATGGCAAGTGATTGTACAACTGTGAACTGTATGAATGGCAAGTGATTGTACAACTGTGGACTGTATGAATGGCAAGTGATTGTACAACTGTGGACTGTATGAATGGCATGTGATTGTACAACTGTGGACTGTATGAATGGCAAGTGATTGTACAACTGTGGACTGTATGAATGGAAAGTGATTGTACAACTGTGGACTGTATGAATGGCAAGTGATTGTACAACTGTGAACTGTATGAATGGCAAGTGATTGTACAACTGTGGACTGTATGAATGGAAAGTGATTGTACAACTGTGGACTGTATGAATGGCAAGTGATTGTACAACTGTGGACTGTATGAATGGCAAGTGATTGTACAACTGTGGACTGTATGAATGGCAAGTGATTGTACAACTGTGGACTGTATGAATGGCAAGTGATTGTACAACTGTGGACTGTATGAATGGCAAGTGATTGTACAACTGTGAACTGTATGAATGGCAAGTGATTGTACAACTGTGGACTGTATGAATGGCAAGTGATTGTACAACTGTGGACTGTATGAATGGCAAGTGATTGTACAACTGTGGACTGTATGAATGGAAAGTGATTGTACAACTGTGGACTGTATGAATGGAAAGTGATTGTACAACTGTGGACTGTATGAATGGCAAGTGATTGTACAACTTTGGACTGTATGAATGACAAGTGATTGTACAACTGTGGACTGTATGAATGACAAGTGATTGTACAACTGTGAACTGTATGAATGGCAAGTGATTGTACAACTGTGGACTGTATGAATGGCAAGTGATTGTACAACTGTGGACTGTATGAATGGCAAGTGATTGTACAACTGTGGACTGTATGAATGGAAAGTGATTGTACAAATGTGGACTGTATGAATGGCAAGTGATTGTACAACTGTGGACTGTATGAATGACAAGTGATTGTACAACTGTGGACTGTATGAATGGCAAGTGAGTGTACAACTGTGGACTGTATGAATGGCAAGTGATTGTACAACTGTGGACTGTATGAATGGAAAGTGATTGTACAAATGTGGACTGTATGAATGGCAAGTGATTGTACAACTGTGGACTGTATGAATGACAAGTGATTGTACAACTGTGGACTGTATGAATGGAAAGTGATTGTACAACTGTGGACTGTATGAATGGAAAGTGATTGTACAACTGTGGACTGTATGAATGGCAAGTGATTGTACAACTTTGGACTGTATGAATGACAAGTGATTGTACAACTGTGGACTGTATGAATGACAAGTGATTGTACAACTGTGAACTGTATGAATGGCAAGTGATTGTACAACTGTGGACTGTATGAATGGCAAGTGATTGTACAACTGTGGACTGTATGAATGGCAAGTGATTGTACAACTGTGGACTGTATGAATGGAAAGTGATTGTACAACTGTGGACTGTATGAATGGCAAGTGATTGTACAACTGTGGACTGTATGAATGGCAAGTGATTGTACAACTGTGGACTGTATGAATGGCAAGTGATTGTACAACTGTGGACTGTATGAATGGCAAGTGATTGTACAACTGTGGACTGTATGAATGGAAAGTGATTGTACAAATGTGGACTGTATGAATGGCAAGTGATTGTACAACTGTGGACTGTATGAATGACAAGTGATTGTACAACTGTGGACTGTATGAATGGAAAGTGATTGTACAACTGTGGACTGTATGAATGGCAAGTGATTGTACAACTGTGAACTGTATGAATGGCAAGTGATTGTACAACTGTGGACTGTATGCATGGAAAGTGATTGTACAACTGTGGACTGTATGAATGGCATGTGATTGTACAACTGTGGACTGTATGAATGGCAAGTGATTGTACAACTGTGGACTGTATGAATGGCAAGTGATTGTACAACTGTGGACTGTATGAATGGCATGTGATTGTACAACTGTGGACTGTATGAATGGCAAGTGATTGTACAACTGTGGACTGTATGAATGGAAAGTGATTGTACAACTGTGGACTGTATGAATGGCAAGTGATTGTACAACTGTGAACTGTATGAATGGCAAGTGATTGTACAACTGTGGACTGTATGAATGGCAAGTGATTGTACAACTGTGAACTGTATGAATGGCAAGTGATTGTACAACTGTGAACTGTATGAATGGCAAGTGATTGTACAACTGTGGACTGTATGAATGGCAAGTGATTGTACAACTGTGGACTGTATGAATGGCATGTGATTGTACAACTGTGGACTGTTTGAATGGCAAGTGATTGTACAACTGTGGACTGTATGAATGGAAAGTGATTGTACAACTGTGGACTGTATGAATGGCAAGTGATTGTACAACTGTGAACTGTATGAATGGCAAGTGATTGTACAACTGTGGACTGTATGAATGGCAAGTGATTGTACAACTGTGGACTGTATGAATGGCATGTGATTGTACAACTGTGGACTGTATGAATGGCAAGTGATTGTACAACTGTGGACTGTATGAATGGCAAGTGATTGTACAACTGTGGACTGTATGAATGGCAAGTGATTGTACAACTGTGGACTGTATGAATGGCAAGTGATTGTACAACTGTGGACTGTATGAATGGCATGTGATTGTACAACTGTGGACTGTATGAATGGCAAGTGATTGTACAACTGTGGACTGTATGAATGGCAAGTGATTGTACAACTGTGGACTGTATGAATGGAAAGTGATTGTACAACTGTGGACTGTATGAATGGAAAGTGATTGTACAACTGTGGACTGTATGAATGGCAAGTGATTGTACAACTGTGGACTGTATGAATGGCAAGTGATTGTACAACTGTGGACTGTATGAATGGCAAGTGATTGTACAACTGTGGACTGTATGAATGGAAAGTGATTGTACAACTGTGGACTGTATGAATGGAAAGTGATTGTACAACTGTGGACTGTATGAATGGCAAGTGATTGTACAACTGTGGACTGTATGAATGGAAAGTGATTGTACAAATGTGGACTGTATGAATGGCAAGTGATTGTACAACTGTGGACTGTATGAATGACCAGTGATTGTACAACTGTGGACTGTATGAATGGCAAGTGAGTGTACAACTGTGGACTGTATGAATGGCAAGTGATTGTACAACTGTGGACTGTATGAATGGAAAGTGATTGTACAAATGTGGACTGTATGAATGGCAAGTGATTGTACAACTGTGGACTGTATGAATGACAAGTGATTGTACAACTGTGGACTGTATGAATGGAAAGTGATTGTACAAATGTGGACTGTATGAATGGCAAGTGATTGTACAACTGTGGACTGTATGAATGGCAAGTGATTGTACAACTGTGGACTGTATGAATGGCAAGTGATTGTACAACTGTGGACTGTATGAATGACAAGTGATTGTACAAATGTGGACTGTATGAATGGCAAGTGATTGTACAAATGTGGACTGTATGAATGGCAAGTGATTGTACAACTGTGGACTGTATGAATGGCAAGTGATTGTACACATGTGGACTGTATGAATGGCAAGTGATTGTACAACTGTGGACTGTATGAATGGCAAGTGATTGTACAACTGTGGACTGTATGAATGGCAAGTGATTGTACAACTGTGGACTGTATGAATGGCAAGTGATTGTACAACTGTGGACTGTATGAATGGCATGTGATTGTACAAATGTGGACTGTATGAATGGCAAGTGATTGTACATCTTTGGACTGTATGAATGGCAAGTGATTGTACAACTGTGGACTGTATGAATGGCACGTGATTGTACAACTGTGGACTGTATGAATGGCAAGTGATTGTACAACTGTGGACTGTATGAATGGCAAGTGATTGTACAACTGTGGACTGTATGAATGGCAAGTGATTGTACAAATGTGGACTGTATGAATGGCAAGTGATTGTACAACTTTGGACTGTATGAATGGCAAGTGATTGTACATGTACAACTTTCTTCAATAAGCTGTCCACAATTTGTAATGTCAACTTAAACACACTCCTTCTCGGTGAAACTTGTAAGGATTTTGCAACGAACATCGTAATTTTCCTTGTATACGATTACATTATTGGCAGTGAAAGGTTCTGAGAATTGATTTCTAAAATGTTCACATGGCGGATTCCAATCTGAATGCTGTCGTTATTGACACAGTAACCGGTACTATTTAACCACTTTTCTTAAATTAATCTCTTCTTTTCATGCTCTGATTTGATATTTCATGCTCTTGAACTTTCTTCAAATATTCCGATTTAATCCATTTGTTCTTGTATGTTACAACATGATGTAAATATTGATAAAATAAAATATGTTTAAACTAAATATTCATTTAAATGTTAACAATTTTCTTTGTAACATCCAAAACTATTTACTCACTAATACAACAACTTGGGGTTCAAATAATAATTTGAAAATGTTTTAGCATACATACCTAGAATAGATTTCACGTATTTTCATGTTAAATATATTATGCTCCGGCCTATTGAATAACAATCAATTGATAGGGAGAAGAACTATACAAGTTTTCTTTCGTTCTAATCCCTTTCAGTCTACTGCTGTTAAATTTATATGTAAAATGTTCATTTATCTAAGTGAAGTATGCGAGATGGTACAGTGGTCACCAGATCGGACAGGTGGGTTTTCTCCGGTTTCTTCCCCACACAAATGACCACATTTACACTTTCATCTGCGCCAATGAGAGTGATTAATATAAGTTGTTAGAACTTGCTTCGCAATCGTTGTAAAATAAATAAAGCTTAAACTTTACATTTAAAATACTTGTATGTAATAAGACATTTTTTTTAAGATCTCAGGAAATAGGACATAAAGAGTACACAACTCGAAAATCAAGAAACAAATGATGATCTGAAATAGCACTTTACTAAACAATAATTTTTAAATCATATGCATTTCTTGTCCAAATTTTATATTGGTAACAAATAAATGAACATGATTGGCATATACCAATGCTTCCATATTTCAGGACTGCGTACGTTTCCTGTCTTATCTCGACGCTTCTTTTCTTCTTATCTCAACAGATAAATGAATTCACAATCAGCTTATCTCCAGCTTCTGGACGATTATAATTACAAGAGAAGGACATATAACAAAAACTTCCAATGCCATTTTAATGCAAAATTTGATGTCCGTTGACAATTTCTTTCGTAAAAAATCATACACTAATATGCATGAAGACAATTTATATTTTTAAGCTAATCAAGTACCTTTAAAAATGATATACATAAATTTATATATCTATCAGTGTTTGTCCAATGTTGATTTATTAATTTTTCACA
Source organism: Archivesica marissinica (assembly GCA_014843695.1). NCBI lineage: Eukaryota > Metazoa > Mollusca > Bivalvia > Venerida > Vesicomyidae > Archivesica > Archivesica marissinica. Next base: position 13,433,448 of record CM026400.1, on the reverse strand, counting down.
GTTCAGAAATTAGGCAGTTCAAACAATAGATCAATAAAATGCAGTCTATTGTCACGAAGACAAGCTATTACACAAATACGAAATTTAATATCCGGATTTTAGATGTGCAGTCTCTTTTAATTAATATACTTCCGAAAATCTCCAACTACAAATAAATCAGCTCATCCTTGATGAAAAGAAAATGCTGAATGAAGTATAGTACAGATGTACACCAGCATGTTGGAGATGTAAATGATGTAGTGTGGTCGAGGATGAAGTCCATTATGTTACAATGTGCATGATTATCACAGTTCTCACTACAAATCCTCATCATCACTGTCATCCGATTCCTCAAGAGATTCCTGAAAACAAAAATGAACACTCAGATTCTGCATACTAGTACGTTTTTGTAACATTGAATTACGATATAATCAAGCTTGGCCTGTGTGCCTGCTATACCAATTTTCGAAACTCAAGCACATTTTTACAAATTACAATCATTATAACAGAAAAATTAATATTATTTTTATCTTTATTATTCACTTGCCATTTAGTTGTTTTCTACCATATGCCATAATGCAACAAGATACTGTGATGTCAAAATTGGATTAATGCAGGATAATGTGATGTAATAATTGGATTAATGCAGGATAATGTGATGTAATAATTGGATTAATGCAGGATAATGTGATGTAATAATTGGATTAATGCAGGATAATGTGATGTAATAATTGGATTAATGCAGGATAATGTGATGTCAAAATTGGATATTTTGTTTAATTCAATACATGCCACAATACAAGGTAATATCTTGACAAATACCTGACATACTGTCAAAAATACTCCATCATGGACATTTATGTTATATTTCGGGTTTTACGCCTGCATCAGCACCATTTTGGGCTATATCGCCGGCGGGCAGTTTACCTAACAACACCTTTCCTGGGCAGGCTCCAACGGTTAACCAGTACTTGGGTGCACCAACCTCCGTAAGAAACTGCCAACTTTTTCATATAAATGAGACGCAGTCTGAGCGGGGCTCGAACCTGTGACCATCAGTGATGATAGGTTACAGTGGTATACAAGTCAGCAACCCACTCGACCACGGATGCGGACACCCATCATGGACAGAATACCATGAAATTGTGTTATTTACGTTAAGAGAATGATAATGAGACATTGTTGATGTTTGCGTGTAAAACATGAAGCCATATCTGCCTTACCTTAGCATATTTTTCTGCTTCTGTAAACACATTCTTAGGAACCAGTTCATGTTTTCCTCCAGTCACTGCAAACAAAACAGATTGCAATATTCAATTCAATTCAATATATTGATTGCATTAAATATGATAATAAGATTGCAATAACTGTACCTGTCTGAATAACTACATATACTATCAGAACATAGGCTATTGGAGAGTTGTGCACTGTTATAATGTTGATAACCACAAGCGTAATGAACATAGCAGACACCCAAATAGTGTATCGAGGACAAAACAACATTGTGACTGGGCTAAAACCTTAAATACACGGCTCATAGAAAGGTCAGTATGTTCATTTTACACTAACACATGTCTCAAAGTCGCTAATGTGATGAATATTGCACGATAATCCATATTTATTAACATGACCCAATGATTTCAATAAAACTTTACTGCAAAGACAACATTGAAATCGTTACTGAACAAGGATCAAAGGTTCCACAACGAGAGAGGTCTGGTCAATACAAGAAACAAACAACTTACCATCTCCGACCCAACTCAGTTCAAGTTCAAAGTTTTTGTCTTTTACTTCATCATGGACAATGTAAATTCTAGAAATAAAATTCAAGAATCAATTATACAAAGTTGTACTGCTATACTTACACGTATACTATCCAGCTATAAAATATGATTATTTCACCAGAGTTTGCATGTGAGAAAAACACTATTCTATTATGACTCGGCATTTTGACTGTACCTTTAACCAATCAAATACCTTTAAAAGTGATGTACATAAATTTATATATCTAGGGTACTTGCCCAATGAGTACATTATCCTCGATATAAAAATAAATAATTGCCGATTTATAGATTTTTAACAGTTCAAAATTAGGCTGTTCAAACAATAGATCAATAAAATGCAGTCTATTGTCACACTATTCTAAGATGACTGTATATGCAAAAAAGAAATTAGCATGTTTAAATCTGCAATGAAGCATGGTTTAGCGTGTGATGTCGAACATGTCGTCATTTTCCAAACATGTTTGGCAGTTTTGTGACATCATCTATGCTTTCTAAAAATAACACCCACTATTTTTGCGCTTTGAGATATTTTCGTCACATCAAAATAATATTTGCATTTTGCATTATTCATAGTCAAATAAAACACGATTCGCCATTCTGAGCGCCGGAATTAACCACTTCGCCATACGCCTACGTGGTTAATACCTAGGTGTCAGAACTCCAAACCATGTTTTATTCGCCACTAACTAACTGAAAGACAAATATTATTTCTTAAATGAGGTACTATACTTCGGGTGTTTTCTGTTAGCATTTTTTGGAAACTCTGACACAAAATTCAACATACTTTATTTCCTCTGTTATGTTATTGAAATCTGTAATTGCACATGCATATTATAAATTGCAATATTATTGAAATCTGTTTGAATATATTGAACTGTTTTGATATAATGTGTACATATATATATTGATATAAAATAAATGAAGCCGCTGAGCTTCACAAAAAAACTTTATTTCCTCTTATTATTATAAAAACTGTTCATAACTCTTGCCTTGTTTATTCAATATAGCTGTAATTCATTAATCAATATAGCTCAACATTAATTTTAAACGTTTTAGAAGTACTGAAAGCATTACATTTTTGCCACTTCTTTCACTAGGTCCACACACAGCATATCTTTCATCTGAAACAATTGTAACATATGTAATGCAATGGAAAACCAACAATAAAATGCTAGTTCTAAGTCATATTGGAGCACTTGGTTTAAACGTATTTATTTCCTATCATGTACATGGTTATTTACAACAATTGAAATAAGGAATTGGACAGAAAGCTATACAGCTTATGGTTGTCCTCTCCGTTGGAGCACTTTTAATTAAATACATGTAGTTAAATGTTGATGTAAAATTCAAAACCTGTGAAAATAATCATTGTACATTGACTATGCAGCTATTTCAATCAATTTAAACATAAACTTTTCACTGTAAAAACAACCTATTGTATCAGGTGTGTGTGTTTTACGTTTATTTATCGTTGCTACCGGTTGCCCATATGAGCGACGCCTCCTGAAGAGATTAGTAATTTTAGATTTTGGAGGATAGTGCAATGATACAGACAGAGACCCATTCCAGAGTCTCCTCTGGTTCTTTTATGTGCACGGTGTAAAGCACCGACATGAGACCTCGGATTAACGTCCCATCTGAAAGACTGTTAATTTTATTAGGGTCAGACGGGGGATCGAACCTGCGATCCATGGATTACCAGTCCAGCGTGTTACCACTGGATGTCCTTATATACACAGCATAGCTGTCAGACGTACAGTGTTTTAACTTATAAGACAAACCTTTATTTTTTCTATTTCTGTTTTTGCTGATTGTTTTGCCTTCCCTATTGCACAGCCATAGTAACCCTGTATAACAGAATCATGTTATGAAAATGTATGTGATGTTAGGGAGCTCTAAGCTAATGAAATCAGAAAGATTTGTTAGTTTCTACAAATTAATGTTAGCTCAATTGCAAAACAAGTTCTTACAACACAATTTTAAGAGAGTTGATAAAAACATGCTGACTAGATTCACTGCAGTTGTTTATGAAAAATGATTTGGATTAGTTGCATAGATGAGACTGAAATAAATATTTATATAACAAGTCTGCCAAATGTAAAATTGACCTCTAAGTTATGCAAACATTGCCTTCCAAGTGTAACATTGACCTTTAATCGATGCTAACATTGACCTCCAAGTGTGAACTAGATATTCAATTGAATTTTGCACATGTCTGAATTTTCAGCATTTCAATTATATTCCCTTCAACAGTTTATGAGATACAGGATATATGATTCACTTTGTGACATTGACCTGGAAGGCATATATATGAAGTTTGTTTGACAAACACACCTTCTCAATGTAATAAAAATGTATGTGAAGTTTCAACAAATACCCTGTGATAGCTAACAAAACGCTAAAACACTCTGACTGCCAGATCTACCATCAGACAGAGAGACTAGAGGATGGATGGAAGGTTCAGTTATCATATGACTACATGTCTTCGAAACATGAACATCATGTGATGGGATATTTTCACCAGGGCCGTCACAATTAATCAGGTACCCAGTCAAGTTTCAGTTTAATCTGAATGGTTGGAATATAGCCAAACTAAGATAACTGGCTTATTACTGTCTAGTGTCTACTATTAAACTTGTGTATGTGTTTTTAATTGTACAAACAGTGGACATCCATTAGTTGATGTGCATACCGGTAAGTTTAACCTTCTTTTAACCCTTGATCACATAGCAAGTTGGTCAGCAAACTGGATCCAATTTTCTGCATGCAAATCACTGTAGCTGTAACTTTGGTCATTTTATAGATACAGTACAATAATAGTTCCAAAGTTTGATAATTTCATAGATATAGGTCGGTCAATAATAGTTTAAAATTTTGATAATTTCATAGATATAGGTCAATAATAAGTTTAAAATTTTTATAATTTCATAGATATGTCAATAATAGTTTAAAAATTTGATAATTTCATAGATATAGGTCAATAATAGTTTAAAAATTTGATAATTTCATAGATATAGGTCAATAATAAGTTTAAAAATTTGATAATTTCATAGATATGTCAATAATAGTTTAAAAATTTGATAATTTCATAGATATAGGTCAATAATAGTTTCAAAATTTGATCATTTCATAGGATAATAAAAATTAATAGATTCAAAATGGGACATATACAGGTATGGTTAATGTGGTACGGTTCCATTAAGTACTGGTATGTAACGGTTACAGCAACTGATTACAAATTTATTGACTGTGACATTATATTCACTGAGGCATGCATGAGAATCTACAGATACCTGATACATGTTCCATGACGATGATACATGTTCCATGATACATGTTCCACGTTCTTGTGTGAAATAAAAAAGAATAAACTTACAAATGAGACACCAGATGGATCAATAACATACATCTCGGGACCATCAGTGGCGTCATATGACCCAAGCAAACAACTCACACCAAATGGTCGTACTGAACTGTATAGCGTGTATGCATGAACATACATCCCCACTCTGTTTGTTAAATGCTGCAATAAAAAATAATGAGAATATCAATACGGAGTTATGTAACATATCCAAAGTTTTGGCGGGATGACCTCCCCTTATCAAGGTAATGTTAATATCCTGGGAGTCTACATATTGATACTTATGTTATGTTATATTTCGGGTTTTACGCCTGCATCAGCACCATTTCGGGCTATATCGCCGGCGGGCAGTTTACCTAACAACACCTTTCCTGGGCAGGCTCCAGCGGTTAACCAGTACTTGGTGCACCACCAACCTCAGTAAGAAACTGCCAACTTTTTCATATAAATGAGACACGGCCTGAGCGGGGCTCGAACCCGTGACCATCAGTGATGATAGGTTACAGTGGTATACAAGTCAGCGACCTTAACCACTCGACCACGGAGATATTGATACTTGTTAATGAAATGGTTACATGCGAACCATGAACAACGTCGATACACAACGTCAGCCACGCTGACATAAGACATTTTGGTATTAATAGACACAACATCTCAAGTATTATAGCATGTTCACAATAAAAGGACTTACTTTGAGTGGAATTGGAGAACCGTAATTAGATCTGTAGCTGGCTGCTTCTTCTCTAGAGGTCTCCACTACCTGCCTCGCATCTGCCAACAGACCAGCAACAGTCTGCATGGAAAGACATTAATACAATGTGTCCACTACCTGTGTTGCATCTGCCAACAGACCAGCAACAGCCTGCATGGAAATACGTTAATACAATGTGCCCACTACCTGTGTTGCATCTGCAAACAGACCAGCAACAGCCTGCATGTAAATACATTAATAGAATAGCTCCACTACCTGCCTCACATCTGCCAACAGACCAGCCACAGCCTGCATGTAAATACATTAATATAATAGCTCCACTACCTGCCTCACATCTGCCAACAGACCAGCAACAGCCTGCATGTAAATACATTAATATAATAGCTCCACTACCTGCCTCACATCTGCCAACAGACCAGCAACAGCCTGCATGTAAATACATTAATATAATAGCTCCACTACCTGCCTCACATCTGCCAACAGACCAGCCACAGCCTGCATGTAAATACATTAATATAATAGCTCCACTACCTGCCTCACATCTGCCAACAGACCAGCAACAGCCTGCATGTAAATACATTAATATAATAGCTCCACTACCTGCCTCACATCTGCCAACAGACCAGCAACAGCCTGCATGTAAATACATTAATATAATAGCTCCACTACCTGCCTCACATCTGCCAACAGACCAGCAACAGCCTGCATGTAAATACATTAATATAATAGCTCCACTACCTGCCTCACATCTGCCAACAGACCAGCCACAGCCTGCATGTAAATACATTAATATAATAGCTCCACTACCGCCTCACATCTGCCAACAGACCAGCAACAGCCTGCATGTAAATACATTAATATAATAGCTCCACTACCTGCCTCACATCTGCCAACAGACCAGCCACAGCCTGCATGTAAATACATTAATATAATAGCTCCACTACCTGCCTCACATCTGCCAACAGACCA
>CM026400.1:13406911-13425643 GCA_014843695.1 Archivesica marissinica | reverse complement strand
GCTCCACTACCTGCCTCACATCTGCCAACAGACCAGCAACAGCCTGCATGTAAATACATTAATATAATAGCTCCACTACCTGCCTCACATCTGCCAACAGACCAGCCACAGCCTGCATGTAAATACATTAATATAATAGCTCCACTACCTGCCTCACATCTGCCAACAGACCAGCAACAGCCTGCATGTAAATACATTAATATAATAGCTCCACTACCTGCCTCACATCTGCCAACAGACCAGCAACAGCCTGCATGTAAATACATTAATATAATAGCTCCACTACCTGCCTCACATCTGCCAACAGACCAGCAACAGCCTGCATGTAAATACATTAATATAATAGCTCCACTACCTGCCTCACATCTGCCAACAGACCAGCAACAGCTGCATGTAAATACATTAATATAATAGCTCCACTACCTGCCTCACATCTGCCAACAGACCAGCAACAGCCTGCATGTAAATACATTAATATAATAGCTCCACTACCTGCCTCACATCTGCCAACAGACCAGCAACAGCCTGCATGTAAATACATTAATATAATAGCTCCACTACCTGCCTCACATCTGCCAACAGACCAGCCACAGCCTGCATGTAAATACATTAATATAATAGCTCCACTACCTGCCTCACATCTGCCAACAGACCAGCCACAGCCTGCATGTAAATACATTAATATAATAGCTCCACTACCTGCCTCACATCTGCCAACAGACCAGCCACAGCCTGCATGTAAATACATTAATATAATAGCTCCACTACCTGCCTCACATCTGCCAACAGACCAGCAACAGCCTGCATGTAAATACATTAATATAATAGCTCCACTACCTGCCTCACATCTGCCAACAGACCAGCCACAGCCTGCATGTAAATACATTAATATAATAGCTCCACTACCTGCCTCACATCTGCCAACAGACCAGCCACAGCCTGCATGTAAATACAATGTATTAATGGCTCATAGTACCCCAGATAATGTTTCGGTCTTTCATTAGCATACAGATTACTGTACTGGACATACACTCTAACAACAAGAGAACCTTGAGATGGTCTAGATTCGCTCACCTGATATTCCTAGGTTGAAAATGGATCTTCCAGATGGCAATATTGGATCTCAGATAAGCAATTATTTAAGATATTTTTGCATTGAAAATTCTTTTATCAGCCGATTTTTATAACAGCTAATATAGCAATGTTCCCAACTGACCTCCAACAGGTCACGGTAAGCAGTTTAATACGGAAATGTGGAGCACGTGGTTGATTTAATAGCTTGCAAGCACTTGTATTTTCTATGGACAGTTATACAGAATGCAGTAATGGTAGGCCGGTACATATCATAGTGGATAGTCACGGTGTGCGAGACATTTACTACATAGATGACTAATGAGACATTCAATATGTTCAATTCTTACCATTCCTATATGTTTATCAACATTGAATATTCTTTTATTGGCTCCAGTTTCATAAAGTTTAGAGGTGACAAGTTTTTCTACTCCAAATACAATCCCATCTTTTCCCCGTATGCCAATAGCTGTCCTACAATGCAAGAAGAAGAATTACAATGGGGACACAGTCACACTCCAACATATTGTAAATGGCTAATCACAATCAAAGGCAATATGGCCCACATTTGTCAAGGGCGTCCAGTAAGGCAGTAAGGGCAACAATGCTACAACATTTGCAAAGATAAGGGGGGGGGGGGCTAGTAGGCTACAGTGCTATAACAGTTCCAACAGCAAGATCCACATCACTACAACATTGTCAAGAGCAAGTCACACACAGTGACAGCTTAGAGCAAGAACAAGGTAGGGGCCACAGTGCTACATCGTCACGAGGGAGAGAGAAGAGACAATTTTGAATTAAAATGCCTTGCCTAAGGACAGAATCGTAACGGCTACAGATGGGCACAAACTCAAGGCCTTTCACACCTGAAGTGAGCGTGCTACCACTGCACTATCACACTTCCATTTGACCGGTTGGTCCCTGCGCAACCAGTGTTTTTCTCAGTGAAACCCAGAGATATCCTGGAGGGGTACATGGGATCTTCTTTCAGTAATTTAAAATCTGGAAAGTTAAGCTAAAATGTGTCGATGTGACGTTAAAGCAACACAAAAAACAATCTGTATTGTTGTTTTTAATACTGTTATGTGTACAAGGACACAAATACATATGACATACATACCCACTGTTTTCTACAGCTTTTAAAGCATACTCCACTTGGAACACTCGACCATCTGGCGAAAATTGTGATGCAGACAGGTCATACTATAAAATAAAATACCGGTAATAATGAACTTACAGCACTGTGTATGATTTTGTGATAACATTATGCTCAGGTAACTATCAAAACAAAATGGATTAATTCCACTGAGGCATCAAAACAAAATGGATTAATTCCACTGAAGCATCAAAACAAAATGGATTAATTCCACAAAAGCTTCAAAACAAAATGGATTAATTCCACTGAAGCATAAAAAAATGGATTCATTCCACTGAAACGTCATAACAAAATGGATTAATTCCACTGAAGCTTCAAAACAAAATGGATTAATTCCACAAAAGCCTCAAAACAAAATGGATTAATTCCACTGAGGCATCAAAACAAAATGGATTAATTCCTCCGAAGCTTCAAAACTAAATGAATTAATTCCTCCGAAGCTTCAAAACTAAATGGATTAATTCCTCCGAAGTTTCAAAACTAAATGAATTAATTCCTCCGAAGCTTCAAAACAAAATGGATTAATTCCACAAAAGCTTCAAAACAAAATGGATTAATTCCACTGAAGCTTCAAAACAAAATGGATTAATTCCACAAAAGCTTCAAAACAAAATGGATTAATTCCTCCGAAGCGTCAAAACAAAATGGATTAATTCCACTGAAGCGTCATAACAAAATGGATTAATTCCACTGAAGCTTCATAACAAAATGGATTAATTCCACTGAAGCTTCAAAACAAAATGGATTAATTCCACTGAGGCATCAAAACAAAATGGATTAATTCCACAGAAGCTTCAAAAGTAAATGAATTAATTCCTCCGAAGCTTCAAAACAAAATGGATTAATTCCACAAAAGCTTCAAAACAAAATGGATTAATTCCACAAAAGCTTCAAAACAAAATGGATTAATTCCTCCGAAGCGTCATAACAAAATGGATTAATTCCACTGAAGCGTCATAACAAAATAGATTAATTCCACTGAAGCTTCATAACAAAATGGATTAATTCCACTGAAGCTTCAAAACAAAATGGATTAATTCCATAATAATGTTCGCTGGGCTTTCAGTAAAATGTTGGCATTTGTTTTCACGTTGTTTTACACCGTGTAATGCTCATAACAGCTAGAACTTCCACCTACTTCGTTAAAGGCAATCGTTCTCTGGCGAATCATGCTGTATGCAACCTCAGCATGCAGATCCCCCAGAGCAATACAGAAAAGTCTGAGAAAACAAGTTAAAAACTACAGGAAAATACAATTATTCCGGATAATATCCGCGGTGAATAGACAGTGGTATTTCATTGGCTGCTGTTTTTGATATGGATTTACATGTTTCATTTTTGACCAATAAGGCAACAGCATTCATTCACAGCTGATGTTGTCAAAAACCGAATGCTCAGCGAAATCGACAACATTGCATTTCCTGCTGTTCACGATGAAACAATATGCCATTCAGCCCATTCTGGTGTTATTTGACCGATCTCTATCAAATAAAAAGTATCTCGGCGTGAAGAGTTTTCGGCTTTTCGCCTAACTGTGGGAATAGCAAGTCGCGAGAGATGATGCAATATTTCACGCTCCAGTTACCGGAATTATAAATAAACATACATTGTGCACTTCCAATCTATTTCTAACCGATCATAGAGATCAGACAGGTAAATAAGCGGTGAAAATTAAAACCTACCCCAGTTTTCACTATATCCGTTTTATGTCGCCATATAAATATCATTTTGAAAGAAATTAGCAATTTGTTCTCCAAAATGACACATTCATCATCTGCCACGCCAATATATTTACGAATAAAAATCTCATTATAGTCTCACTGCTCCGTGTTTATGAGTTTCGTCCGTTATTACACACAAGGGGTCCTTATGAATAATATCGATTTTCACCGTTTTTCGCCTTCAGGTCTATGTGTCACAGGGGTACTCCAACTGATATACATGGTTGTGTAAACCTAGTTATTCTCTGTTAGGCACCGTGTGATGTGTTCCATGGATGGGTCCATTTACGGTTCTGCACTCAGTCAGAGTAATTAGGAGGGGTGACGACTTCCTATGCCCCATGTGTTTGTCTTATATGCCCCATGTGTTTGTCTAAGTTAAACTAAATGTTAGTGTTTTAGATACAGTATATAGACAAAATGCTGTCCAACAAATGAATTTTGAGAGAGTCCGTTATGTACTACATCGTCGGAAACCAGTAACACCGGGATATTTGTTGATAGAATAAGGTCTTCAGGTCGGGACCACAAGGACACATCAGTGATCTGGTCGTGGTTATTTAGTTTCTTGTCGATGTTTCTGCATGCTTGTTTTATTTCCGTTGGTTGCCATCAGTAAACATTACTTACTATATTATGACCATAGGACAAAAAAATGATTTGTGCCTGTGTTCCTGTGTTAGGCGAAAACATGTTCTCGACGAAAACTTCACGCTGGGATAATTATCCCCAGTGACCCTAATATCGGTGAATACTAATGAGCGGTGATATCAGAATTAATCCAAATGAACCGCACATGTTCATTTTGTGCTTACTATTGACAATTTCTGTTGGATTTCTGCAACTGTCCATAGCAAAAACTAGCTGAAATGTCATTTCTACTGGTAAATTTACCTTAATTTATTCAAAACTTGTTTTTTTCCCTCTTACACTCGTAAGTTTTTGTTCATGTAGTTAATATTTAGCTGAATTTTAATGAATTTGTTCCATTAATGTCAAACCCCTTGCGGGGACCTAGACATGTTTTCCTGGGCAGGCTTAGCCGACCTAAGTGGTTGACCAGTACTAAGCAATGTGTGTGAGGTGCCTTGCTCAATGACACTACATACGTGGCCTGACAGAGTATCGAACCCGGGACCGCTCGATTCCAAATCCGACGCTCTACCACTGGACGCCACAAGATTGCCTTATATGTCAGTTATGATTTATTTCTTACTAACTAATATTGCACACAATAAAATAATTATGCTGAATTGAGAGTGAACATTATTTGCACAGCCTCATTTTGTAACACAAATACACAGGTTATTGCTTATGTCACCAGTTACCCAGGATAAGTATTCGATTGCTTTCCATGATTTTTTACACATAATAACAGAAACCCGGTCTATCAATGATAATAGTAAGAAAATAATATGAGACCAAAAAATAAACACCCGAAATAAAGCTTTATCCGATGTATGTACATTTAGTGGGTGGGGTATGTAAACACATTATTATTTTATTTTCTTTCAGTCAATAAAACCATTATATAGAGGAGATGGATATAATATTTGATCAACAACTATATCTCATTAAGACTACAATGTATAACACTCACTCCAGTTCCAATAGAACTCATATTTTGTTATTATTTCTTTTTCATCCAAGTCATGCAAACATCAACAAAAACCTGTACGCATGCGCTGAAACCGGAAATAAAATGCCGGTTGTGGGGTAATAATAAATCCCGTCAGGAAGCCGATATTTTCTTACGGTATACACACTGTATACAATGTAAAATGCGAAGTCATACAACTGCATCTGAAAAAGGCCGTTAGTGGTATCGTAGCATACTATATGCTATGGTGAAGTATGTTCAGCCAAACAACACATGCCATCGGAAATACGTTGTGTATTACATGTTTTGTGGTAGTCCTATAAATAAGACCTCTACATACATTTTTGTTCTGTTATGAAAAATGCCTGGATAGTAAAATGTTACATTTTTCAAGTCTAAATAGTTGGACTAGTTTTGTGGATGCGACGTCGATAAACAAAATCCAGCATTGATACAACGTTAGAAGTGCTACAACGTTAGATAGCAGACGTCGTTTAAAAAATAGCTATACGATGTGGCTACAACACTATTTTATTAGCGACCAAAAGTTTACGACATTGTAGTAGTGTTAGATATGCCACATCGATAACAATGTCATTTTACGACATTGTAGCAGTGTTAGATATTCCACATCGATAACAATGTCATTTTACGACATTGATAAAATGCTATAATATTATGTTCAAGTCATATTCGCAGCATTGGAAATAATTGTTTTATTGGTAGTATTGTGGTCGCGACTAATGCAACCATAATCCGACTTTGTAAGACTGTTAGATATGCGATGACGATTATCCGACGTCGTGACAAAGTCATGTTCCCAGCGTTGAAAAGTCGCGATGTATTAATTGTATTGTGGTTGAGACTACAGCAACCAGAATCTGACATTGTAGCAATGCTATAATATCCGACATTGTTGACAATGTCACCAGTACGACGTTGGTAACCAGAATCTGACGCTGTAGCAATGTTAGATATCCCATTTTACGTTGTTGCTACAATGTTAAATAGTCCATGTCATAATCACAGCATTGGAAAGACATGGATAATTTGCTATATTGTGGTCTCGACTACATCAATCCGATGTTGTAGCAATGTTGGATATCAGACGTCTTTAACAATGTGATTTTTACGACGTTGCTACAATGTTAAATATTCAACATTGTGGTGACAACGTCATATTCGCAGAATTGGAAATACATGCTTTTTTTGGTTGTAATTTGGTCGTGACTATGGCAACCAGAATCCTACATTCTACATCCTACAACGGTAAATATCCTCCATCATTAACAACGTCATTTTTGCAACGTTGATACAACGTTAAATATTCGACATCGTGCCAATGTCATATCCCAGCATTGGAAACACATGGTTTATTCGCTGTATTGTGGTTGCAACTATGGCAACCAGAATCTGGGATAGCAACATCAAAATATTCGACGTAGTTGGCATCATCATTACAACGTTGCTACAATATTACATATTCGATGATGTGACCATGTCATATTCAATCTTTGGTGGAAAGACATGGTTTGGGAGGGCATCGGGCCATTGAAATCAAGAAGAGGTCATTATGAGGGTTACTTTGTTAGCAGGAACAATTTCTCTTCATTTACTTTGATAATGAGGAGATAGTAACATATAGTCTACATCCGTTATGTCGGTTATGTCGAATTTTCCAGTTATCTCAAAGTCGGATCAAATTCCCGTTTCAGAAACTATCATTTTACATATAACTGGCTCCGTTTATATCGAATATCTTTAAGTCAAACTTCGGTAATGTCGAAGTATTTTGTCCAGTCCGACGGAATCCGACATAACGGATGCAGACTGTATTTGAATGCTCGCATTATCTGTGATTGATGCCCGATATCATTTGTGTCAATTTTAATGCAAATTATTACTAGATTGTTTGAGATTATAGAGTTAATAAAACCTACAATCCAAAAATTTGCACTTGATTGACCTTTGACCTAATTCAGATACACGAGGGGAAACAGATGGCATTGATTTTCTCCAATTTGCACAAATGCTATTGATAGTGTTGACCATGCAGGTCATAATCATATATATTTCTTTCCATAAAATATGTTTTACATCTTACACCATAATAGACGCAATGCGATGTATTGTGAAGGACCTGTGTCAGTCTGTTTGCAAAGTATTTGTGTTTCGAACACTGTAGGAAGTGTTTCTTTTAATATTTACATCGCTATTGCATTTCCTTCGATGAACGTATATGCCCTGATTGTATATATGTTCGTATGAGGATTCCCAACTAATGATATGCAGCCGACATGAGTACTCGAAATTACAGGCATGCATATTTAGGCTGCGTTCGTCGCGAGAAAAGGCGTGTTACAGTCTATGCTGTTCTAAGGATGATCTAATTACCTGTTCAGGCACACGGTACGTTGCAAATCTGGACTAAAACAGTTTAAATGCAGTGTGCAATATTTTCTTTGAGTCATTGATAAGAATAATTAATGTAAATACAAATAATGAATCACGGGTAAATAGTTTCCATCAGGGTATGAACTACATTGGGCGTGCATAAAGCTAGCATGGATGCCTACGGCCTACACACACTTTAAACATGCTCAATGTAGTTCATATCCCAATGGAAACTATTAACCCGCGATTCATTCCTTAACTTGGATTTTGCTGAAATATTCTCACAAGTTACATGTTGATGAAAACTAAGATCTTTTCGGTACGAGGCCATTTCTGTTAAAAGATTAGGTCACTAGGTATAGTCGGACCTGCCTTAAGCAGCCAGCCAAGGGAATCACATAAAGTGGCTGCTTAATATTATTGGGAACCTGAAAGTGGTTGCTTAATAGTTAATACAGAATTGCTGCTTAATAGAGGTGACCACTAACACAGGGTTCATTTTAGGTCAGAATTGTTGGGAGAAGTGAGAATCGCGTGATCGCTTCCTTAAATGGTGTTCTTTAATATACTTCTGCAAAATAGGGTTAAAATGCACAGTACAACCATTAAATACATTTGAATAAAAGGAGTGCTCTATAAAGGGCCAGCGTATCTTACTAGACAAAATTTTGTTTGAAAATCGTAAAAACCAAAACAATTTTTTTTTATAGGGAGAAGTGGGGCCCCCAGAGGGCGAAGTCAAGGTCCTTAGGGCGACAATTTCGCCCTCTAAACTGATCCCTGGGTTACTGTAGGTGTTCATACTCGTCAACTGTTTTTCACGAACGTGATGGACATTTTTGTACAGCTATCCATAAACAGTTGCCTTTTAAACACTAGTAATTTTATTATTCAATATTCGGTCACAAGTTATATATTAATAAAACCTTGTTTACTTTTGATAATAGACCACCATTAAAAAACGCGATCACCAAGTCAAATTAAAGAAATTTCTTCTAAACACGGTTTTAAATGTATATGTAATCTCTTTAGGTAAATGTTGGTTGCCCAGTGCGGTCATGAGGTTATAAAACTTTTCCACCAATCTTAATCTAGAGCTTCTGATTGGTTCAGCTGAGAATAAATCAACCAATCAAATCAAAGTAGCTTGAGATCTGAGATCATTTTATAACCTCCAACCCTGGCCTCACTGACCAGACACAGACGGATATGTAGTCCAGTG
This sequence comes from Archivesica marissinica, assembly GCA_014843695.1. NCBI lineage: Eukaryota > Metazoa > Mollusca > Bivalvia > Venerida > Vesicomyidae > Archivesica > Archivesica marissinica. Next base: position 13,416,479 of record CM026400.1, on the reverse strand, counting down.
GTAACACGCTGGACTGGTAATCCAGGGATCGCAGGTTCGATCCCCCGTCTGACCATAATAAAATTAACAGTCTTTCAGATGGGACGTTAAACCGAGGTCTCGTGTCGGTGCTTTACACCGTGCACGTAAAAGAACCAGAGGCGACTCTGGAATGTGTCTCTGTCTGTATCATTGCACTCTCCTCCAAAAATCTAAAATGACTAATCTCTTCAGGAGGCGTCGCTCATATGGGCAACCGGTAGCGACGATATATAAACGTAAAACACACACAGACCAGATTGAATGTCGAGACATAGCCAATCATGTCTGGTTGTGATGTCATATGTTACATGGTCCAATAAACGTGTATGATTGATCGAACATGGGTCACATGGGTGTGAAGCGAACATGCAAATCACAGTGATAACTGGAGAGCCAATGAGAGAAATCTGTAATTTTCTATTACCTCCCTTGGCAGAAAAAGTCTGATTTATTCCAAAATGTGAATAGGTCCTTTTAGTTGGAATCCTTTGTTTTTACTGATGTGCCTAACCAGATGATGCGATATGATAATGTGATTTTATCAAAAACGTGTTAATTACCGGTAAGTGATAACATTATTTTACAAATAAGTGCCCATTGCATGTACTGTAGGAGATATGTCGAGATCTAGTAATTTAATAATCATGAGAAGTGATAGTGGGATAACATTGCTAGCATGTTGTGCAAAGGAAACAACGATAACAACAGAGGGAAACACTCAACAGCACCTACCTACTTTTAGGGAGTATTCAGGAGCAGTAACTGACGATGTCTCTCATTTCTAGTATAACAATATACATGCATAATGAAACCATGCTTTATATACTGTACACAATTTGAGAACAGCATAATAACAACACATCCAGTAAGTCATAATTTATTACAAATATAAGTACAAACAAGAGTTTATAAACATTGTGTGATAGTCAGTACAGTAGCCTGAGGCAAATTTCAACAGAGGTAATCTAGGGGGTCCTGATTTAATGAGTTTAGATGTATAATTATGTACTGACCTTTCAGCTCTCTAGCAGTCAACATTTTATACAGCAAAGGGATATTTTTTGCATTTTATTTATTGAATTTTTCATTATTATTTTTTTAGTTTGGAAATTTTAACTGAGGCAGCTGCCTCATTGTGCCTCAGTGTGGCTGCGGGCCTGAAAGCAACCTAATTAATTGCCGGTACATGAACTCACAGCCATATATAAAACTGAGCCACACACTAAATTGAGTCAAGACTGTGTATGTTTGCTTTTTATGTTTAAAGTCGCACCAACAGCTTAGGTGATATGGTGACAATCCAACTATTATTGGTGATGGAAGACCTAGAGTGCCACTCCGAACACTAGTTCAGGCACAGACGGACACAAGGGTAGGACCACTGACCATCCGCAAGTCAGCTGCATAGCTTCCTCACTTGAAATAATTCAACGACCCCAGTGGGATTCAAACCAACAGCGGTGAGGGGCAACTGATTTGAAGTCGACGACCGTAACCGCTCAGATATGGAGCACCCCTAAATTGAGACATACCTTAGTGTAATAATGGTGATACAGGTCTAATACCACAGGAGATTGAAGTTTCATCAGTTCATTTAAACAAGAGGGCCATAATGGCCCTGTATCCCTCACCTGACTCATTGTTTAACCCTGGGTCATCATTTTAGTCGATCATTCCAACCGAATGCCAAAATCCGATCGGTGGTTCATGAGAAGATGTTTGGATAATTTTGCTGATCAGTTCGAGAAGAAGACACTTGAAATATCTCATAAAAGGTTGACCTTTTGACGGCCATCTTGGATGTGAAGTAATCATCCGATTTTTATGCAAATTGCACACAAGTAATTTGATTCCTACTCGACCTCCCGGGCCATGCCCATTTTTGATTCCGGGGTCACTATTTGAACACCTTTGAAAGAGCATTATACATTGATCGTTCCTACCAAGATTTAAAGCAGCGGAATAACACATGTTATTTCTCGCTGCTTTGCACGTGTGGTTCCTAGCCGCTGCAATGTTGAAATATTGTCAATACGAACGTGTTAGGACTCAAACAGTTAGAGATGGCATTACGACGTCTAAATGCAATGTTCTATCGAAATTTGATGTACGATAAATAAATACAAAACACACACTATATCCATTATATATGTCCACACTTTCATGGCAGCAAGTTGGATTTTATGTCGCACCAAACATAGTTCAGGCTACACGGTACAAAACAACTCTGAAGATGAAGAAGTATTATCGTAGCTATATTCAATATATCACTAAGTCGGTAAATAACTATTATGTCGGTAAACAGGTATTATGTCGGTAAATAGGTATTATGTCGGTAAATAGCTATTATGTCGGTTAATAGCTATTACCGGTATGTCGGTAAATAGATATTATGTCGGTAAATAGCTATTATGCTTGCACATAATTATTATGTCGGTAAATAACTATTACATTGGTTAATAGCTATTACCGGTATGTCGGTAAATATATATTATGTCGGTAAATAGGTCTTATGTCGGTAAATAGCTATTATGGCTGTAAATAGCTATATGCTAATGTTATTTGTTTTGTAAAAACCCTGACTTAAAAGTTCACAATAAAATGCATAAATTATTTTTGATTATTATTAAAAGTAATATAATAAAGAGACGGAAAGCCAAAATATCATTATGAACATAAAAAACGCTTGTACAGAAAGTGTAAATAAAAAACATTATGTGTAGTTTAATAGTAAAGCTGTAGAAGAAAAAAGTATAACTATAGTACATGTATATAAAACAGCAATTAGCTCTAACTGGTGCATACTTTAAATAACTATCCAGTGAATATTGAAGACAAGTAAGACATATTATTTATATAATCATTCAGTCCAAAAATATACGTGTTCTTGTAAACTTTACCAAATTACATATGTTATGCAAATTATAAATAACATATGTTGCCGAGGTAACAGGATTTTGGCTACCGGTAAATGACATAGTGTATACCAATTAACCCTTAACCCATTTCATTCTGGATACATTTAAAGGTTTTTGCAAACAACATAGATCCAGATCAGCCGCAGCGTAACGCTGCGTGCTGATCGGGATCTATGTTGTTTGCTACATAGCCAAGTGTCTTAGCAAGATCATCTGAATAGCAAACAGCATAGAGCCTGATCAGACGGCACGTTCCATGACGGCTGATCTGGCTCCATGTTCTTTGCAAATACTGTTTGAACGGTATCCAGAATGAAATGGGTTAACAGACGGATCTGTAGTCCAGTGGTAACACGCTGGACTGGTAATCCAGGGATAGCAGGTTCGATCGCCCCGTCTGACCTTAATAAAATTCTTTCAGATGGGACATTAAACCGAGGTCTTGTGTCGGTGCTGTACACCGTGCACGTAAAAGAACCAGAGGAGACTCTGGAATGGGTCTGTCTGTATCATTGCACTATCCTCCAAAAATCTAACATTACTAATCTCTTCAGGAGGCGTCGCTCATATGGGCACCGGTAGCGACGATAAATAAACGTAAAACACACACAACCCCGTAATCTGCCAATCACAACTAAACTAGTGAAGCTAAAACACTTGTCTGAATAGCAAACAACATACATTCTGATTAGCCGATTCTGTCCAATTTATTCGGCAGGTTAAGGGTTAATTGTTCCAAGAGAATATATTGCATTGCTGAAATGTTATGTGCATTGGTAATAGAGAATGTAAAAACAAAGTTCCTTCTCCTTCACATTGTAACTATTATAGTGAATTCAATTATATCATCAGTTAGTAAGGAAATGTACAAAAATTTACTTGACTTTTATATGTTATGTTATATTTCGGGTTTACGCCTGCATCAGCACCATTTCGGGCTATATCGCCGGCAGGCAGCTTACCTAACAACACCTTTCCTGGGCAGGCTCCAGCGGTTAACCAGTACTTGGGTGCACCAACCTCAGTAAGAAACTGCCAATTTGTCCATGTAAATGAGACACGGCCTGAGCGTGGTTCGAACCCGTGACCATCAGTGATGATAGGTTACAGTTGTATACAAGTCAGCGATCGTAACCACTCGACCACAGAGGCGGACTTGACTTTTATATTTCTTGCATATGTTTGTTTATGACGAGATGCATTGTATGTATAAATCAATAAACTTCAGTTCTGTTCTGTTCTAACAATCAGCCAAGAAAATATTTGATACTTCAGAATTAGTACTAAAAACAACATGTCTACCGTGTAAATAAAATATACCGACAGTCTACATCTATAAATATAATAATATATCAACAGTCTACATCAATTAATAATGTAATTAATTACATTGTAAAAATTCAACAACAGGAGACAATATATATACCGTATATATAAAAGATAAATAAATATGGATTTTGTCAATATGCATTGTGTATTAAGAACCAACAATTCAACAACACGATTCATGTTAATTTTGAAAACTAAAACTAAATAAAAACAATATGACTGGTAAAATAATTTTGAAAACCACACTGAAAATAAAGAAGTTAGGACAGGATGATTATCTGAAATAGAAAATTGAACAGGTTGCCATCGTTGATTAGCTAAGTCGCATGCCTTTAAAAAAAAAATTATAATAATTTTATCAACAAATATTAAATTTAACATTTCTTTATGTAGCTACATATATATACACATACGGATCTGTAGTCCAGTGGTAACGCTGAACTGGTAATCCAGGGGTCACCGGGTTCGATCCCACGTCTGACCTTAATAAAATTAACAGTCTTTCAGATGGGACTTTAAACCGAGGTCTTGTGTTGGTGCTGTACACCATGCACGTAAAAGAACCAGAGGAATGAGCCTCTGTCTGTATCATTGCACTAGTCTCCTAAAATATAAAATGACTAATCTCTTCAGGAGGCGTCGCTCATAATTATGGGCAACCGGTAGCGACGATAAATAAACGTAAAACACACATACATATATATATTTACATATAAGTTTACATATTGTTGTATCGGCTGCATAGTCATTATTTTGCTAACAGGAAGTCAATTTTTATGTAGTTCATACAAATTTATTTTAGCTCGAGACCTCATTCCTGATGGAATCCACCGCCACAAGGGAGAGAGATGAGGCAACGTGGAATTTAAGTGCCTTGCTTATGGGCACAGTCGTAACGGCTAGAGCTGGGCTCAAACTCTGGGCCTTTCGCATCTGAAGCGAACGTACTACCACTGCGCTATCACAACTTATTTATGTAGTTATGATGTAATAAATACCCATACATATTCAAAATGGTTTCAACAATATTTCAAGTTTTCATATTCTCATAACTGTTTTATTTGAAGTGTAACTTTCATAATTATTTCAGAATGATGGTGAAATGGTCAAACAGTCTGTGGAAGTATTTCCTTTAAAGCAGCATTACATCGTAATAAAGGATGTTTTGGGTAAAATATAAATACTAATTTGTGTGTGTTTACAAAAATCGAAATAGTCGCTCAGAAACGATAAAATTCCAATAAATTTAAACCGTCGTATACGCGAATTTGTTTATCAACACACACAATTTAACACACACAGCGCGCATGCGTGAAAAAACCGGGGATGTAGAAAACAACGTATATATTTTGAACATGAAAGACTATCTATCTATCTTCCTCTAATGTCGAACCCCTTGCGGGAATGTAGATATGTCCCTAAAAGACTTAGCTAACAGAGGTATGAATCAACATATCAAGTAATTTCATTAAAAAAGACAACCTGGGATAAATGGGGACGATGTATTCTGAATGCAAACAAGTGCGGACGATGCATTCCGGTTGTAAACAAATGCGTGACCAATCGACTAGGAAAGTCCTACTTTCGGTTTCGAGTTTTTATCGCAAAAAAACACTCTTTACCAAATGAACATAAGCATACAACGTATAATGTTAGAATGTGTAGCAGCATTGATACCCATACGTACCAATTGATTTTTTCAAATATCTTTTATTTCATACGATGTAATGCTGCTTTAAAGATCACAGGAAGAAAGAAACACAATACTAACATTGTATGATTCTTTAACATAGTTTTATCTTATTAAATAAATGTTAATTACGATCACCTACTTTTGTTTTCGACAGCTTTTGGTGTATTTGTTCGTATTTAGAAACAGGTGTGCTAATTCTATACTGGATTACTTCCAGCGATTCAGTACGCATTGACATAAATAAGTGTATTGAGAATTCGATACTTTTAACAGTTCTCAAAATTATGTCAATAGATATCGCAACATTTTATCTCCTGGGGTCTTTTGAGATCAAATGTTAGTTATCAAAATGACATCGCTTTCTAATTGTTTTGTATTGTGTTTTGGTAATATTTACTTATTTAGAATAATGCAAAAACGACAGAAAAATATATTCCTTTGAACTTTAAAGTTTATGCATGGTAATTACATGTATATACAGAATCTAAAAATATAAATACATGACAATATCAATATCATTTGTAAACAAACATCACTTAACCCTTTCAACACCACATACCTCTAAATAGGCTTACAAAAAGTGTAGATCCAGATGAGCCGGCTCGTGACGAGCCGTCTCATCAGGATCTGCACTTTTTGTCAGTGATATGACTATTTTTAGACATAATTACCCATTTTGATAAATGAACTTGTCCAAATGTGATTTTCTGATTCATTTATTGGTTTATGAATATCATGGACCAGTCCATGTGAGTTACTTGGTGTTGAAAGGGTTAATAACTAAAATATACAGTAAATATCCCTAAGCATAACTTAACAATCATAGCACTATAACATTAATAACCAATGAAAACTGTGTGCTGAGCAAAGGGAGTAGTGAGCATATAGAGATTGTCAGTTATATAACTGATTCATCCAGGCACATAGAGATTGTCAGTTATATAACTGATTCATCCAGGCACATAGAGAGTGTCAGTTATATAACTGATTCATCCAGGCACATAGAGAGTGTCAGTTATATAACTGATTCATCCAGGCACATAGAGAGTGTCAGTTATATAACTGATTCATCCAGGCACATAGAGAGTGTCAGTTATATAACTGATTCATCCAGGCACATAGAGAGTGTCAGTTATATAACTGATTCATCCAGGCACATAGAGAGTGTCAGTTATATAACTGATTCATCCAGGCACATAGAGATTGTCAGTTATATAACTGATTCATCCAGGCACATAGAGAGTGTCAGTTATATAACTGATTCATCCAGGCACATAGAGATTGTCAGTTATATAACTGATTCATCCAGGCACATAGAGATTGTCAGTTATATAACTGATTCATCCAGGCACATAGAGATTGTCAGTTATATAACTGATTCATCCAGGCACATAGAGATTGTCAGTTATATAACTGATTCATCCAGGCACATAGAGATTGTCAGTTATATAACTGATTCATCCAGGCACATAGAGATTGTCAGTTATATAACTGATTCATCCAGGCACATAGAGATTGTCAGTTATATAACTGATTCATCCAGGCACATAGAGATTGTCAGTTATATAACTGATTCATCCAGGCACATAGAGATTGTCAGTTATATAACTGATTCATCCAGGCACATAGAGATTGTCAGTTATATAACTGATTCATCCAGGCACATAGAGATTGTCAGTTATATAACTGATTCATCCAGGCACATAGAGATTGTCAGTTATATAACTGATTCATCCAGGCACATAGAGATTGTCAGTTATATAACTGATTCATCCAGGCACATAGAGATTGTCAGTTATATAACTGATTCATCCAGGCACATAGCTACTATAAGGCCCTGAACGCCCGGGCCTGCAGATTGTTGAAATTTGAACATCCATGGTGTAAATTTAAATGCATCAGAGTGCACCATTGACATTCTCGGATTCAAAATGTTCCTGGGGGAGCATGCCCCAAGACCCACTAGCAAAATCGCATCCGTTGGTGTTCAATTTACTAGTCGGGTCTACAAATTAAAAATCACTAGCTACACCCTTGTGGACAACATATCCATATACCATGGAGGCACCCCTTGGTTACCAGGTGGACAAAATATCCATATACCATGGAGGCATCCCTTGGTTACCAGGTGGACAACATATCCATATACCATGGAGGCATTCCTTGGTTACCAGGTGGACAACATATCCATATACCATGGAGGCACCCCTTGGTTACCAGGTGGACAACATATCCATGGAGGCACCCCTTGGTTACCAGGTGGACAACATATCCATATACCATGGAGGCATCCTTGGTTACCAGGTGGACAACATATCCATATACCATGGAGGCATCCTTGGTTACCAGGTGGACAACATATCCATATACCATGGAGGCATCCCTTGGTTACCAGGTGGACAACATATCCATATACCATGGAGGCACCCCTTGGTTACCAGGTGGACAAAATATCCATATACCATGGAGGCATCCCTTGGTTACCAGGTGGACAACATATCCATATACCATGGAGGCACCCCTTGGTTACCAGGTGGACAACATATCCATATACCATGGAGGCATCCCTTGGTTACCAGGTGGACAACATATCCATATACCATGGAGGCACTGCTTGGTTACTTGGTGGACAATATATCCATATACCATGGAGGCACTGCTTGGTTACTTGGTGGACAACATATCCATATACCATGGAGGCACCCCTTGGTTACCAGGTGGACAACATATCCATATACCATGGAGGCACTGCTTGGTTACTTGGTGGACAACATATCCATATACCATGGAGGCACCCCTTGGTTACCAGGTGGGCAACATATCAATATACCATGGAGGCACCCCTTGGTTACCAGGTGGACAACATATCCATATACCATGGAGGCACCCCTTGGTTACCAGTTGGACAACATATCCATATACCATGGAGGCATCCCTTGGTTACCAGGTGGACAACATATCCATATACCATGGAGGCATCACATATTTCCCTAATGTAATCTTCTGCCAGAACAACATTTCTAGAAATATACTGAGGCTTAGAGATTGATATGGCCTTTCCAAAAAAAGGTAAGTTTATATAGTTTTGCAATGTAACTAAATTAACATAGGCATATACATATTTTGGCAGAATGTTAACCAAGTTAACCAAGTTAAGGACACCGGGTATTCCAACATAAATATAATGTACTTTTGTCTGTACATAAACTTCTCAAACAGATTCTGCCAATCAAAAACATACCCTGCCCCCCAACCCCATAATAAAACCAACGATGAAAATGGCAACTATTTACAATGACAATAAAATGAAGTCAATTATAACAATTATACAATGGACATGACAATATTAATAATACAAAACATCAAACTCAGCCTGAGTACAAACATGCTAAATAAATATAACCAAGCATGCACTTCACAAAATAATTCAAGGTCAGATGTTTTATTTTCCAATTCAAAGTCTAAATAATTTATTGAAGTTTAAAGCAATTATTTCAGAAGAATTTTGTGTGTTTTACGTTTATTTATCGTCGCTACCGGTTGCCCATATGAGCGACGCCTCCTGAAGAGATTAGTCATTTTAGATTTTTGGAGGTTAGTACAATGA
>CM026400.1:13285630-13405911 GCA_014843695.1 Archivesica marissinica | reverse complement strand
ATAGCATGAACATACACACATAGCATGAACATACACACATAGCATGAACATACACACATAGCATGAACATACACACATAGCATGAACATACACACATAGCATGAACATACACACATAGCATGAACATACACACATAGCATGAACATACACACATAGCATGAACATACACACATAGCATGAACATACACACATAGCATGAACATGCACACATAGCATGAACATGCACACATAGCATGAACATGCACACATAGCATGAACATGCACACATAGCATGAACATGCACACATAGCATGAACATGCACACATAGCATGAACATGCACACATAGCATGAACATACACACATAGCATGAACATACACACATAGCATGAACATACACACATAGCATGAACATACACACATAGCATGAACATACACACATAGCATGAACATACACACGTTTTAACAGCATTAGACCCGCACCAGTTATATTAAAGCCCGCACCAGTTATATTATTACCCGCACCAGTTATATTATTGCCCACACCAGTTATATTAAAGCCCGCACCAGTTATATTATTGCCCACACCAGTTATATTATTGCCTGCATCAGTTATATTAAGCCCGCACCAGTTATATTTTTGCCTGCACCAGTTATATTAAGCCCGCTCCAGTTATATTATTGCCTGCATCAGTTATATTAAGCCCGCACCAGTTATATTATTGCCCGCACCAGTTATATTAAGCCCGCATCAGTTATATTATTGCCTGCATCAGTTATATTAAGCCCGCACCAGTTATATTATTGCCCGCACCAGTTATATTAAGCCCGCATCAGTTATATTATTGCCTGCATCAGTTATATTAAGCCCGCTCCAGTTATATTATTGCCCGCATCAGTTATATTAAGCCCGCACCAGTTATATTATTGCCCGCTCCAGTTATATTATTGCCTGCATCAGTTATATTAAGCCCGCACCAGTTATATTACGACCCGCACCAGTTATATTACGGCCCACACCAGTTATATTATGGCCCGCACCAGTTATATTACGGCCCACACCAGTTAATTATTACCCGCACCAGTTATATTACGACCCGCACCAGTTATATTACGGCCCACACCAGTTATATTATGGCCCGCACCAGTTATATTACGGCCCACACCAGTTATATTATTGCCCGCACCAGTTATATTACGGCCCGCACCAGTTATATTAAGCCCCGCATCAGTTATATTACGGCCCGCACCAGTTATATTACGGCCCGCACCAGTTATATTAAGCCCCGCATCAGTTATATTACGGCCCGCACCAGTTATATTACGACCCGCACCAGTTATATTACGGCCCGCACCAGTTATATTAAGCCCCGCATCAGTTATATTACGGCCCGCACCAGTTATATTACGGCCCGCACCAGTTATATTAAGCCCCGCATCAGTTATATTACGGCCCGCACCAGTTATATTACGACCCGCACCAGTTATATTACGGCCTGCACCAGTTATATTACGGCCCACGCCAGTTATATTATTGCTCGCACCAGTTATATTACGGTCCGCACCAGTTATATTATGGCCCGCACCAGTTATATTACGGCCCGCACCAGTTATATTACGGCCCGCACCAGTTATATTACGGCCCGCACCAGTTATATTACGGCCCACACCAGTTATATTACGGCCCGCACCAGTTATATTACGGCCCACACCAGTTATATTATTGCCCGCACCAGTTATATTATGGCCCGCACCAGTTATATTACGGCCCACACCAGTTATATTACGGCCCACACCAGTATATATTAGTATACATCATTGGTGTCAAATCTCACTGGTTCCCAAAGTTTGTCAAATTCAGTCTTAGTCTGCTACCTCTTTCCAATTCGTTTAAACTTTATTTATTTTTACAACAATTGCGAACAAGCTTTAACAACTTGTATTATTCACTCTCGTTGGAGCGGATGAAAGCGTAAATGTAGTAATTTGTGTGGGAGGAAACCGAAGAAAACTGGTGCTGATGCAGGCGTAAAACCTGAAATATAACATAACTAGCACGAGGACTTTGAAGCTTCAGCGAAGGCCCCCTAACCTGGTTGTAGGCCCCCTACCCTGGTTGTAGGCCCCCTACCCTGGTTGTACCTACCCTGGTTGTAGGCCCCCTACCCTGGTTGTAGGCCCCCTACCCTGGTTGTAGGCCCCTACCCTGGTTGTAGGCCCCCTACCCTGGTTGTACCTACCCTGGTTGTAGGCCCCCTACCCTGGTTGTAGGCCCCCTACCCTGGTTGTAGGCCCCCTACCATGGTTGTAGGCCCCCTACCCTGGTTGTACCTACCCTGGTTGTAGGCCCCCTACCCTGGTTGTACCTACCCTGGTTGTAGGCCCCCTACCCTGGTTGTACCTACCCTGGTTGTAGGCCCCCTACTCTGGTTGTAGGAGAATACAAATAGCTGAGCATTGTTTCTGCGATCTACTAGTAATTAGTTATAATAATGGCAAACAATCTGAAAACCTGTTTGAGTATATTTTGCATGTATAGTCAAACCTGTCTTAAGCAGCCAGCCAAGGGAATCACAGAATGTGGCTGCTTAGCACAGGTGACTGCTTAATAGAGGTCAAATGTATTATAAAACAACATATTGGGAATCTGGAAACTGGCTGCTTAATACAGGTTGGCTGCTTAATGGAGGTTAAATGTATAATAAAACAACATAATGGGAATCTGGAAACTGGCTGCTTAATACAGGTTGGCTGCTTAATGGGGGTTAAATGTATAATAAAACAACATATTGGGAATCTGGAAACTGGCTGCTTAATACAGGTTGGCTGCTTAATGGAGGTTAAATGTATAATAAAACAACATAATGGGAATCTGGAAACTGGCTGCTTAATACAGGTTGGCTGCTTAATGGAGGTGACCACTAACACATGTTTTACTGTATAGTTAGGCATTATCATACATGCAATGAATGATTAAAGCGACACTACATCAGCGAAAACGTAAATTTCTACAGAATGTAATTTCCTATCATATGGTATAATTGTTTTCCAAATATTTGTCTCAAAAACTAATTATTTCTACTAATAAAAAAACGTCGTTTACGCGGTTTGTTGACATAACAAAATAATGTAAATAGTAAATGTAGGTAATACAACGCGTGTATCCTGAATAACACCTTTTTTATAGTACAGATTTGTGTATATGCATATTTATTTGTAGACTAATCTTAGTTAAATTATCTCTAAACAATAGTGTCATGCGTTTAGTATTGACTCCAATGACAAACAAACGTCAATTCAAGAGCGTGGATGCCATTTATATGAAATCCTACTTTTATTTTTGAAAGTTTGTAGATCATAAAAACACTGTTTATTGATTCGATGTTAGTGTTGCAATGCATTTATACGTGAACAAAATGCATGTTTTTGCCTTTTGCGATGTAATGTCACTTTAAGTATTCTCAGTGTTTTGAAACAGTGAAAGATTGTCACTGCTTGAGTTTCGTATTCCTCCGCGGTTGGATGTACTTTTGTTATTGTAGCTATTTTCTGACACTCTCGACAGGGGCTCCAGACAGGGGCAGTTAAAATGAATAAAATTTGAAAACAAATATCATATTGTACTGCAATAAGGCTCCAGACAGGGGCAGTTAAAATGAATAAAATTTGAAAACAAATATCATATTGTACTGCAATAAGGCTCCAGACAGGGGCAGTTAAAATGAATACAATTTGAAAACAAATATCATATTGTACTGCAATAAGGCTCCAGACAGGGGCAGTTAAAATGAATAAAATTTGAAAACAAATATCATATTAGCCAAAATCATTGGAAATCATAAAAGAGGAAGATTTGTGTGTATTTGTGATCCCTCAATACAATCCTACCTTACACGAACACACACAAATATTTTATCATTTTTAGTTACAATGTTTGTCCACCATGAAATCGGTGATCAAGCAGTTAAAGTCGTTTACCTCAAGAATTTTTTTAAAAAAATGTGTTTTTTTACAATGTCAGACAAAATATTGTCCAGCAATATACACTGGTAATTGTAAAGCATCCTACCTCAGGGATCATTCTAAATGGCGATGTGGGCGAAATTGTCGCCTAGGGACCCTGACCTCGCCCTCTTGGGGGCCGGGCCACTTCTCCCTAAAAAAAAAAAAAATATTTTTGGATTTTACGATTTTCAAACAAAATTTTGTCTAGTACACTGGCCCATTATAAAAATTGTTCCGAGGGTACGAAGTCAGCATCCCAAGGGCAACTACTTCACCCATGTTGCCCTCTAGAACGAGCCCTTGATTTGATGTGAACTAATTGTTCAAAGTGCCGACACATCACTTAAGCAATATCTGTCCCTGTTTTCAGGACAAGAATTTTATAAAGCAGACTATTTCTTTGTTTGAACAGATTACCGACGCGTTTATATAGTTATTGCTGACTGCTTTATATTACAGGTTGTTTTATGTTGGCGCTCGCGAAGGACATATGCCCCAGATATTGTCCATGGTTCAAGTTAACAGACTTACGCCTATGCCAGCCTGTATCTTCATGGTTCGTAACAAATATTTCCGTAGGTTGATTGAGATCCAGGATCTTAGGATCACATGTTGGAGATCTGGGATGTGAGGGCGACCACCACACCATCTCGCATACTTCCCGGTCCGGGGGATCGAACCCGGGTTGCATTGGTGAGAAACGAGCTTGCTAACCACTGCTCTAATCGGTTGTTTTTGACATGGAGCTCTGTGCCGAGCACCTGTTACTGACGGAGGTGTGGTCATTCGCAAACAGTTTCGAAAACGGGTATGGAACGAAAACAGAGAAATTGACGATACCAAACAGACCGCAAAAGCAAAGTCAAAATATCTTCCGAATTTTTCTCAAGTGCGCAAAACAAAATGTCATCTTGTTGTACGGTGCATTTCTAAGTACTTGCAACCACATTAATTGTGCTTTCAGGGTCTCCTCTCTCTCGTATATCTGACGTCATCGGACATGTACGCACTCATCAACTACGTGAGCTTTGTAAACTGGCTTGCCATTGGTCTATCTGTGACCGTGTTGCTGTACTTTAGATACACCAGACCAAACATGGAGCGGCCAATGAAGGTGAGTGTAACAGTTGATGATGCTTGTCATCAAGTTTTGTAAGCTGGCTTGCCATTGGTCTATCTGAGACCATGTTACTATGACATGGAGCAACCAATGAATGTCTTTATCATTAGTGCAACTAGGTCGTGTTTCTTTATGGAAAGTAGGTAGCACGAATGTAAGTAGGTCACAGCCCCGGGCACTTACTTCTTGCATAACAGATGCCAATATTCAGTTACTTCACAGTTAAAAGAATGGTTTCTATCTCAATAGGGACATAGACATTGTCTTTGTAGCTTGTTTAATTAAGCTTGTGGAAGTCGTGATAGCGCAGTGGAAGCGCATGTGCGAAAGGCCCATAGTTCGAGCCCCGCTGGAGCCTTTACGATTGTACCCTTGCTTAAAAGGCTTTAAATTCCACATGGCCTCTTCTCTCTCCTTCATGGCGATGGATTCCACCAGGAATGAGGTCTCGAGAGTGGTTAATATTAGTTGAAAGAACTTGTTTCGCAATCGAGCTAAAATAAATCTGTATAAACTATGTTTTAAAAGTCGTGTACTAAATTGCTGATCTTTTGTTATTTTTAGATGTCAAGCATATACCAGCTAACTTAGACAAATGAATTCTGTGGTTGTTTAATATGCATTGGAACAGGAAATGCCAATTGACCTATCTTCTGTACGATTAGTAAAGCATATCAATTATAATATGGTCATATAGTGATACTACAGATTGAGCTTGTTTTAAGTGCTTTTAGTTCAAAAGTGACGTGGAGCATGCATGTTGGTTTTGTCTTATCATTTTTATTTCTTTTCTAGCTTCATTAACCCCCTAAACAGACGGATCCGTAGTCCAGTGGTAACACGCTGGACTGGTAATCCAGGGATCGCAGGTTCGATCCCCCCGTCTGACCCTAATAAAATTAACAGTCTTTCAGATGGGACATTAAACCGAGGTCTCGTGTCGGTGCTTTACACCCTGCACGTAAAAGAACCAGAGGAGATTCTGAATCATTGCACTATCCTCCAAAAATCTAAAATGACTAATCTCTTCAGGAGGCGTCGCTCATATGGGCAACCGGTAGCGACGATAAATAAACGTAAAACACACACATTAACCCCCGCGGTTAGTAACATGGGTTATTGAATTTGGCTGTGTGTGTCTGTCTGTGCATCTGTCTGTCTGTGTGGACAGGATAACTCAAAATTTTGATGAAATTTGTGTATATTTAGAGGGTTGGTCTAGGAGAAAGTGGTTCGATTTTGGGAGAAATAGGTCACGGCGTGCGGTGAGGGCAGTCATATTAATCACTCTCGAGACCTCATTCCTTATGGAATCCATCGCCACAAGGAAGAGAGAAAGAGGCAGTGTGGAATTTAAATGCCTGAAGCTTGTTCCGCAATCAAGCTAAAAGAAATTTGTATAAATTCCACAGTATTGAGATCAAAGTATACAGTCTACCTAAAATTTGCCATATTTTTTTCTTTGTTTTTTATAAGTTTATTTATCGTCTCCCCCCCCCCCCCCCCCCGGGTTAATCTGGTCAACGCCTCCGGAAGTACATTAGTCTATGTAACAGGGTTCCCTCTGTCGGAATATTTGTCTGCGCCACTTCTGTCGTCACTTGAAACAAGCTGGAACACATTTGAATAATTTGGAGTCAATTAATAGCCATATAGTCACAGATATGAATTTGACAAAACATGTTGCGCCAAATATTTTCACCATTTCACAAAATTTAGCGCCGGTATTTGTTTTTTTGCGTCATTGGCGACCAACAGCGAGAACAATGTCTCTATGTTTCATGTATTCCAGATTTCCCTTGTCTGGCCTATTATCTATGTAGCGATGTCAGCCGTCCTAGTATTGCTTCCCATGTACTCTAGTCCAACAGAAACAGGTTTGTAAATATAATGAGAGACATCGGTCAGTTACTTCCCCTGAATACTCCCTAAAAGTAGATATGTCCTATTAAGTGTTTTCCTCTGTTTTTATCATTAACAGATCTCTACAGTATATGCAATGGGTACTTATTTGTAAAAGAATGTTTTCAGTTAATTAACACGATTTTGATAAAATCACATTTATCATACCGAAACATCTTGTTAGGGAACAACTGTAAAAACAAAGGATTCTAACTAAAAGGACCTATTCACATTTTGGAATAAATCAAGACTTTATTTGCCAAGGGAGATAATAGAAAATTAGAGATGTCTCTTATTGGTATGCATTGTAGATTTTGTATTTTTTTTTACTGATTACTAATTATTACCTCCCCTTTAACTGTGTCTCGTTAAATTATGTTCAATTAGTTATTTTAATTAGTTTTCCTCAGTGTTCTAAGAAGTTCAGGTCACATGATTAGTGCAGTGCAAGTGTAGTGCTACTGTAGTGCAAGTGTAATGCTACTGTAGTGCAAGTGTAATGCTACTGTAGTGCAAGTGTAGTCCTACTGTAGTGCAGTGCACGTGTAGTGCAGTGCAAGTGTAGTGCTACTGTAGTGCAAGTGTAGTGCAGTGCAAGTGTAGTGCTACTGTAGTGCAGTGCAAGTGTAGTGCTACTGCAGTGCAAGTGTAGTGCAGTGCAAGTGTAGTGCTACTGTAGTGTAGTGCAAATGTAGTGCAAGTGTAGTGTTACTGTAGTGCAAGTGTAGTGCAAGTGTAGTGTAGTGCTACTGTAGTGCTACTGTAGTGCAAGTGTAATGCTACTGTAGTGCTACTGTAGTGCATGTGTAATGCTACTGCAGTGCAAGTGTAGTGCTACTGTAGTGTAGTGCAAGTGTAATGCTATTGTAGTGCAAGTGTAATGCTACTGTAGTGTAGTACAAGTGTAGTGCAGTGCAAGTGTAGTGCTACTGTAGTGCAAGTGTAATGCTACTGTAGTGCAAGTGTAGTGTAGTGCAAGTGCAAATGTAATGCTACTGTAGTGCAGTGCAAGTGTAATGCTACTGTAGTGTAGTGCAAGTGTAATGCTACTGTAGTGTAGTGCAGTGCAAGTGTAGTGCTACTGTAGTGCAAGTGTAATGCTACTGTAGTGTAGTGCTACTGCAGTGCAAGTGTAGTGCTACTGTAGTGTAGTGCTACTGTAGTGCAAGTGTAATGCTACTGTAGTGTAGTGCAAGTGTAGTGCTACTGTAGTGTAGTGCAAGTGTAATGCTACTGTAGTGTAGTGCTACTGTAGTGTAGTGCAAGTGTAATGCTACTGTAGTGTAGTGCAAGTGTTGTGCTACTGTAGTGTAGTGCAAGTGTAGTGCTACTGTAGTGCAGGTGCAGTGCTACTGTAGTGCAAGTGTAATGCTACTGTAGTGTAGTGCAAGTGTAGTGCTACTGTAGTGTAGTGCTACTGCAGTGCAAGTGTAATGCTACTGTAGTGTAGTGCAAGTGTAGTGCTACTGTAGTGTAGTGCAGTGCAAGTGTAATGCTACTGTAGTGCAGTGCAAGTGTAATGCTAGTGTAGTGCAAGTGTAGTGCTAGTGTAGTGCTAGTGTAGTGCAAGTGTAATGCTAGTGTAGTGCAAGTGTAATGCTAGCGTAGTGCAAGTGTAATGCTAGTGTAGTGCAAGTGTAGTGCTAGTGTAATACAAGTGTAGTGCTAGTGTAATACAAGTGTAGTGCAAGTGTACTGCTAGTGTAATTTTAGTGTAGTGCTAGTGTAGTGCAAGTGTAGTGCAAGTGTAGTGCTAGTGTAGTGCTAGTGTAGTGCAAGTGTAGTGCTAGTGTAGTGCAAGTGTAGTGCTAGTGTATTGCAAGTGTAATGGTAGTGTAGTTCAAGTGTAGTGCTAGTGTAGTGCAAGTGTAATGCTAGTGTAGTGCAAGTGTAGTGTAGTGCTAGTGTAGTGCAAGTGTAATGCTAGTGTAGTGCAAGTGTAATGCTAGTGTAGTGCAAGTGTAATGCTAGTGTAGTGCAAGTGTAATACAAGTGTAGTGCTAGTGTAATACAAGTGTAGTGCAAGTGTAGTGCAAGTGTACTGCTAGTGTAATTTTAGTGTAGTGCTAGTGTAGTGCAAGTGTAGTGCTAGTGTAGTGCTAGTGTAGTGCAAGTGTAATGCTAGTGTAGTGCTAGTGTAGTGCAAGTGTAGTGCTAGTGTAGTGCAAGTGTAGTGCTAGTGTATTGCAAGTGTAATGGTAGTGTAGTTCAAGTGTAGTGTAGTGCAAGTGTAGTGCAAGTGTAATGCTAGTGTAGTGCTAGTGTAATTTTAGTGTAGTGCTAGTGTAGTGCAAGAGTAGTGCTAGTGTAGTGCAAGTGTAGTGCAAGTGTAATGCTACTGTAGTGCAGTGCAAGTGTAGTGCAGTGCAAGTGTAATGCTACTGTAGTGTAGTGCAAATGTAATGCTACTGTAGTGCAGTGCAAGTGTAATGCTACTATTGTGTAGTGCAAGTGTAATGGTAGTGTAGTGCAAGTCTAGTGCAGTGCAAGTGTAGTGCTACTGTAGTGCAAGTGTAATGCTACTGTAGTGTAGTGCTACTGTAGTGCAGTGCAAGTGTAGTGCTACTGTAGTGTAGTGCAAGTGTAATGCTACTGTAGTGTAGTGCAAGTGTAGTGCTACTGTAGTGCAAGTGTAATGCTACTGTAGTGTAGTACTACTGTAGTGTAGTGCAAGTGTAAGGCTACTGTAGTGTAGTGCAAGTGTAGTGCTACTGTAGTGTAGTGCTACTGTAGTGTAATGCTACTGTAGTGTAGTGCAAGTGTAGTGCTACTGTAGTGCAAGTGCAGTGCAAGTGTAGTGCTACTGTAGTGTAGTACAAGTGTAATGCTACTGTAGTGTAGTGCTACTGTAGTGCAAGTGTAATGCTACTGTAGTGTAGTGCAAGTGTAGTGCTACTGTAGTGCAAGTGTAATGCTAATGTAGTGTAGTGCTACTGTAGTGTAGTGCAAGTGTAATGCTACTGTAGTGTAGTGCAGTGCTACTGTAGTGCAAGTGTAGTGCAAGTGTAGTGCTACTGTAGTGTAGTGCTACTGTAGTGTAGTGCTACTGTAGTGTAGTGGTAGTGTAGTGCTAGTGTAGTGCAAGTGTAGTGCAGTGCAAGTGTAATGCTACTGTAGTGTAGTGCTACTGTAGTGCAAGTGCAGTGCACGTGTAATGCTAGTGTAGTGCAAGTGTAGTGCTACTGTAGTGTAGTGCAAGTGTAATGCTACTGTAGTGTAGTACAAGTGTAGTGCTACTGTAGTGTAGTGCAAGTACAGTGCAAGTGTAATGCTACTGTAGTGCAGTGCAAGTGTAATGCTACTGTATTGCAGTGCAAGTGTAATGCTACTGTAGTGCAAGTGTAATGCTACTGTAGTGTAGTGCAAGTGTAGTGCAGTGCAAGTGTAATGCTACTGTAGTGCAGTGCAAGTGTAGTGCTACTGTAGTGTAGTGCAAGTGCAGTGCTACTGTAGTGCAAGTGTAATGCTACTGTAGTGTAGTGCAAGTGTAGTGCAGTGCAAGTGTAATGCTACTGTAGTGCAGTGCAAGTGTTGTGCTACTGTAGTGCAAGTGTAGTGCAAGTGTAATGCTACTGTAGTGTAGTGCAAGTGTAGTGCAGTGCAAGTGTAATGCTAGTGTAGTGCTACTGTAGGGCAAGTGTAGTGCTAGTGTAGTGCAAGTGTAGTACAAGTGTAGTGCAAGTGTAGTGTAGTGCTAGTGTAATTTTAGTGTAGTGCTAGTGTAATTTTAGTGTAGTGCTAGTGTAGTGCAAGAGTAGTGCTAGTGTAGTGCTAGTGTAGTGCAAGTGTAGTGCTAGTGTAGTGCAAGTGTAATGCTAATGTAGTGCAAGTGTAGTACACATGTAGTGCACATGTAGTGCAAGTGTAGTGTAGTGCTAGTGTAGTACAAGTGTAGTGTAGTGCAAGTGTAGTGCTAGTGTAGTGCAATTGTAATGCTAGTGTAGTGCAAGTGTAATGCTAATGTAGTGCAAGTGTAGTACAAGTGTAGTGCAAGTGTAATGCTAGTGTAGTGCTAGTGTAATACAAGTGTAGTGCTAGTGTAGTGCAAGTGTAATGCTAGTGTAGTGCTAGTGTAGTGCAAGTGTAGTGATAGTGTAGTGCTAGTGTAATGCAAGTGTAGTGCAAGTGTAGTGCAAGTGTAGTGCTAGTGTAATACAAGTGTAGTGCAAGTGTAGTGCAAGTGTAATGCTAGTGTAGTGCTAGTGTAATTTTAGTGTAGTGCTAGTGTAGTGCAAGTGTAGTGTAGTGCTAGTGTAGTGCAAGTGTAATGCTAGGGTAGTGTTAGTGTAGTGCAAGTGTAGTGCAAGTGTAGTGCTAGTGTATTGCAAGTGTAATGCTAGTGTAGTGCAAGTGTAGTGCTAGTGTAGTGCAAGTGTAGTGCAAGTGTAATGCTAGTGTAGTGCTAGTGTAATTTTAGTGCAGTGCTAGTGTAGTGCTAGTGTAGTGCAAGTGTAGTGCTACTGTAGTGCAAGTGTAATGCTACTGTAGTGCAGTGCTAGTGCAGTGCAAGTGTAATGCTACTGTAGTGTAGTGCAAATGTAATGCTACTGTAGTGCAGTGCAAGTGTAATGCTAGTGTAGTGCAAGTGTAGTGCAGTGCAAGTGTAGTGCTACTGTAGTGCAAGTGTAATGCTACTGTAGTGTAGTGCTACTGCAGTGCAAGTGTAGTGCTGCTGTAGTGTAGTGCAAGTGTAGTGCTACTGTAGTGTAGTGCTACTGTAGTGCAAGTGTAATGCTACTGTAGTGTAGTGCTACTGTAGTGTAGTGCAAGTGTAGTGCTAGTGTAGTGCAAGTGTACGGCTACTGTAGTGTAGTGCAAGTGTAGTACTACTGTAGTGTAGTGCAAGTGTAATGCTACTGTAGTGTAGTGCTAGTGTAGTGCTAGTGTAATGCTACTGTAGTGTTACTGTAGTGTAGTGCTACTGTAATGCAAGTGTAATGCTACTGTAGTGCAAGTGTAATGCTACTGTAGTGCAAGTGTAGTGCAGTGCAAGTGTAGTGCTTCTGTAGTGCAAGTGTAATGCTACTGTAGTGTAGTGCAAGTGCAGTGCAAGTGTAGTGCTACTGTAGTGCAAGTGTAATGCTAGTGTAGTGCAAGTGTAGTGCAAGTGTAGTGCTACTGAAGTGTAGTGCTAGTGTAGTGCAAGTGTAATGCTAGTGTAGTGCAAGTGTAGTGCTATTGTAGTGTAGTGCAAGTGTAATGCTACTGTAGTGTAGTGCAAGTGTAATGCTACTGTAGTGCAAGTGTAGTGCAGTGCACATGTAGTGCTACTGTAGTGTAGTGCAAGTGTAATGCTACTGTAGTGTAGTGCAAGTGTAGTGCTACTGTAGTGTAGTGCAAGTGTAGTGCAGTGCAAGTGTAATGCTACTGTAGTGTAGTGCAAGTGTAGTGCTACTGTAGTGCAGTGCAAGTGTAATGCTACTGTAGTGTAGTGCTACTGTAGTGTAATGCAAGTGCAGTACAAGTGTAATGCTAGTGTAGTGCTACTGTAGTGTAGTGCAAGTGTAGTGCTACTGTAGTGCAAGTGCAGTGCAAGTGTAATGCTACTGTAGTGTAGTGCAAGTGTAATGCTACTGTAGTACAGTGCAAGTGTAATGCTACTGTAGTGTAGTGCAAGTGTAATGCTAGTGTAGTGCAAGTGTAGTGCTACTGTAGTGCAGTGCAAGTGTAGTGCTACTGTAGTGCTACTGTAGTGTAGTGTAAGTGTAATGCTACTGTAGTGCAGTGCAAGTGTAGTGCTACTGTAGTGCAAGTGTAGTGCAAGTGTAATGCTAGTGTAGTGCAGTGCAAGTGTAATGCTACTGTAGTGCAAGTGTAATGCTACTGTAGTGCAAGTGTAGTGTAGTGCAGTGTAGTGCAGTGCAAGTGTAGTGATACTGTAGTGCAAGTGTAATGCAACTGTAGTGCAGTGCAAGTGTAGTGCTAGTGTAGTGCAAGTGTAATGCTAGTGTAGTGCTACTGTAGGGCAAGTGTAGTGCAAATGTAGTGCTAGTGTTGTGCAAGTGTAGTGCAAGTACATTGCAAGTGTAGTGCTAGTGTAGGGCAAGTGTAGTGCTAATGTAGGGCAAGTGTAGTGCTAGTGTAGTGCTAATGTAATGCTAGTGTAGTGCAAGTGTAGTGTAATGCAAGTGTAATGCTAGTGTAGTGCTAGTGTAATGCAAGTGTAGTGCTAGTGTAATACAAGTGTAGTGCTAGTGTAATACAAGTGTAGTGCAAGTGTAATGCAAGTGTAATGCTACTGTAGTGCAAGTGTAATGCTAGTGTAATGCAAGTGTAGTGTAGTGCTAGTGTAGTGCACGTGTAGTGCTACTGTAGTGCTACTGTAGTGCAAGTGTAATTTTAGTGTAGTGCACATGTAGTGCAAGTGTAATGCAAGTGTAGTGCTAGTGTAGTGCAAGTGTAGTGTAGTGCTAGTGTAGTGCACGTGTAATGCTAGTGTAGTGCAAGTGTAATGCTAGTGTAGTGCTAGTGTAATACTAGTGTAATACAAGTGTAGTGCAAGTGTAGTGCAAGTGTAATGCTAGTGTAGTGCAAGTGTAGTGCTAGTGTAGTGCAAGTGTAGTGCTAGTGTATTGCAAGTGTAGTGCAAGTGTAGTGCAAGTGTAATGCTAGTGTAGTGCTAGTGTAATTTTAGTGTAGTGCTAGTGTAGTGCAAGTGTAGTGCTAGTGTAGTGCTAGTGTAGTGCAAGTGTAATGCTAGTGTAGTGCTAGTGTAGTGCTAGTGTAGTGCAAGTGTATTGCAAGTGTAATGCTAGTGTAGTGCAAGTGTAGTGCTAGTGTAATGCAAGTGTAGTGCAAGTGTAATGCTAGTGTATTGCTAGTGTAATTTTAGTGTAGTGCTAGTATAGTGCAAGAGTAGTGCTAGTGTAGTGCTAGTGTAGTGCAAGTGTAGTGCTAGTGTAGTGCAAGTGTAGTGCAAGTGTAATGCAAGTGTAATTTTAGTGTAGTGCACGTGTAGTGCAAGTGTAGTGCAAGTGTAATGCTAGTGTAGTGCAAGTGTAGTGCAAGTGTAGTGCTAGTGTAGTGCTAGTGTAGTACAAGTGTAGTGCAAGTGTAATGCTAGTGTAATACAAGTGTAGTGCAAGTGCAGTGCTAGTGTAGTGCAAGTGTAATGCTAGTGTAGTGCTAGTGTAGTGCTAGTGTAGTGCTAGTGTAGTGCAAGTGTAGTGCTAGTGTAGTGCAAGTGTAGTGCTAGTGTAGTGCAAGTGTAGTGCTAGTGTAGTGCAAGTGTAATGCAAGTATAGTGCTAGTGTAGTGCAAGTGTAATGCTAGTGCAAGTGTAGTGCTAGTGTAGTGCAAGTGTAGTGCTACTGCAGTGCTAACCTAAAAAACCCTCCTGCATAAACATATTCAGTTATTTCAGCAAGAGGAGGAGGTTTCCTTGGCTGTGTGGTTGAAGTCATTGCTAACTGTAGAGAGAGCTGTAGAGCTGTAGGTCAGAATCCCAGAACGGTGTCAACATTAGTTTATTTGAGAAAGCAATCCAGCGGGCTTTAAATTCATATCTTTCACTTCTATAATATGAATGTTCTTTTTCTGCTAATTTAGCATCTGATCAGGATCTATGTTGTTTGCTATTCAGCCAAATGTTTTAGTTCCATTGTCCGAATAACAATCAGCATAGAGCCTGATCAGACGGACGTTCTGTGCCATCTGATCAGGATCTATGTTGTTTGCTATTCAGCCAAATGTTTTAGTTCCATTGTCCGAATAACAAACAGCATAGAGCCTAGGCTGATCAGACGGACGTTCTGTGCCGTCTGATCTGGCTCTATGCTGTTTGCAGATGTTATTTTATCTGCCGCTAGCATGCAAAGTGTTAAGCCAAATTTTTAGTCCTAATTGTTTTTGATTTTCAATCGAAGGTCCGCTGTTATTATATGTCGCCGTATTTGCAGGGCTTGGCTGCCTCATCATCGCTACCGGTGTTCCTGTATACATTGTGTTTATATACTGGGAAGATAAGCCCAAGTCCATCACCCAGTTCTTAGGTAAGATTTGCATGTTTGTGTGTTTTGCTACCGGTGTTCCGGTATACATTGTGTTTATATACTGGGAAGATAAGCCCAAGTCCATCACCCAGTTCTTAGGTAAGATTTGCACGTTTGTGTGTTTTCCTCCCATAATTCCTGGCTATGCCGGAGTAGATAATGATATGCACCGCATGTAGGAGGTTGCATTTATATGTTATTGAGGTCAAGTGTGTACCTTTGGTGTGTTTGTATAGACCGTGTCGTGCGATAATCCAAGACTTCCGCGGTCGTGCGATTTTTTGTGAAGCATGAGACAAGTCACCATACGTTAAATATGTATGCCGACCTTGTTATATTTACAGGCCAGCTTACACATGAAACACATAGTGCTTGCCCGTTCAAATCCGATATATTCTGTCTCCTTTTGAACCAGTAGCACATTGTTTACATTTATGCCAAGTGGTATTGTTTAATTCGCTTGAGAACCCATTGTAAACCGTAAAAGATGTATGTATGTATGTTCCATTAATGTCAAACCCCTTGCGGGGACCTAGACATGTTTTCCTGGGCAGGCTTAGCCGACCTAAGTGGTTAACCAGTACTAAGCAATGTGTGTGCTCAATGACACTTCATACGTGGCCTGACCGAGTATCGAACCCGGAACCGTTCGATTCCAAGTCCGACGCTGGACCACGGACGCCACAAGATAAATTCTCTTTGACAAGTTTTGGAACCATCTTTAACATTGCACCCATGGAAAGTGTTAAAATGTGATTTATAGATGCCTCGCGGGTATATCCTACACTAGTAATATTATCGTCGTAATACTAAGCACTGCATGTAAGAAGTATGTTTGGCTGAATGCATGCGATAATGTATCTAATGTTTGGTTGATTGCATGCGATAATGTATCTTATGTTTGGTTGATTGCATGTGATAATGTATCTTATGTTTGGCTGATTGCATGCGATAATGTATCTTATGTTTAGCTGATTGCATGCGATAATGTATCTTATGTTTGGTTGATTGCATGTGATAATGTATCTTATGTTTGGCTGATTGCATGCGATAATGTATCTTATGTTTGGTTGATTGCATGTGATAATGTATCTTATGTTTGGTTGATTGCATGTGATAATGTATCTAATGTTTGGTTGATTGCATGCGATAATGTATCTTATGTTTGGCTGATTGCATGCGATAATGTATCTTATGTTTGGCTGATTGCATGTGATAATGTATCTTATGTTTGGCTGATTGCATGTGATAATGTTTCTTATGTTTGGCTGATTGCATGCGATAATGTATCTTATGTTTGGCTGATTGCATGCGATAATGTATCTTATGTTTGGCTGATTGCATGCGATAATGTATCTTATGTTTGGCTGATTGCATGTGATAATGTATCTTATGTTTAGCTGATTGCATGCGATAATGTATCTTATGTTTGGTTGATTGCATGCGATAATGTATCTTATGTTTGGCTGATTGCATGCGATAATGTATCTTATGTTTGGTTGATTGCATGCGATAATGTATCTTATGTTTGGCTGATTGCATGCGATAATGTATCTTATGTTTGGCTGATTGCATGTGATAATGTATCTTATGTTTGGCTGATTGCATGCGATAATGTATCTTATGTTTGGTTGATTGCATGTGATAATGTATCTTATGTTTGGTTGATTGCATGCGATAATGTATCTTATGTTTGGTTGATTGCATGTGATAATGTATCTTATGTTTGGTTGATTGCATGTGATAATGTATCTTATGTTTGGTTGATTGCATGCGATAATGTATCTTATGTTTGGTTGATTGCATGTGATAATGTATCTTATGTTTGGCTGATTGCATGTGATAATGTATCTTATGTTTGGCTGATTGCATGCGATAATGTATCTTATGTTTGGTTGATTGCATGTGATAATGTATCTTATGTTTGGTTGATTGCATGTGATAATGTATCTTATGTTTGGTTGATTGCATGCGATAATGTATCTTATGTTTGGCTGATTGCATGCGATAATGTATCTTATGTTTGGCTGATTGCATGCGATAATGTATCTTATGTTTGGCTGATATTTTCATACAGTTCTGGTTGCATACTGGTAATTAATGTACCCAGTGTTTGTGGTTACATACGGTAATGTACCCAGTGTGTGTGGTTACATACGGTAATGTACCCAGTGTTTGTGGTTACATACGGTAATGTACCCAGTGTTTGTGGTTACATACGGTAATGTACCCAGTGTTTGTGGTTACATACGGTAATGTACCCAGTGTTTGTGGTTACATACGGTAATGTACCCAGTGTTTGTGGTTACATACGGTAATGTACCCAGTGTTTGTGGTTACATACGGTAATGTACCCAGTGTTTGTGGTTACATACGGTAATGTACCCAGTGTTTGTGGTTACATACGGTAATGTACCCAGTGTTTGTGGTTACATACGGTAATGTACCCAGTGTTTGTGGTTACATACGGTAATGTACCCAGTGTTTGTGGTTACATACGGTAATGTACCCAGTGTTTGTGGTTACATACGGTAATGTACCCAGTGTTTGTGGTTACATACGGTAATGTACCCAGTGTTTGTGGTTACATACGGTAATGTACCCAGTGTTTGTGGTTACATGCAGTAACGTACCCAGTGTTTGTGGTTACATGCAGTAACGTACCCAGTGTTTGTGGTTACATGCAGTAACATACCCAGTGTTTGTGGTTACATACGGTAATGTACCCAGTGTTTGTGGTTACATACGGTAATGTACCCAGTGTTTGTGGTTACATACGGTAATGTACCCAGTGTTTGTGGTTACATGCAGTAACATACCCAGTGTTTGTGGTTACATGCAGTAACGTACCCAGTGTTTGTGGTTACATGCAGTAATGTACCCAGTGTTTGTGGTTACATGCGGTAATGTACCCAGTGTTTGTGGTTACATACGGTAATGTACCCAGTGTTTGTGGTTACATACGGTAATGTACCCAGTGTTTGTGGTTACATGCAGTAACGTACCCAGTGTTTGTGGTTACATGCAGTAACGTACCCAGTGTTTGTGGTTACATGCAGTAACGTACCCAGTGTTTGTGGTTACATACGGTAATGTACCCAGTGTTTGTGGTTACATACGGTAATGTACCCAGTGTTTGTGGTTACATACGGTAATGTACCCAGTGTTTGTGGTTACATGCGGTAATGTACCCAGTGTTTGTGGTTACATACGGTAATGTACCCAGTGTTTGTGGTTACATGCGGTAATGTACCCAGTGTTTGTGGTTACATGACGGTAATGTACCCAGTGTTTGTGGTTACATACGGTAATGTACCCAGTGTTTGTGGTTACATACGGTAATGTACCCAGTGTTTGTGGTTACAACTGTAATGTTACAGTGTTTGTGGTTACATGCAGTAACGTACCCAGTGTTTGTGGTTACATGCAGTAACGTACCCAGTGTTTGTGGTTACATGCAGTAATGTACCCAGTGTTTGTGGTTACATGCGTGTTTGTGGTTACATACGGTAATGTACCCAGTGTTTGTGGTTACATACGTACCCAGTGTTTGTGGTTACATACGGTAATGTACCCAGTGTTTGTGTTACATACGGTAATGTACCCAGTGTTTGTGGTTACATGCAGTAACATACCCAGTGTTTGTGGTTACATGCAGTAACGTACCCAGTGTTTGTGGTTACTGTGGTTATACGGTAATGTACTCAGTGTTTGTGGTTACATGCGTGTTTGTGGTTTGGTAATGTACCCAGTGTTTGTGGTTACATACGGTAATGTACCCAGTGTTTGTGGTTACATACGGTAATGTACCCAGTGTTTGTGGTTACATGCAGTAACGTACCCAGTGTTTGTGGTTACATGCAGTAACGTACCCAGTGTTTGTGGTTACATACGGTAATGTACCCAGTGTTTGTGGTTACATACGGTAATGTACCCAGTGTTTGTGGTTACATACGGTAATGTACCCAGTGTTTGTGGTTACATGGTAACGTACCCAGTGTTTGTGGTTACATACGGTAATGTACCCAGTGTTTGTGGTTACATGCAGTAACATACCCAGTGTTTGTGGTTACATGCAGTAACGTACCCAGTGTTTGTGGTTACATACGGTAATGTACCCAGTGTTTGTGGTTACATACGGTAATGTACCCAGTGTTTGTGGTTACATGCGGTAATGTACCCAGTGTTTGTGGTTACATACGGTAATGTACCCAGTGTTTGTGGTTACATACGGTAATGTACCCAGTGTTTGTGGTTACATACGGTAATGTACCCAGTGTTTGTGGTTACATGCGGTAATGTACCCAGTGTTTGTGGTTACATACGGTAATGTACCCAGTGTTTGTGGTTACATGCAGTAACGTACCCAGTGTTTGTGGTTACATGCAGTAACGTACCCAGTGTTTGTGGTTACATGCAGTAACATACCCAGTGTTTGTGGTTACATGCAGTAATGTACCCAGTGTTTGTGGTTACATACGGTAATGTACCCAGTGTTTGTGGTTACATACGGTAATGTACCCAGTGTTTGTGGTTACATACGGTAATGTACCCAGTGTTTGTGGTTACATACGGTAATGTACCCAGTGTTTGTGGTTACATGCAGTAACATACCCAGTGTTTGTGGTTACATGCAGTAACGTACCCAGTGTTTGTGGTTACATACGGTAATGTACTCAGTGTTTGTGGTTACATGCGGTAATGTACCCAGTGTTTGTGGTTACATACGGTAATGTACCCAGTGTTTGTGGTTACATACGGTAATGTACCCAGTGTTTGTGGTTACATACGGTAATGTACCCAGTGTTTGTGGTTACATACGGTAATGTACCCAGTGTTTGTGGTTACATACGGTAATGTACCCAGTGTTTGTGGTTACATGCAGTAACGTACCCAGTGTTTGTGGTTACATACGGTAATGTACCCAGTGTTTGTGGTTACATACGGTAATGTACCCAGTGTTTGTGGTTACATACGGTAATGTACCCAGTGTTTGTGGTTACATACGGTAATGTACCCAGTGTTTGTGGTTACATACGGTAATGTACCCAGTGTTTGTGGTTACATACGGTAATGTACCCAGTGTTTGTGGTTACATACGGTAATGTACCCAGTGTTTGTGGTTACATGCGGTAACGTACCCAGTGTTTGTGGTTACATACGGTAATGTACCCAGTGTTTGTGGTTACATACGGTAATGTACCCAGTGTTTGTGGTTACATGCAGTAACGTACCCAGTGTTTGTGGTTACATACGGTAATGTACCCAGTGTTTGTGGTTACATACGGTAATGTACCCAGTGTTTGTGGTTACATCGGTAATGTACCCAGTGTTTGTGGTTACATGCGTAATGTACCCAGTGTTTGTGGTTACATGCGGTAATGTACCCAGTGTTTGTGGTTACATACGGTAATGTACCCAGTGTTTGTGGTTACATACGGTAATGTACCCAGTGTTTGTGGTTACATACGGTAATGTACCCAGTGTTTGTGGTTACATGCAGTAACATACCCAGTGTTTGTGGTTACATGCAGTAACGTACCCAGTGTTTGTGGTTACATACGGTAATGTACCCAGTGTTTGTGGTTACATGCGGTAATGTACCCAGTGTTTGTGGTTACATACGGTAATGTACCCAGTGTTTGTGGTTACATACGGTAATGTACCCAGTGTTTGTGGTTACATGCGGTAATGTACCCAGTGTTTGTGGTTACATACGGTAATGTACCCAGTGTTTGTGGTTACATACGGTAATGTACCCAGTGTTTGTGGTTACATACGGTAATGTACCCAGTGTTTGTGGTTACATGCGGTAATGTACCCAGTGTTTGTGGTTACATACGGTAATGTACCCAGTGTTTGTGGTTACATACGGTAATGTGTGTTTGTGGTTTGGTGTGTGTTTGTGGTTTGTGTGTGTTTGTGGTTTGCGGTAATGTACCCAGTGTTTGTGGTTACATGCGGTAATGTACCCAGTGTTTGTGGTTACATACTGTAATGTACCCAGTGTTTGTGGTTACATGCAGTAACGTACCCAGTGTTTGTGTTTACATGCAGTAACGTACCCAGTGTTTGTGGTTACATGCAGTAACATACCCAGTGTTTGTGGTTACATACGGTAATGTACCAAGTGTTTGTGGTTACATACGGTAATGTACCCAGTGTTTGTGGTTACATACGGTAATGTACCCAGTGTTTGTGGTTACATGCAGTAACATACCCAGTGTTTGTGGTTACATGCGTACCCAGTGTTTGTGGTTACATGCAGTAACATACCCAGTGTTTGTGGTTACATGCAGTAACACATACGGTAATGTACCCAGTGTTTGTGGTTACATACGGTATGTACCCAGTGTTTGTGGTTACACATACGGTAATGTACCCAGTGTTTGTGGTTACAACGTGTGTTTGTGTTACAGTGTTTGTGGTTACATGCGGTAATGTACGTACCCAGTGTTTGTGGTTACATACGGTAATGTACCCAGTGTTTGTGGTTACATACGGTAATGTACCCAGTGTTTGTGGTTGCATGCGTGTTTGTGGTTACATACGGTAATGTACCCAGTGTTTGTGGTTACATACGTACCCAGTGTTTGTGGTTACATACGGTAATGTACCCAGTGTTTGTGTTACATACGGTAATGTACCCAGTGTACCCAGTGTTTGTGGTTACATAGTGTTTGTGGTTACATGCGGTGTTTGTGGTTACATGTACCCCAGTGTTTGTGGTTACATGCAGTAACGTACCCAGTGTTTGTGGTTACGTGTTTGTGGTTACATACGGTAATGTACCCAGTGTTTGTGGTTACATGCCCAGTGTTTGTGGTTACATACGGTAATGTACCCAGTGTTTGTGGTTACATACGGTAATGTACCCAGTGTTTGTGGTTACATACTGTAATGTTCCCAGTGTTTGTGGTTACATGCAGTAACGTACCCAGTGTTTGTGGTTACATGCAGTAACGTACCCAGTGTTTGTGGTTACATACGGTAATGTACCCAGTGTTTGTGGTTACATACGGTAATGTACCCAGTGTTTGTGGTTACATACGGTAATGTACCCAGTGTTTGTGGTTACATGGTAATGTACCCAGTGTTTGTGGTTACATACGGTAATGTACCCAGTGTTTGTGGTTACATGCAGTAACGTGTTTGTGGTTACATGCAGTAACCCAGTGTTTGTGGTTACATACGGTAATGTACCCAGTGTTTGTGGTTACATACGGTAATGTACCCAGTGTTTGTGGTTACATACGGTAATGTACCCAGTGTTTGTGGTTACATGGTAATGTACCCAGTGTTTGTGGTTACATACGGTAATGTACCCAGTGTTTGTGGTTACATACGGTAATGTACCCAGTGTTTGTGGTTACATACGGTAATGTACCCAGTGTT
Source organism: Archivesica marissinica (assembly GCA_014843695.1). Taxonomy (NCBI): domain Eukaryota; kingdom Metazoa; phylum Mollusca; class Bivalvia; order Venerida; family Vesicomyidae; genus Archivesica; species Archivesica marissinica. Next base: position 13,383,520 of record CM026400.1, on the reverse strand, counting down.
TGTGGTTACATACGGTAATGTACCCAGTGTTTGTGGTTACATACGGTAATGTACCCAGTGTTTGTGGTTACATACGGTAATGTACCCAGTGTTTGTGGTTACATACGGTAATGTACCCAGTGTTTGTGGTTACATACGGTAATGTACCCAGTGTTTGTGGTTACATGCCCAGTGTTTGTGGTTACATGCGTAACGTACCCAGTGTTTGTGGTTACATACGGTAATGTACCCAGTGTTTGTGGTTACATACGGTAATGTACCCAGTGTTTGTGGTTACATGCAGTAACGTACCCAGTGTTTGTGGTTACATACGGTAATGTACCCAGTGTTTGTGGTTACATACGGTAATGTACCCAGTGTTTGTGGTTACATGCGGTAATGTACCCAGTGTTTGTGGTTACATACGGTAATGTACCCAGTGTTTGTGGTTACATACGGTAATGTACCCAGTGTTTGTGGTTACATACGGTAATGTACCCAGTGTTTGTGGTTACATACGGTAATGTACCCAGTGTTTGTGGTTACATACGGTAATGTACCCAGTGTTTGTGGTTACATACGGTAATGTACCCAGTGTTTGTGGTTACATGGTTGGTGTGTTTGTGGTTTACGGTAATGTACCCAGTGTTTGTGGTTACATGCAGTAACGTACCCTGTTTGTGGTTACATACGGTAATGTACCCAGTGTTTGTGGTTACATACGGTAATGTACCCAGTGTTTGTGGTTACATGCAGTATTGTGTTTGTGGTTTGGTTGTGTTACGTACCCAGTGTTTGTGGTTACATGCAGTAACATACCCAGTGTTTGTGGTTACATGCAGTAACGTACCCAGTGTTTGTGGTTACATACGGTAATGTACCCAGTGTTTGTGGTTACATGCGGTAATGTACCCAGTGTTTGTGGTTACATACGGTAATGTACCCAGTGTTTGTGGTTACATACGGTAATGTACCCAGTGTTTGTGGTTACATACGGTAATGTACCCAGTGTTTGTGGTTACATACGGTAATGTACCCAGTGTTTGTGGTTACATGCAGTAACGTACCCAGTGTTTGTGGTTACATACGGTAATCAGTGTTTGTGGTTACATGCGGTGTACCCAGTGTTTGTGGTTACATACGGTAATGTACCCAGTGTTTGTGGTTACATACGGTAATGTACCCAGTGTTTGTGGTTACATACGGTAATGTACCCAGTGTTTGTGGTTACATACGGTAATGTACCCAGTGTTTGTGGTTACATACGGTAATGTACCCAGTGTTTGTGGTTACATGCGGTAACGTACCCAGTGTTTGTGGTTACATGCAGTAACGGTAATGTACCCAGTGTTTGTGGTTACATACGGTAATGTACCCAGTGTTTGTGGTTACATGTAATGTACCCAGTGTTTGTGGTTACATACGGTAATGTACCCAGTGTTTGTGGTTACATACGGTAATGTACCCAGTGTTTGTGGTTACATACGGTAATGTACCCAGTGTTTGTGGTTACATACGGTAATGTACCCAGTGTTTGTGGTTACATACGGTAATGTACCCAGTGTTTGTGGTTACATACGGTAATGTACCCAGTGTTTGTGGTTACATACGGTAATGTACCCAGTGTTTGTGGTTACATACGGTAATGTACCCAGTGTTTGTGGTTACATACGGTAATGTACCCAGTGTTTGTGGTTACATGCGGTAATGTACCCAGTGTTTGTGGTTACATACGGTAATGTACCCAGTGTTTGTGGTTACATACGGTAATGTACCCAGTGTTTGTGGTTACATACGGTAATGTACCCAGTGTTTGTGGTTACATACGGTAATGTACCCAGTGTTTGTGGTTACATACGGTAATGTACCCAGTGTTTGTGGTTACATACGGTAATGTACCCAGTGTTTGTGGTTACATGCAGTAACGTACCCAGTGTTTGTGGTTACATACGTAACGTACCCAGTGTTTGTGGTTACATACGGTAATGTACCCAGTGTTTGTGGTTACATGCGGTAATGTACCCAGTGTTTGTGGTTACATACGGTAATGTACCCAGTGTTTGTGGTTACATGCGGTAATGTACCCAGTGTTTGTGGTTACATACGGTAATGTAAGTGTTTGTGGTTACATAAGTACCCAGTGTTTGTGGTTACATACGGTAATGTACCCAGTGTTTGTGGTTACATACGGTAATGTACCCAGTGTTGTGGTTACATACGGTAATGTACCCAGTGTTTGTGTAGTTACATACGGTAATGTACCCAGTGTTTGTGGTTACATACGGTAATGTACCCAGTGTTTGTGGTTACATACGGTAATGTACCCAGTGTTTGTGGTTACATACGGTAATGTACCCAGTGTTTGTGGTTACATACGGTAACGTACCCAGTGTTTGTGGTTACATACGGTAATGTACCCAGTGTTTGTGGTTACATGCAGTAACGTACCCAGTGTTTGTGGTTACATACGGTAATGTACCCAGTGTTTGTGGTTACATACGGTAATGTACCCAGTGTTTGTGGTTACATGCGGTAATGAATACAGTGTTTGTTGATATTTTCAGACAAATCAACTTTAGTCCTACAGAAGTTGATGATGTGTATACCAGCGGAGGCGGCCGAGAAGAGGGAATAATAGAGGTAATTAGATTTGTAGACCAGTCCATTGTTGAATGTGAATCAATATAGGAATTGTAGACCAGTCCATTGTTGAATGTGAAGCAATATAGGAATTGTAGACCAGTCCATTGTTGAATGTGAATCAATATAGGAATTGTAGACCAGTCCATTGTTCTGTTGAATGTGAATCAATATAGGAATTGTAGACCAGTCCATTGTTCTATTGAATGTAAATCAATATAGGAATTGTAGACCAGTCCATTGTTCTGTTGAATGTAAATCAATATAGGATTTGTAGACCAGTCCATTGTTGAATGTGAATCAATATAGGAATTGTAGACCAGTCCATTGTTCTAATGAATGTAAATCAATATAGGAATTGTAGACCAGTCCATTGTTCTGTTGAATGTAAATCAATATAGGAATTGTAGACCATTCCATTGTTGAATGTGAATCAATATAGGAATTGGTTTAAACATATTCGATAATAATGTACATTACATATATACATTGTATACAAAACGAAAATGGATTAAATCGGAAGCTTTTTCTCCATTGCATATATAATGTTGTGCACAAATGGCGTTTTTGTAGACCAGTCCATTGTTGAATGTGAATCAATATAGGATGTTTATTTAAAGACGTAGGTTACTGCCTCAGTGGTCGAGTGGTTACGGTTGCTAACTTGTATACCACTGTAACCTATCATCATTGACGGTCACTGGTTCGAGCACCGCACAGGCCGTGTTTGTTTATATGAAAAAGTTGGCAGTTTCTTATGAATGTTGTTGCACCAAGTACTGGTTAATCGCTGGATCCTGCCTGGGAAAAGTATTGTTAGGTAAACTGCCCGCCGGCGATATAGACCAAAATGGTGCTGGTGAAGGCGTAAAACCCGAAGAAACAAACAAAGACGTAGGGTGGTGGAGTTTCTAATGTATTAACCCGTTATCACATTGAGATGTAGTCTAATACCCTTCTATACACTGTTAAAAACCCTTCTATACACTGTTAAAAACCCTTCTATTCACTTTTAAAAACCCTTCTATACACTGTTAAAAACCCTTCTATGCACTGTTAAAAACCCTTCAATACACTGTTAAAAACCCTTCAATACACTGTTAAAAACCCTTCAATACACTGTTAAAAACCCTTCAATACACTGTTAAAAACCCTTCTATACACTCTTAAAAACCCTTCTATACAGTGTTAAAAACCCTTCTATACACTGTTAAAACCCCTTCAATACACTGTTAAAAACCCTTCTATACACTCTTAAAAACCCTTCTATCCCCTGTTAAAAACCCTTCTATACACTCTTAAAAACCCTTCTATGCACTGTTAAAAACCCTTCTATACACTGTTAAAAACCCTTCAATACACTGTTAAAAACCCTTCTATACACTGTTAAAAACCCTTCAATACACTGTTAAAAACCCTTCTATACACTCTTAAAAACCCTTCTATACAGTGTTAAAAACCCTTCTATACACTCTTAAAAACCCTTCAATACACTGTTAAAAACCCTTCTATACACTGTTAAAAACCCTTCTATACACTGTTAAAAACCCTTCTATACACTCTTAAAAACCCTTCTATACAGTGTTAAAAACCCTTCTGTACACTGTTAAAAACCCTTCAATACACTGTTAAAAACCCTTCTATACACTCTTAAAAACCCTTCTATACACTCTTAAAAACCCTTCTATACAGTGTTAAAAACCCTTCTATACACTGTTAAAAACCCTTCAATACACTGTTAAAAACCTTCTATACACTCTTAAAAACCCTTCAATACACTGTTAAAAACCCTTCTATACACTCTTAAAAACCCTTCTATACACTCTTAAAAACCCTTCTATACACTGTTAAAAACCCTTCTATACACTCTTAAAAACCCTTCAATACACTGTTAAAAACCCTTCTATACACTGTTAAAAACCCTTCTATACACTGTTAAAAACCCTTCTATACACTGTTAAAAACCCTTCTATACACTGTTAAAAACCCTTCTATACACTGTTAAAAACCCTTCTATACACTGTTAAAAACCCTTCTATACACTGTTAAAAACCCTTCTATACACTCTTAAAAACCCTTCTATACACTCTTAAAAACCCTTCTATACACTCTTAAAAACCCTTCTATCCCCTGTTAAAAACCCTTCTATGCACTGTTAAAAACCCTTCTATACACTGTTAAAAACCCTTCAATACACTGTTAAAAACCCTTCTATACACTGTTAAAACCCTTCAATACACTGTTAAAAACCCTTCTATACACTCTTAAAACCCTTCTATACAGTGTTAAAAACCCTTCTATACACTCTTAAAACCCTTCATACACTGTTAAAACCCTTCTATACACTGTTAAAAACCCTTCTATACACTGTTAAAAACCCTTCTATACACTCTTAAAAACCCTTCTATACAGTGTTAAAACCCTTCTGTACACTGTTAAAAACCCTTCAATACACTGTTAAAAACCCTTCTATACACTCTTAAAAACCCTTCTATACACTCTTAAAAACCCTTCTATACAGTGTTAAAAACCTTCTATACACTTTAAAAACCCTTCAATACACTGTTAAAAACCCTTCTATACACTGTTAAAAACCCTTCTATACACTGTTAAAAACCCTTCTATACACTGTTAAAAACCCTTCTATGCACTGTTAAAAACCCTTCTATGCACTGTTAAAAACCCTTCTATGCACTGTTAAAAACCCTTCTATACACTGTTAAAACCCCTTCTATACACTGTTAAAAAACCTTCTATACACTGTTAAAAACCTTCTACACTTTAAAAACCCTTCTATACACTGTTAAAAACCCTTCTATACACTGTTAAAAACCCTTCTATACACTGTTAAAAACCCTTCTATACACTGTTAAAAACCCTTCTATACACTGTTAAAAACCCTTCTATACACTGTTAAAAACCCTTCTATACACTGTTAAAAACCCTTCTATACACTGTTAAAAACCCTTCTATACACTGTTAAAAACCCTTCTATACACTGTTAAAAACCCTTCTATACACTGTTAAAAACCCTTCTATACACTGTTAAAACCCTTCTATACCCTTCTATACACTGTTAAAAACCCTTCTATGCACTGTTAAAAACCCTTCTATACACTGTTAAAAACCCTTCTATACACTGTTAAAAACCCTTCTATACACTGTTAAAAACCCTTCTATACACTGTTAAAAACCCTTCTATACACTGTTAAAAACCCTTCTATACACTCTTAAAAACCCTTCAATACACTGTTAAAAACCCTTCTATACACCGTTAAAAACCCTTCTATACACTTAAAAACCCTTCTATACACTGTTAAAACCCTTCTATACACTGTTAAAAACCCTTCTATACACTGTTAAAAACCCTTCTATACACTGTTAAAAACCCTTCTAGACACTCTTAAAAACTCTTCTATACACTGTTAAAAACCTTCTATACACTCTTAAAAACCCTTCTATACACTCTTAAAAACCCTTCTATACACTGTTAAAACCCTTCTATACACTCTTAAAAACCCTTCTATACACTGTTAAAAACCCTTCTATACACTGTTAAAAACCCTTCTATACACTGTTAAAATCCTTCTATACACTCTTAAAACCCTTCTATACACTGTTAAAACCCTTCTATACACTGTTAAAAACCCTTCTATACACTGTTAAAAACCCTTCTATACACTCTTAAAAACCCTTCTATACACTCTTAAAAACCCTTCTATACACTGTTAAAAACCCTTCTATACACTGTTAAAAACCCTTCTATACACTCTTAAAAACCCTTCTATACACTGTTAAAAACCCTTCTATACACTGTTAAAAACCCTTCTATACACTCTTAAAAACCCTTCTATGCACTCTTAAAAACCCTTCTATACACTCTTAAAAATCTTCCTCGTCTGAAAAAACATGTGCTCAGACAGTATTATATATATGTATGTTAGGCTATGAACATTGTCATGAAATGTTTAATGCTGAATAGACTATTCGTATTTGCTAACTTCTTGAAATAAAGTATGTCTTAAAATTGTTCTAGGTCATTTTTCAACACTGAAGAAGAACGTACAAGGTCCTTGCTACAATTATATATATGTTTCTGGAACAGATCTGCCGTACTGAAAACAAAATCTAGGAATCGAAGATACTTAACCCCCATGCAAACACCTTGCAGAAATCTCGGAACAGATCTACATGACTTGTGGAAATCATGCCCAAATCTCCGAACAGATCCACATGACTTGTGGAAATCATGCCCAAATCTTGGAACAGATCTACATGACTTGTGGAAATCATGCCCGCATCTCCGAACAGATCTACATGACTTGTGGAAATCATGCCCGAATCTCCGAACAGATCCACATGACTTGTGGAAATCATGCCCGAATCTCCGAACAGATCCACATGACTTGTGGAAATCATGCCCGAATCTCCGAACAGATCCACATGACTTGTGGAAATCATGCCAGAATTTAAGAAGTTAATCGGTTTCTGGCTTTCTGCATTGTATTTTAACATATCTTTCCATACCATATGTAGTTCGGTCATAACCCATACCATGCCGTACCATACGTAGTACGGTCATAACCCATACCATGCCGTACCATACGTAGTACGGTCATAACCCATACCATGCCGTACCATATGTAGTTCGGTCATAACCCATACCATGCTGTACCATATGTAGTTCGGTCATAACCCATACCATGCCGTACCATACGTAGTACGGTCATAACCCATACCATGCCGTACCATACGTAGTATGGTCATAACCCATACCATGCCGTACCATATGTAGTTCGGTCATAACCCATACCATGCCGTACCATACGTAGTACGGTCATAACCCATACCATGCCGTACCATATGTAGTTCGGTCATAACCCATACCATGCCGTACCATACGTAGTACGGTCATAACCCATACCATACATAGTACGGTCATAACCCATACCATGCCATACCATACGTAGTACGGTCATAACCCATACCATGCCGTACCATATGTAGTACGGTCATAACCCATACCATGCCGTACCATACGTAGTACAGTCATAACCCATACCATACATAGTACAGTCATAACCCATACCATGCCGTACCATACGTAGTACGGTCATAACCCATACCATACCGTACCATATGTAGTACGGTCATAACCCATACCATACATAGTACGGTCATAACCCATACCATGCCATACCATACGTAGTACGGTCATAACCCATACCATGCCGTACCATATGTAGTACGGTCATAACCCATACCATGCCGTACCATACGTAGTACAGTCATAACCCATACCATACATAGTACAGTCATAACCCATACCATGCCGTACCATACGTAGTACGGTCATAACCCATACCATACCGTACCATATGTAGTACGGTCATAACCCATACCATACGTAGTAGTCCTAACCCATACCATACGTAGTACAGTCATAACCCATACCATGCCGTACCATACATAGTTCGGTCATAACCCATACCATGCCATACCATACGTAGTACAGTCATAACCCATACCATGCCGTACCATACGTAGTTCGGTCATAACCCATACCTTACGTAGTACAGTCATAACCCATACCATACGTAGTACAGTCATAACCCATACCATACGTAGTACAGTCATAACCCATACCATATGTAGTACAGTCATAACTCATACCATGCCGTACCATATATAGTTCGGTCATAACCCATACCATGCCGTACCATACGTAGTTCGGTCATAACCCATGCCATACCGCACCATACATAGTTCGGTCATAACCCATACCATGCCGTACCATACGTAGTACAGTCATACCCATACCATGCCGTACCATACGTAGTACGGTCATAACCCATACCATACGTAGTACGGTCATAACCCATACCATGCCGTACCATACGTAGTACGGTCATTACCCATACCATACGTAGTACAGTCATAACCCATACCATGCCGTACCATACATAGTACGGTCATAACCCATACCATACGTAGTACGGTCATAACCCATACCATGCCATACCATACGTAGTACAGTCATAACCCATACCATGCCGTACCATATGTAGTTCGGTCATAACCCATACCATACGTAGTACAGTCATAACCCATACCATGCCGTACCATACGTAGTACGGTCATAACCCATACCATACGTAGTACAGTCATAGCCCATACCATGCCGTACCATACATAGTGCAGTCATAACCCATACCATGCCGTACCATACATAGTACTGTCATAACCCATACCATATGTAGTTCGGTCATAACCCATACCATGCCGTACCATACGTAGTACGGTCATAACCCATACCATACGTAGTACAGTCATAACCCATACCATGCCGTACCATACATAGTGCGGTCATAACCCATACCATGCCGTACCATACCATGACGTACTATACCACGACGTACTATACCATGACGTACCATACCATGACATACCATACACGAAGACGTACCATAACACGACGTACCATACCACGACATACCATACCACAACAACATACCATGCCACGACGTACCATACCACGACATACCATACCACAATGACGTACCATACCACAATGACGTACCATACCATGAAGACGTACCATAACACGACGTACCATAACACGACGTACCATACCACGACAACATACCATGCCACGATGTACCATACCACGACATACTATACCATGACATACCATACCACGCAGACGTACCATACCACGACGTACCATACACGACGACGTACCATACCACGACGTACCATGACATACCATACCACGACGTACCATACCACGACGACGTAACATACCACGACGTACCATACCACGACGTACCATACCACGACGACGTACCATACCACGACGTACCATACCACCACGACGATGTACCATACCACGACGTACCATACCACCACGACGACGTACCATACCACGACGTACCATGACATACCATACCATGACATACCATACCACGACGTACCATACCACGACGTACCATACCACGACCTACCATGACATACCATACCACGACGACGTTCCATACCACGACGACGTACCATACCATGACGTACCATACCACCACGACGAACCATACCACGACGTACCATATAGATGTAATACTACTCTATGGATGTACCGTTGTTGTGCCTGTAGATAGCTGGCTACCCTCCTGTACAGCTATGACCGTTCCTACGATTGTTGTTTCAAGCTGAATATAGGAAATCTATTATTGTACCACAGAGAGTCAAATTACCGTATAAATCAGGGGCGTGAATCTTACCTCATTTTGGAGGATTCACAGTCAAATTACCGTATAAATCAGGGGGCGTGAATCTTACCTCATTTTGGAGGATTTAATCTTGTTTGGTCAAAATCTTGAAAAATAAATATTGTCAGATTTGGTCTATGCTGCAGAAAGATATTTTTTTAGATGTGGGTGACCCTATTTATTTTCAAATGGTTGGTCGCCACGCCAGATCGGACAGGTGGGTTTTCTCCGGGTACCCAGGTTTCCTCCTACACGAATGACCACATTATACACTTTCATCTGCGCCAACGAGAGTGATTAATACAAGTTCTTACGTCTTTGTTGAATTATTTTGTTAATTTTGACACGATTTATGTTGTACACTTATCGTATCCCTGTGTGTTTTACGTTTATTTATCGTCGCTACCGGTTGCCCATATGAGTGATGCCTCCTGAAGAGATTAGTCATTTTAGATTTTTGGAGGATAGTGCAATGATACAGACAGAGACCCATTCCAGAGTCTTCTCTAGTTCTTTTACTTGCACAGTGTAAAGCACCGTCACGAGACCTCAGTTTAACGTCCCATCTGAAAGACTGTTAATTTTATTAGGGTCAGACGGGGGATCGAACCTGCGATCTCTGGATTACCAGTCCAGCGTGTTACCACTGGACTACAGATCCGTCTGTTATCGTACCCCTTGTAGAGGAAGATGTATAAATAGCACGTTCTGTCTGCAGAGATACAAGCACTTGCACCCATGTATTCATTTTTAATTATGTTATTCATCGGCGTATGAATACTAAGAGGATATATGTTTGTTTCAATGAATGATGTAATTAGATTTCACCTAAGGACTCCATCGCAACGGCTCCAACTAGGAAAAACACTTGACCCTTTCAACACTAAGTAACTGATATAGACTGGTGCATGATATTCTTAGACCAATAAATTAATAAGAACATTACATTTGGACCAGTTCATTTATCAAGGTGGGTAATTTTGCCTAAAATAGTAATATTACTGGCAAAAAGTGTAGATCCTCGAGCCGGAGCCGTCTCATCAGAATCTACACTTTTTGTAAGCCTATTTAGAGGTCTGTGGTGTTGAAAGGGTTAAATTCCACATTGCATTGGGGGCATTGGTGCTTGCATTGATGTGCTGTAAAACAGTTCAGTTTTTTATTTGCAGTGTTTTACAAAGTTAATACAGCATAAAAAAAACCCATTTTTTATCAATTTTGTTCCATAAATTTGCCAAAGTTACATGATTTTATCATTCCTGTATTTATCTTGTTTTAATGGTATTGTTATTATGTGTTTATTCATTTATTTATACTTATGTTTCTATGGTATATGGAATGTGTAATTATTGTTTTTTTGCCCCCAAACAGATACGGAATTGATTCTAAATAGCATTTATTTTGTAAAAGTTCATGTCGTGTGTCTGCTTACATGTTGTCGTAAACTGTTTACATGTTGTTGTATGCTGTTTACATGTGTCGTAAGCTGTTTACATGTGTTGTATGCTGTTTACATGTTGCCATAAACTGTTTACATGTGTTGTAAGCTGCTTACATGTGTCGTAAACTGTTTACATGTGTCGTAAGCTGCTTACATGTGCTGTTTACATGTGACGTAAGCTGCTTACATGTGCCGTAAGCTGCTTACATGTGTCATAAACTGTTTACATGTGACGTAAGCTGCTTACATGTACTGTTTACATGTGTCGTAAGCCGCTTACATGTCGTAATAGTTTTTCTTTATTCTGTATCATACACAACATTATACAATAAAACACAGTCGCATCCTGTGTAGCTTATTATAATGGACATATAATTATTTATTGCACTAGAAGGTGATGAAAACATTTTAGAACAAAATATTTCTGTGATTGGTGTCAGCTGTACAGACCCTGACTTTATTCCTGATTTCAAGAACAAATTTACACAACGACAATGTAGAGAAAACTATATAGAAGTAGAATGCGAGAGATTCACGCAGTCTTTAGTAGAGCTGCGGAAATATTTTGTTTAACCTGATTCGGGATACCGTTCAAACAGTATTTGCAAAGAACATAGAGCCAGATCAGCAACCATGGAACGTGCCATCTGATCAGGCTCTATGCTGTTTGCTATTCAGATGATCTTGCTAAGACACTTGGCTATGTAGCAAACAACATAGATCCTGATCAGCACGCAGCGTCGCGCTGTGGCTGATCTGGATCTATGTTGTTTGCAAAAGCCTTTAAATGTATCAAGAATGAAATGGGTTAAAGGTGTCCATTGCCTCGATGTATTTTGTTTATTTCTGTGCTATCCCGCCTATGTTGATGATATCTCTTGCGTGGGTGGAGCAAGGCTATTGTATGTACTATATACATGTACATATGGGCATCGTCGACTTCAAACAGCTTATCCCTCACCACTGCGTGTATCGAATCCCACTGGAGGTGTCAAATTCTCTCAAGTGAGGAAGCTATCCAGCTAGCTTGCAGAAGGTCAGTGGTTCTACCCGGGTGCCCACCTGTGCATTAAATGCTGCTCAGCGGGACACCCGGGGTCTTCCTCCACCAGTAATAGCTGGAGAGTCACCATATAACCCACGCTCTTGGTGCGACTTTACGAACCCCAAAACATATGGACTGTGCATATATTTGTTATTGATTTATGGAGTAAATTGTGTAAACGTTATAGTGAATGATGTTTTATATTTATGTTAGCAGTTTTAGTTTGTACATCAGTGTTATTGATACAAGTGTGATTTTTTAACAGCAAAATGATACGAGTGTCATGGCGCAGACGTTATAAAACTTCTCGATTCTCAGACCGAGTCTCAAGCTTCTGATTGGTTCAGTTGAGAATAAATCTCAGAATCGACCAATCAAATTTCTTGAGCTCGAGTTTTGAGATCTGATGTTTTATAACCTGTGCTAAGTGTGTGCTTATTGTTTTAATAGATCGTCACAGATTTGTTTGTTTTTTATATGTTTTTTTTTGAACGGTGCTCAATTCAGGCATGTAAAACAAAAATAAAAAAACAGGATTAATGAATTATACAATTCCGTTTTTGTTTACATGGAGAAATATTTCTTCAATATATTTTTCTGCTATTTTACATTTTGATGCTAAGAAAGTAAACATTCTTATCTACACATTTTAAAGCATTGTTTTCATCCCAGCCACTTATTTATCGAAGAATATTAGGCTTTACTGCCAATTAGCATTTAAAATTTTATAGTTCAATGTAGAGCTAGCTGTGTACTCGACCATAAGTTGACCTCACTTGACAGTCGATGTTGTAATTTGAAAACGTACTTTACATACAATCTCTCGACCCATTCCAGAGTCTCCTCTGGTTCTTTTACGTGCACAGTGTAAAGCACCGACACGAGACCTCGGTTTAAAGTCCCGACTGAAAGACTGTTAAATTTATTAGGGTCAGACGGGGGATCGAACCTGCGATCCCTGGACTCCCTGGGCACGGTAAAAGAAAAATAAGTTTATATAAGAAAATTGTGCAAATGTCGACTTATGGCCGAGCATATAAGGTATTTCAGTATATAATATTCTGTTGTTTATTGTTAAATCATAATTTAATTTTGTGCTGTGCTTTTATATTTTAAGCATATCGGGTATGTTTGTTTTACGACATTTAAAATTGTTCTCCTTTGAAACATGTATAAAACCTACTTTACCAGCATTTTCAACTCTTCAATTCTGCATCAAATGACACTGGGTCGTGTTTCTGGTCTGACATTTAAAACCCAAGTAAAGATTAGGAAAACGTCATTAACTCCGCTGTAGGGAACGTGGGGGTGGGGGGGATAATTGTTTTTGGCTGCGTGTGTCTCGAGTGATAGCAGGATCATTCAAAAAGTTGTGAATGAGTTTTGATGCAACTTTGTGGGTGTACGAGGAAGTGGTTCGGTTAAGGTCTGTCCAATTAGCACAGTTGTTAGTGTGCTCGCTTCTCACCAATGCAACCCGGGTTCGATCGTTGGACCGGGAAGTATGTGAGATGATACGGTGGTCACCAGATCGGACAGGTGGGTTTTCTCCGGGTACTCCGGTTTCCTCCTACACGAATGACCACATATACGCTTTCCTCCGCGCCAACGAGAGTGATTAATATAAGTTGTTAGAACTTGCTTCACAATCGTTGTAAAATAAATAAAGTTTAAACTTAAGGCCTGTTGTTAGGGTGACCAAGTGTCCTCTCACCATTGACTTCTATGGTAAACTGCAGGTGCTTGTCACTCGAAAACTAATTATTTACAATGATGCGTACATCTGTAGAAAACCTCATGTGACCTTTCTAATAAGCAATGACCTTGAGATTGACCTTTCAAGGTCATGTGAATATATCACTAAATATGCAAGATAGGCTCATACTTTCAATGAAGCATCCATTGGAGGACCTCGTATGACCTTTCAAATAAGCCACACCCCTGCGACCTTGAGGTTGACATTGAGATTGACCTTTCACGGGGAAAAATAAAGATCATGTGAAATGCCAGTGTGGGTGTTTGCATCTCTCCGAGTGCTATTCTTGTTTTTATGCATTCTCGTATATTTTTAGGCCATAACTATATTTTTAGGCCATAACTGTATATTTTTTTTATAAAAAAGTGTCCAGTAACAAATATCGTTTTTAGACATATTTCGGGGAGAAAATGACATTCTGACATAAATATATTAGGCCTACTTCCACTATGTCTACTTCGCTATGTCTACTTCACTATGTCTACTAGTATTTCACTATGTTTTAGACATAGGTAACTGAGTCACTGGTGCTCAGATCTCTGTAGAGTCTACATTTGGTTGAGTTACCAAAATGAAGCAGGTTAGTTTAGACATAAGTAAAAACAGGTGGATTTCATTTTTAATTGTTCTTTAACCAATCTCTTGACCATTTTTTAGCGTTTAATTTTCGCATTGAATCCAAATGAAATCCACTAAACGTTGTCCATCGTCGAATATACTGATGAATGCTTGTAATTGTTGACATGTTGCCTGCTTGTAATTGGCTTAACTCTGCATTCTGGGTAAAATCAAGGCTATAAATAGTTCAAATAATTGTAACATCACGATAATGCATGAATGTTGCCTGCTTGTACTTGGCTTAACTCTGCATTCTGGGTAAAATCAAGGCTATAAATAGTTCAAATAATTGTAACATCACGATAATGCATGAATGTTGCCTGCTTGTACTTGGCTTAACTCTGCATTCTGGGTAAAATCAAGGCTATAAATAGTTCAAATAATTGTAACATCACGATAATGCATGAATGTTGCCTGCTTGTACTTGGCTTAACTCTGCATTCTGGGTAAAATCAAGGCTATAAATAGTTCAAATAATTGTAACATCACGATAATGCATGAATGTTGCCTGCTTGTACTTGGCTTAACTCTGCATTCTGGGTAAAATCAAGGCTATAAATAGTTCAAATAATTGTAACATCACGATAATGCATGAATGTGTTATTGAAATAAGTCGTGGAATTTCATTAGAATTGTGTCTTTATGAAGTTCTAAGACATTTGACTGCTATTTTCACAGCTAGCTGGCCCCAGAGATAAATGTTTCATTTATGTATGAAATCTCCACGACAAATAACGTTCCGTAGTTTATTCAATAAACAATGCATGCAAGGAATCGTGTTTATTGTGAACATGTTGATACAATTGACGATGTAAATCTGACGTTGTAAATGTAAATCTGACGATATAAATGTAAATCTGACGATGTAAATCAATTAAAACTAGTCACTTTCATTTACCGAGTAGTTCCAGAGATTTTCAGGTATTGTTGTTTCAACATTTCACAGTTAGTGTAATAAATAAATAAAGCATTTCCAACATCATGATTTGGGGTTTTAGCCTCAAAATTCTCAGAATTGTATTAGTGCGCCACAAATCCACCAATTCTCAGAATTGTATTAGTGCGCCACAAATCCACCAATTCTCAGAATTGTATTAGTGCGCCACAAATCTACCAATTCTCAGAATTGTATTAGTGCGCCACAAATCTACCAATTCTCAGAATTGTATTAGTGCTCCACAAATCCACCAATTCTCAGAATTGTATTAGTGCGCCACAAATCCACCAATTCTCAGAATTGTATTAGTGCCCACAAATCCACCAATTCTCAGAATTGTATTAGTGCGCCACAAATCTCCACAAATCCACCAATTCTCAGAATTGTATTAGTGCGCCACAAATCCACCAATTCTCAGAATTGTATTAGTGCGCCACAAATCTACCAATTCTCAGAATTGTATTAGTGCGCCACAAATCCACCAATTCTCAGAATTGTATTAGTGCGCCACAAATCCACCAATTCTCAGAATTGTATTAGTGCTCCACAAATCTACCAATTCTCAGAATTGTATTAGTGCGCCACAAATCCACCAATTCTCAGAATTGTATTAGTGCCCCACAAATCCCACAAATCCACCAATTCTCAGAATTGTATTAGTGCGCCACAAATCCACCAATTCTCAGAATTGTATTAGTGCTCCACAAATCCACCAATTCTCAGAATTGTATTAGTGCGCCACAAATCCACCAATTCTCAGAATTGTATTAGTGCGCCACAAATCCACCAATTCTCAGAATTGTATTAGTGCTCCACAAATCCACCAATTCTCAGAATTGTATTAGTGCGCCACAAATCCACCAATTCTCAGAATTGTATTAGTGCGCCACAAATCCACCAATTCTCAGAATTGTATTAGTGCTCCACAAATCCACCAATTCTCAGAATTGTATTAGTGCGCCACAAATCCACCAATTCTCAGAATTGTATTAGTGCGCCACAAATCCACCAATTCTCAGAATTGTATTAGTGCCCCACAAATCCACCAATTCTCAGAATTGTATTAGTGCGCCACAAATCCACCAATTCTCAGAATTGATGATAGTAACAAGAAATCACTGCAAGTTAGAACGTCCGATTCCCGTCAAATACGATTGTATAGCTAGCTATGTATTGAATCTAAATGCTGTATTTTTTTTACATGAGTTGGAACATAAGATATTTCGTGAAGCCAGCCAGCCCCTTGTGTTTCCCTATTTATAGCTTCGCGTGTAATATGTACACTGTGTACTTCTAGACCATGCTAGCTTAAACGTGATGTATGCTGAATTCCACTTTATTGTGTAGCGAAGAGGAGCTAAATCCATAAATGTTTGCTTTAGTAAAACCTGGATCATCTCCCTTACACCATGATATTTACACATTGTGTATTCTATTGAAGAATAGACAGGTCTGATAATGTATATGCTGTGACAGGTAGATGTATATGCTGTGACAGGTAGATGTATATGCTGTGACAGGTAGATGTCTATGCTGTGACAGGTAGATGTCTATGCTGTGACAGGTAGATGTATATGCTGTGACAGGTAGATGTCTATGCTGTGACAGGTAGATATATATGCTGTGACAGGTAGATGTATATGCTGTGACAGGTAGATGTATATGCTGTGACAGGTAGATATATATGCTGTGACAGGTAGATGTATATGCTGTGACAGGTAGATGTATATGCTGTGACAGGTAGATGTCTATGCTGTGACAGGTAGATGTATATGCTGTGACAGGTAGATGTATATGCTGTGACAGGTAGATATATATGCTGTGACAGGTAGATGTATATGCTGTGACAGGTAGATATATATGCTGTGACAGGTATATGTATATGCTGTGACAGGTAGATGTATATGCTGTGACAGGTAGATGTATATCCTGTGACAGGTAGATGTCTATGCTGTGACAGGTAGATATCTATGCTGTGACAGGTAGATGTATATGCTGTGACAGGTAGATGTATATCCTGTGACAGGTAGATGTCTATGCTGTGACAGGTATATATCTATGCTGTGACAGGTAGATGTATATGCTGTGACAGGTAGATGTATATGCTGTGACAGGTAGATGTATATGCTGTGACAGGTAGATGTATATGCTGTGACAGGTAGATGTATATGCTGTGACAGGTATATGTCTATGCTGTGACAGGTAGATGTCTATGCTGTGACAGGTAGATGTATATCCTGTGACAGGTAGATGTATATGCTGTGACAGGTAGATATATATGCTGTGACAGGTAGATGTCTATGCTGTGACAAGTAGAGTCTATGCTGTGACAGGTAGATGTATATCCTGTGACAGGTAGATGTCTATGCTGTGACAGGTAGATGTCTATGCTGTGACAGGTATATATCTATGCTGTGACAGGTAGATGTCTATGCTGTGACAGGTAGATGTATATCTGTGACAGGTAGATATCTATGATGTGACAGGTAGATGTATATGCTGTGACAGGTAGATGTCTATGCTGTGACAGGTAGATGTATATGCTGTGACAGGTAGATGTATATGCTGTGACAGGTATATATCTATGCTGTGACAGGTAGATGTCTATGCTGTGACAGGTAGATGTATATGCTGTGACAGGTAGATATCTATGCTGTGACAGGTAAATGTCTATGCTGTGACAGGTAAATATCTATGCTGTGACAGGTAGATGTCTATGCTGTGACAGGTAGATGTATATGCTTTGACAGGTAGATGTATATGCTGTGACAGGTAGATGTATATGCTGTGACAGGTAGATGTATATGCTGTGACAGGTAAATGTCTATGCTGTGACAGGTAAATGTATATGCTGTGACAGGTAAATGTATATGCTGTGACAGGTAAATGTATATGCTGTGACAGGTAGATGTATATGCTGTGACAGGTAGATATATATGCTGTGACAGGTAGATGTATGTGCTGTGACAGGTAGATGTCTATGCTGTGACAGGTAAATGTATATGCTGTGACAGGTAAATGTCTATGCTGTGACAGGTAAATGTCTATGCTGTGACAGGTAAATGTATATGCTGTGACAGGTAAATGTATATGCTGTGACAGGTAGATGTATATGCTGTGACAGGTAGATATATATGCTGTGACAGGTAGATGTATATGCTGTGACAGGTAAATGTCTATGCTGTGACAGGTAAATGTCTATGCTGTGACAGGTAGATATCTATTCTGTGACAGGTAGATGTATATGCTGTGACAGGTAAATGTCTATGCTGTGACAGGTAGATGTCTATGCTGTGACAGGTAGATGTCTATGCTGTGACAGGTAGATGTCTATGCTGTGACAGGTAGATGTATATGTAAGATTATCTTCTGACCCAAATGGTTTGTTGGGTATATATAATACCACAGGAACTTGAAATTTGATCCATAAGCCACCAAAGGTCTCGTACCTCTATCCTAGGACACCCCCCTATATTAAAAACGACCACAGGAACTTGAAATTTGATCCATAAGCCACCAAAGGTCTCGTACCTCTATCCTAGGACACCCCCCTATATTAAAAAAAAGACCACAGGAACTTGAAATTTGATCCATAAGCCACCAAAGGTCTCTATCCTAGGACACCCCCCTCTATTAAAAAAAGTCTTATTTTTAATAGAGGGGGGTGTCCTAGGATAGAGGTACAAGACCTTTGGTGGCTTATGGATCAAATTTCAAGTTCCTGTGATAATACATGTCGTTTGTTGTGTATATATAATACATGTTGTATGTTTGAAGTAAAATGAGGTGATGGTATTGCTGTAAGTATGCCAGACCTGAATAAAAGATATTTGAGAGTGTAACGAGTTTTATTATATCTGATAACCTAGTGAATAGTGGAAGTTGTGATAGCGCAGTGGTAGTGCATTCGCTTCAGGGGAGAAAGAGTTTAAGCCCCGCTGGAGCCGTTAGGATTATGTCATTAGGCAAGGCATTTAAATTCCACATGCCGCTTCTCTCCGTCATGATTGTAAGAGGGAAGAGGCAACGTGGAATTTAAATGCCTTGCCTAAGGGCACACTCGTAATGGCTACAGCTTGGCGCAAACTCTGGGCATATCGTACATGTAGCTAGCACTCTACCACTGCGCTATCACAACTTCCACATGTGATATGTTTGTAAATTTATAGCAACATATCTTAGGCGTGCACAGTTACATTTTTTCCATTAGTATGCATTCCTTGTCTCCATGGTAACGCCCAGATACACATGCCACAATAACCTGAAATCTGTCTTTGTGTATTTATGGAAATATCTGTGAAATCCCGACAATGTCTGGGTATCCAATTGAAACATTTTCCATATAGAACAATTGTCTCTATGCGAGTTAATGTCAAACAGTTGTCTCGTGCCCTGATGTGACGTAGTATATTTATATTGTTATTTATCTTTACCCCCTGGTTAATCGGGCGATGCCTCTATGTGAGTTAATGTCAAACAGTTGTCTCGTGCCCTGATGTGATGTGGTTTGTTTATATTGTTATTTATCTTTGCCCCCTGGTTAATTGGGGTGGCGCCTCCAGAATTATAGTCATTTTATTTTCTGGGGGATATAGCCTGGGTTCCAGTCTGTTTATTTTGTGGAGGATATAGCCTGGGTTCCAGTCTGTTTATTTTCTGGAGGATATAGCCTGGGTTCCAGTCTGTTTATTTTTAGCTTCTGGCAAAATGACCAGAAACTCAATACGGCCCAATTAATGGTCTCGGTGTTAAAATATATTTATTTGACTGACAAGGTAAAATATATCCGATGTCTGTTCCCAGGCTATGGAGGATAGTGCAAGATACAGAAGACACTTCAATTCCAGAGACATCTCTGGTTCTTCTACATACCGTGTGTGTTGTGCTCACCGACACATAAGACCTCGGTTTATAGTCCTACCTTATATACTGTTAATATTGTTAGGGTCAGAAAGGGGTTCAAACCTGCGATATCTTGTTTCGCAGCCCAACGTGTTAACCACTGGACTATTTGGCCCATCTACAGGTATGTTGTGATTGGAAGATCCACATTTTAGTGGTCTATGACCGGAGCCATGCACAATTGCATGTATCCCAAACTGATTACCACGCGGGTTGGAGGTATAGCCGGGTAGTTCCAGAGGCTAACGTGGTGTATAGCCGGTAGTTCCAGGCGCTAACATGGTGTATATCCGAGGTATAGCCGTATCAGCTAACATGGTGTATATCCGGTATAGCGGTAGTTCCAGGCCTAACATGGTGTATATCCGAGGTATAGCCGTGTAATTCCAGGCACTAACATGGTGTATATCCAAGGTATAACCGTAGTCCGAGACGTTAACATGGTGTATATCCGAGGTATAGCTGGGTAGTTCCAGGCACTAACATGGTGTATATCTGAGGTATAGCTGGGTAGTTCCAGGCACTAACATGGTGTATAGCCGGGTAGTTCCAGGCACTAACATGGTGTATATCCGGTGTAGTTCCAGGCACTAACATGGTGTATAGCCAGGTAGTTCCAGACGCTAACATGGTGTATAGCCAGGTAGTTCCAGATGCTAACATGGTGTATATCCGAGGTATAACCGTAGTCCCAGACGTTAACATGGTGTACATCCGAGGTGTAGTTCGAGGCGCTAACATGGTGTACATCCGAGGTATAGCCTAGTAGTTCCAGGCGCTAACATGGTGTATATCCAAGGTATAGCCGGGTAGTTCCAGGCACTAACATGGTGTATATCCGAGGTATAGCTGGGTAGTTCCAGACGCTAACATGGTGTATAGCCGGGTAGTTCCAGGCACTAACATGGTGTATAGCCGAGTAGTTCCGGGCGCTAACATGGTGTATAGCTGAGTAGTTCCAGGCACTAACATGGTGTATATCCGATGTATAGCCGAGTAGTTCCAGGCACTAACATGGTGTATATCCGATGTATAGCCGTGTAGTTCCAGGCACTAACATGGTGTATAGCCGTGTAATTCCAGGCACTAACATGGTGTATAGCTGGGTAGTTCCAGGCACTAACATGGTGTATAGCCGTGTAGTTCCAGGCACTAACATGGTGTATATCAGAGGTATAGCCGGGTAGTTCCAGGCACTAACATGGTGTATAGCCGGATAGTTCCAGGCACTAACATGGTGTATATCCGAGGTATAGCCGGGTAGTTCCAGGCACTAACATGGTGTATATCCGAGGTATAGCTGGGTAGTTCCAGGCACTAACATGGTGTATATCC
Organism: Archivesica marissinica; assembly: GCA_014843695.1. Taxonomy (NCBI): domain Eukaryota; kingdom Metazoa; phylum Mollusca; class Bivalvia; order Venerida; family Vesicomyidae; genus Archivesica; species Archivesica marissinica. Next base: position 13,361,605 of record CM026400.1, on the reverse strand, counting down.
GAGGTATAGCTGGGTAGTTCCAGGCACTAACATGGTGTATATCCGAGGTGTAGTTCCAGGCACTAACATGGTGTATAGCCAGGTAGTTCCAGACGCTAACATGGTGTATAGCCGGGTAGTGCCAGGCACTAACATGGTGTATAGCCGGGTAGTTCCAGGCACTAACATGGTGCATAGCTGGGTAGTTCCAGGCACTAACATGGTGTATAGCCGGGTAGTTCCAGGCACTAACATGGTGTATAGCCGGGTAGTTCCAGGCACTAACATGGTGTATAGCCGGGTAGTTCCAGGCACTAACATGGTGTATAGCCGGGTAGTTCCAGGCACTAACATGGTGTATAGCCGGGTAGTTCCAGGCACTAACATGGTGTATAGCCGGGTAGTTCCAGGCACTAACATGGTGTATAGCCGGGTAGTTCCAGGCACTAACATGGTGTATAGCCAGGTAGTTCCAGGCACTAACATGGTGTATAGCCGGGTAGTTCCAGGCTCTAACATGGTGTATAGCCGGGTAGTTCCAGGCACTAACATGGTGTATAGCCGGGTAGTTCCACGCACTAACATGGTGTATAGCTGGGTAGTTCCAGGCACTAACATGGTGTATAGCCGTGTAGTTCCAGACACTAACATGGTGTATAGCCGGGTAGTTCCAGACACTAACATGGTGTATATCCGAGGTATAGCCGGGTAGTTCCAGGCACTAACATGGTGTATATCCGAGTAGTTCCAGGCACTAACATGGTGTATAGCCGGGTAGTTCCAGGTACTAATATGGTGTATAGCCGGGTAGATCCAGGCACTAACATGGTGTATATCCGGGTAGTTCCAGGTACTAACATGGTGTATATCCGGGTAGTTCCAGGCACTAACATGGTGTATATCCGGGTAGTTCCAGGTACTAACATGGTGTATAGCCGGGTAGTTCCAGGCACTAACATGGTGTATAGCTGGGTAGTTCCAGGCACTAACATGATGTATAGCCGGATAGTTCCAGGCACTAACATGGTGTATAGCCGGGTAGTTCCAGGCACTAACATGGTGTATAGCCGGGTAGTTCCAGGCACTAACATTGTGTATAGCCGGGTAGTTCCAGGCAATAACATGGTGCATAGCCGGATAGTTCCAGACACTAACATGGTGTATAGCCGGGTAGTTCCAGGCACTAACATGGTGTATAGCCGGGTAGTTCCAGGCACTAACATGGAGTATATCCGGGTAGTTCCAGGCACTAACATGGTGTATAGCCGAGTAGTTCCAGGTACTAACATGGTGTATAGCCGGATAGTTCCAGTCACTAACATGGTGTATAGCCGTGTAGTTCCAGGCGCTAACATGGTGTATAGCCGGGTAGTTCCAGGCACTAACATGGTGTATAGCAGGGTAGTTCCAGGCACTAACATGGTGTATAGCCGAGTAGTTCCAGGCACTAACATGGTGTATAGCCGGGTAGTTCCAGGCACTAACATGGTTTATAGCTGGGTAGTTCCAGGCACTAACATGGTGTATAGCCAGGTAGTTCCAGGCACTAATATGGTGTATAGCCGGATAGTTCCAGGCACTAACATGGTGTATAGCCGAGTAGTTCCAGGCACTAACATGGTGTATAGCCGGGTAGTTCCAGGCACTAACATGGTGTATAGCCGGGTAGTGCCAGGCACTAACATGGTGTATAGCCTGGTAGTTCCAGGCACTAGCATGGTGTATAGCTGGGTAGTTCCAGGCACTAACATGGTGTATAGCCGGGTAGTTCCAGGCACTAACATGGTGTATATCCGGATAGTTCCAGGCACTAACATGCTGTATAGCCGGTATTTTCAGGCACTAACATGGTGTATAGCCGGGTATTTCCAGGCACTAACATGGTGTATAGCCGGGTAGTTCCAGGCACTAACATTGTGTATAGCCGGGTAGTTCCAGGCACTAACAAGGTGTATAGCCGGGTAGTTCCAGGCACTAACATGGTGTATAGCTGGGTAGTTCCAGGCACTAACATGGTGTATAGCCGGGTAGTTCCACGCACTAACATGGTGTATAGCTGGGTAGTTCCAGGCACTAACATGGTGTATAGCCGGGTAGTTCCAGGCACTAACATGGTGTATAGCCGGGTAGTTCCAGGCGCTAACATGGTGTATAGCCGGGTAGTTCCAGGCACTAACATGGTGTATAGCCGGGTAGTTCCACGCACTAACATAGTGTATATCCGGGTAGTTTCAGGCACTAACATGGTTTATAGCCGTGTAGTTCCAGACACTAACATGGTGTATATCCGAGGTATAGCCGGGTAGTTCCAGGCACTAACATGGTGTATAGCTGGGTAGTTCCAGGCACTAACATGGTGTATATTCGAGGTATAGCCGGGTAGTTCCAGGCACTAACATGGTGTATAGCCGTGTAGTTCCAGGCACTAACATGGTGTATATCCGAGGTATAGCCGGGTAGTTCCAGGCACTAACATGGTGTATAGCCGGGTAGTTCCAGGCGCTAACATGGTGTATAGCTGGGTAGTTCCAGGCACTAACATGGTGTATAGCCGGATAGTTCCAGGCACTAACATGGTGTATAGCCGGGTAGTTCCAGGCACTAACATGGTGTATATCCGGGTAGTTCCAGGCACTAACATGGTGTATAACCGGGTAGTTCCAGGCACTAACATGGTGTATATCCGGGTAATTCCAGGCACTAACATGGTGTATATCCGAGGTATAGCCGGGTAGTTTCAGGCACTAACATGGTGTATATCCGGGTAGTTCCAGGCACTAACATGGTGTATAGCCGGGTAGTTCCAGGCACTAACATGGTGTATAGCCGGGTAGTTCCAGGTACTAACATGGTGTATATCCGAGGTATAGCCGAGTAGTTCCAGGCACTAACATGGTGTATATCCGGGTAGTTCCAGGCACTAACATGGTGTATAGCCTGGTAGTTCCAGGCACTAACATGGTGCATAGCCGGGTAGTTCCAGGCACTAACATGGTGTATAGCCGGGTAGTTCTAGACACTAACATGGTGTATAGCCGGGTAGTTCCAGACGCTAACATGGTGTATAGCCGGGTAGTTCCAGGCACTAACATGGTGTATAGCCGGGTAGTTCCAGACGCTAACATGGTGTATAGCCGGGTAATTCCTTGGCACTAACATGGTGTATAGCTGGGTAGTTCCAGGCACTAACATGGTGTATAGCCGTGTAGTTCCAGGCACTAACATGGTGTATAGCCGTGTAGTTCCAGGCACTAACATGTTGTATAGCCGGGTAGTTCCAGGCACTAACATGGTGTATAGCCGGGTAGTTCCAGGCACTAACATGGTGTATAGCCGGGTAGTTCCAGGCACTAACATGGTGTATAGCCGGGTAGTTCCAGGCACTAACATGGTGTATAGCCGGGTAGTTCCAGGCACTAACATGGTGTATAGCCGGTAGTTCCAGGCCTAACATGGTGTATAGCCGGGTAGTTCCAGGCACTAACATGGTGTATAGCCGGGTAGTTCCAGACGCTAACATGGTGTATAGCCGGGTAATTCCTTGGCACTAACATGGTGTATAGCTGGGTAGTTCCAGGCACTAACATGGTGTATAGCCGAGGTATAGCTGGGTATTTCCAGGCACTAACATGGTGTATAGCCGGGTAGTTCCAGGCACTAACATGGTGTATAGCCGGGTAGTTCCACGCACTAACATGGTGTATAGCTGGATAGTTCCAGGCACTAACATGGTGTATAGCCGGGTAGTTCCAGGCGCTAATATGGTGTATAGCAGATAGTTCCAGGCACTAACATGGTGTATAGCGGGTAGTTCCAGGCACTAACATTGTGTATAGCCGGGTAGTTCCAGGCACTAACATGGTGTATAGCCGGGTAGTTCCAGGCGCTAACATGGTGTATTCCGAGGTAGGGTAGTTCCAGGCACTAACATGGTGTATATCCGGGTATAGCCGGTAGTTCCAGGCACTAACATGGTGTATATCGGGTAGTTCCAGGCACTAACATGGTGTATAGCCGGGTAGTTCCAGGCACTAACATTGTGTATAGCCGGGTAGTTCCAGGCACTAACATGGTGTATAGCCGGGTAGTTCCAGGCACTAACATGGTTTATAGCCGGGTAGTTCCACGCACTAACATGGTGTATAGCCGGATAGTTCCAGTCACTAACATGGTGTATAGCCGGGTAGTTCCAGGCGCTAATATGGTGTATAGCCTAGTAGTTCCAGGCGCTAACATGGTGTATAGCCGGGTAGTTCCAGGCACTAACATTGTGTATAGCCGGGTAGTTCCAGGCACTAACATGGTGTATAGCCGGGTAGATCCAGGCGCTAACATGGTGTATATCCGAGGTATAGCCGGTAGTTCCAGGCACTAACATGGTGTATATCCGAGGTATAGCCGGTAGTTCCAGGCACTAACATGGTGTATATCCGAGGTATAGCCGGGTATTTCCAGGCACTAACATGGTGTATAGCCGGGTAGTTCCAGGCACTAACATTGTGTATAGCTGGGTAGTTCCAGGCACTAACATGGTGTATAGCCGGGTAGTTCCAGGCACTAACATGGTGTATAGCCGGGTAGTTCCACGCACTAACATGGTGTATAGCTGGATAGTTCCAGGCACTAACATGATGTATAGCCGGGTAGTTCCAGGCGCTAATATGGTGTATAGCCGGATAGTTCCAGGCGCTAACATGGTGTATATCCGGGTAGTTCCAGGTTCTAACATTGTGTATAGCCGGGTAGTTCCAGGCACTAACATGGTGTATAGCCGGGTAGATCCAGGCGCTAACATGGTGTATATCCGAGGTATAGCCGGTAGTTCCAGGCACTAACATGGTGTATATCCGAGGTATAGCCGGTAGTTCCAGGCACTAACATGGTGTATATCCGAGGTATAGCCGGGTATTTCAGGCACTAACATGGTGTATAGCCGGGTAGTTCCAGGCACTAACATTGTGTATAGCCGGGTAGTTCCAGGCACTAACATGGTGTATAGCCGGGTAGTTCCAGGCACTAACATGGTTTATAGCCGGGTAGTTCCACGCACTAACATGGTGTATAGCCGGATAGTTCCAGTCACTAACATGGTGTATAGCCGGGTAGTTCCAGGCGCTAATATGGTGTATAGCCTAGTAGTTCCAGGCGCTAACATGGTGTATAGCCGGGTAGTTCCAGGCACTAACATTGTGTATAGCCGGGTAGTTCCAGGCACTAACATTGTGTATAGCCGGGTAGATCCAGGCGCTAACATGGTGTATATCCGAGGTATAGCCGGTAGTTCCAGGCACTAACATGGTGTATATCCGAGGTATAGCCGGTAGTTCCAGGCACTAACATGGTGTATATCCGAGGTATATCCGAGTAGTTCCAGACACTAACATGGTCAGTCAGTTTTACTTATATATGACTCTTTTATTGTAAACAATATTTTATTCAAGTATAGTAAACCCACAGGAATAGTTGCAACCGCATAGTTAAAGTTCTAGACTATGGACGACATTCTGGTCGGTGAACTTACAGCAAAGCATGAATTTTACTGTTGTGTCACAGTTGATAAATTAGTGACATGTATCAATCAATAATTTATTTGGGTTCAACCTACATGTATTGTTAATTATACAATGTCAGGCGATTATGAACACACGTGTTGTATTGCTATTTTCCTGGCAACCACATAATTATAGTATGAGCGATTGTATGAAAGGAATTAGTAACAAGCTCGCTGATTGGCTAATATATTAACATCTCACCCTTTTGGGAAACACCTTTGCAATCCCCAAACAGAGAGAGCGCAGCAGATATTTCATGGAGATTACATCTTACGACAAGTTCATGTTTTCCTCAGTTCAGTTATATTAGATCAAAAGATCTATTGATAGGATTAGTAGTGTACAGTGCACAGGTAACATCACAGGTTGTCCCATGTTGTCCCATGTCCCATTTAATTTGAATGATTAGTTAAAATTCCCTTTTCTCATTTGGTCATTTAAATTAAATATAAGTATCACCAGCTAGGCTTGTTATTCTGCAGTCTCTTTTATTGAATTGCAATTATTATTTGCTTGCTTTTAGATAATATCCTGCACGTGTTTGTATTTGGTTTGCTTTGGGTTGATGTGTATATTTTATGTATTGTTGTACACCCTACTGACCCTAGCGAACCCTCGTAAATAGATATTTAGCAACATGGATTTTGTTATATATTATCTGTGACCCCCTCAGAATGGAAGAGCTGTCACAGTTATATTACCTGTCAATACTAGTAACACAATGAGGCCCAGGCAGGGTTATCGATAGTCAATTAATTATAATGTGTATAAACCGTATAAAGTTGTGTTTTAAAATTAATCTGTCATGGGGTACTGCGGCGTTAGATGAGGCCGGAGGTAGAGTTGACTAGGGGGTATGGTTTGACCACGTACATGTATATGTCAGAGCTGCATGTGGCGTGTCTATACAATCGGCTGCCCATGGCCGGGGTCTCAAAATATACACTGCAAATACTATAGCCAGTTAGAATAGTTACAAGTGAGTTGTCTCATTCCCATTTTCTACTCTGCTAGCCAATTCCATATATCATTATATTCCATTACATATTAAATATAGTTTCTCTATTTTTCAGCTTTTACATTACTATATTATTCCAATGTGCAGTTCTCACTTATAGTGCTATCTTTTGATTGCATTTGATTGTATTTATGTTGAGGGCCTCATGGTAGATTAACTTTTGTTAAATGAGTACTCTCGTTAAATAAAGTCTTTATTATTATTATAGTTTATCATGTAGCACGAGGAAAGCAATCATAAGTTGTATGTTCCTTCCATCCGCATACATCACTTTAAGGTACAGTCAAACAACCAGGTCTGAACGATCAAAGATCAGACACGTTCATTTCATACACAATAATAGGGTGGTTAATATTTTAGTGTATTGGAAATTTGGTTTATATTATAAAAATTACAACAGTCATGTATATACATGATACTTGGCTATGACAGTTAGACCTTAGTTAAGAACTAGTGGTGTTGTGGAGTGTGGGTTCGAGCCCTACTTTGGAAAAAACGTTTTATTAAAATATTTAATTATATTTATTTTATGAAGGAAATAGTCGCGAAACATCTAAAATACACTTTATGTGTCATCTATTTATGTGCACTTTAGCATCTATTTATGTGTCATCTATTTAGGTGGCATCTATTTATGTGCACTTTAGCATCTGTTTAGGTGCACTTTAGCATCTATTTATGTGTCATCTATTTAGGTGGCATCTATTTATGTGCACTTTAGCATCTGTTTAGGTGCACTTTAGCATCTATTTATGTGGACATTAGCATCTATTTATGTGGACTTTAGCATCTATTTAGGTGGACTTTAGCATCTGTTTAGGTGCACTTTAGCATCTATTTAGGTTGAATTTAGCATCTATTTATGTGGACTTTAGCATCTATTTATGTGGACTTTAGCATATATTTAGGTGCACTTTAGCATCTATTTAGTTGGACTTTAGCATCTGTTTAGGTGCACTTTAGCATCTATTTATGTGTCATCTATTTAGGTGGCATCTATTTATGTGGACTTTAGCATCTATTTATGTGGACTTTAGCATCTATTTAGGTGGACTTTAGCATCTATTTAGGTGGACGTTAGCATCTGTTTAGGTGCACTTTAGCATTTTTGTGTTTTTTGGTGGCATTATTTATGTGGACTTTAGCATCTATTTATGTGCACTTTAGCATCTATTTAGGTGGACTTTAGCATCTATTTAGGTGCACTTTAGCATCTATTTATGTGCACTTTAGCATCTATTTAGGTGGACTTTAGCATCTATTTATGTGCACTTTAGCATCTATTTAGGTGCACTTTAGCATCTATTTAGGTGGACTTTAGCATCTATTTATGTGCACTTTAGCATCTATTTATGTGCACTTTAGCATCTATTTAGGTGGACTTTAGCATCTATTTATGTGCACTTTAGCATCTATTTATGTGGACGTTAGCATCTATTTAGGTGGACTTTAGCATCTATTTAGGTGGACTTTAGCATCTATTTATGTGGACTTTAGCATCTATTTAGGTGGGCTTTAGCATATATTTAGGTGGACTTTTGCATCTATTTAGGTGCACGTTAGCATCTATTTATGTGGACTTTAGCATATATTTAGGTGGACTTTAGCATCTATTTATGTGCACTTTAGCATCTATTTAGGTGGACTTTAGCATCTATTTATGTGGACTTTAGCATCTATTTATGTGGACTTTAGCATCTATTTATGTGGACTTTAGCATATATTTAGGTGGACTTTAGCATCTATTTAGTTGGACTTTAGCATCTGTTTTGGTGCACTTTAGCATCTATTTATGTGTCATCTATTTAGGTGGCATATATTTATGTGCACTTTAGCATCTATTTATGTGGACTTTAGCATCTATTTATGTGGACTTTAGCATCTATTTATGTGGACTTTAGCATATATTTAGGTAGACTTTAGCATCTATTTAGTTGGACTTTAGCATCTGTTTTGGTGCACTTTAGCATCTATTTATGTGTCATCTATTTAGGTGACATCTATTTATGTGGACTTTAGCATCTGTTTAGGTGCACTTTAGCATCTATTTATGTGTCATCTATTTAGGTGGCATCTATTTATGTGCACATTAGCATCTGTTTAGGTGCACTTTAGCATCTATTTATGTGGACATTAGCATCTATTTATGTGGACTTTAGCATCTATTTAGGTGGACTTTAGCATCTGTTTAGGTGCACTTTAGCATCTATTTAGGTTGAATTTAGCATCTATTTATGTGGACTTTAGCATCTATTTATGTGGACTTTAGCATATATTTAGGTGCACTTTAGCATCTATTTAGTTGGACTTTAGCATCTGTTTAGGTGCACTTTAGCATCTATTTATGTGTCATCTATTTAGGTGGCATCTATTTATGTGGACTTTAGCATCTATTTATGTGGACTTTAGCATCTATTTAGGTGGACTTTAGCATCTATTTAGGTGGACTTTAGCATCTATTTATGTGCACTTTAGCATCTATTTAGGTGGACTTTAGCATCTATTTATGTGCACTTTAGCATCTATTTATGTGCACTTTAGCATCTATTTAGGTGGACTTTAGCATCTATTTATGTGCACTTTAGCATCTATTTAGGTGGACTTTAGCATCTATTTAGGTGGACTTTAGCATCTATTTATGTGCACTTTAGCATCTATTTAGGTGCACTTTAGCATCTATTTAGGTGGACTTTAGCATCTATTTATGTGGACTTTAGCATCTATTTAGGTGGACTTTAGCATATATTTAGGTGCACTTTAGCATCTATTTAGGTGGACTTTAGCATCTATTTAGGTGCACTTTAGCATCTATTTAGGTGCACTTTAGCATCTATTTAGGTGGACTTTAGCATCTATTTAGGTGGACTTTAGCATCTATTTAGGTGCACTTTAGCATCTATTTAGGTGCACTTTAGCATCTATTTAGGTGCACTTTAGCATCTATTTAGGTGCACTTTAGCATCTATTTAGGTGCACTTTAGCATCTATTTATGTGCACTTTAGCATCTATTTAGGTGCACTTTAGCATCTATTTAGGTGGACTTTAGCATCTATTTAGGTGGACTTTAGCATCTATTTATGTGCACTTTAGCATCTATTTAGGTGCACTTTAGCATCTATTTAGGTGCACTTTAGCATCTATTTATGTGGACTTTAGCATCTATTTAGGTGGACTTTAGCATCTATTTATGTGCACTTTAGCATCTATTTAGGTGGACTTTAGCATCTATTTAGGTGCACTTTAGCATCTATTTATGTGGACTTTAGCATATATTTAGGTGGACTTTAGCATCTATTTATGTGCACTTTAGCATCTATTTAGGTGGACTTTAGCATCTATTTAGGTGGACGTTAGCATATATTTATGTGCACTTTAGCATATATTTATGTGCACTTTAGCATCTATTTATGTGGACTTTAGCATCTATTTAGGTGGACTTTAGCATCTATTTAGGTGCACTTTAGCATCTATTTAGGTGGACTTTAGCATCTATTTAGGTGGACTTTAGCATCTATTTATGTGCACTTTAGCATCTATTTATGTGCACGTTAGCATCTATTTATGTGCACGTTAGCATCTATTTAGGTGGACTTTAGCATCTATTTATGTGCACTTTAGCATCTATTTATGTGGACTTTAGCATCTATTTAGGTGGACTTTAGCATCTATTTAGGTGCACTTTAGCATCTATTTAGGTGGACTTTAGCATCTATTTAGGTGGACTTTAGCATCTATTTATGTGCACTTTAGCATCTATTTAGGTGGACTTTAGCATCTATTTAGGTGGACTTTAGCATCTATTTATGTGGACTTTAGCATATATTTAGGTGCACTTTAGCATCTATTTAGGTGGACTTTAGCATCTATTTAGGTGGACTTTTGCATCTATTTAGGTGCATTTTAGCATCTATTTAGGTGCACTTTAGCATATATTTAGGTGGACTTTAGCATCTATTTATGTGCACTTTAGCATCTATTTAGGTGGACTTTAGCATCTATTTAGGTGGACGTTAGCATATATTTATGTGCACTTTAGCATATATTTATGTGCACTTTAGCATCTATTTATGTGGACTTTAGCATCTATTTAGGTGGACTTTAGCATCTATTTAGGTGCACTTTAGCATCTATTTAGGTGCACTTTAGCATCTATTTAGGTGGACTTTAGCATCTATTTAGGTGGACTTTAGCATCTATTTATGTGCACTTTAGCATCTATTTATGTGCACGTTAGCATCTATTTAGGTGGACTTTAGCATCTATTTAGGTGGACTTTAGCATCTATTTATGTGCACTTTAGCATCTATTTAGGTGCACTTTAGCATCTATTTAGGTGGACTTTAGCATCTATTTATGTGGACTTTAGCATCTATTTAGGTGGACTTTAGCATATATTTACGTGCACTTTAGCATCTATTTAGGTGCACTTTAGCATCTATTTAGGTGGACTTTTGCATCTATTTAGGTGCACTTTAGCATCTATTTATGTGGACTTTAGCATATATTTAGGTGGACTTTAGCATCTATTTATGTGCACTTTAGCATCTATTTAGGTGGACTTTAGCATCTATTTAGGTGGACGTTAGCATATATTTATGTGCACTTTAGCATATATTTATGTGCACTTTAGCATCTATTTATGTGGACTTTAGCATCTATTTAGGTGGACTTTAGCATCTATTTAGGTGCACTTTAGCATCTATTTAGGTGGACTTTAGCATCTATTTAGGTGGACTTTAGCATCTATTTATGTGCACTTTAGCATCTATTTATGTGCACGTTAGCATCTATTTATTTGCACGTTAGCATCTATTTAGGTGGACTTTAGCATCTATTTAGGTGCACTTTAGCATCTATTTATGTGCACTTTAGCATCTATTTAGGTGCACTTTAGCATCTATTTAGGTGGACTTTAGCATCTATTTAGGTGCACTTTAGCATCTATTTAGGTGCACATTAGCATCTATTTATGTGCACTTTAGCATCTATTTAGGTGGACTTTAGCATCTATTTAGGTGCACTTTAGCATCTATTTAGGTGCACTTTAGCATCTATTTAGGTGCACTTTAGCATCTATTTAGGTGGACTTTAGCATCTATTTATGTGCACTTTAGCATCTATTTATGTGCACGTTAGCATCTATTTAGGTGGACTTTAGCATCTATTTAGGTGGACTTTAGCATCTATTTATGTGCACTTTAGCATCTATTTAGGTGCACTTTAGCATCTATTTAGGTGCACTTTAGCATCTATTTAGGTGACTTTAGCATCTATTTATGTGGACTTTAGCATCTATTTAGGTGGACTTTAGCATATATTTACGTGCACTTTAGCATCTATTTAGGTGGACTTTTGCATCTATTTAGGTGCACTTTAGCATCTATTTATGTGGACTTTAGCATATATTTAGGTGGACTTTAGCATCTATTTATGTGCACTTTAGCATCTATTTAGGTGGACTTTAGCATCTATTTAGGTGGACGTTAGCATCTATTTATGTGCACTTTAGCATCTATTTAGGTGGACTTTAGCATCTATTTAGGTGGACTTAGCATATATTTATGTGCACTTTAGCATCTATTTATGTGCACTTTAGCATCTATTTATGTGGACTTTAGCATCTATTTAGGTGGACTTTAGCATCTATTTAGGTGCACTTTAGCATCTATTTAGGTGGACTTTAGCATCTATTTAGGTGGACTTTAGCATCTATTTATGTGCACTTTAGCATCTATTTATGTGCACGTTAGCATCTATTTATGTGCACTTTAGCATCTATTTAGGTGGACTTTAGCATCTATTTATGTGCACTTTAGCATCTATTTATGTGGACTTTAGCATCTATTTAGGTGGACTTTAGCATCTATTTAGGTGCACTTTAGCATCTATTTAGGTGCACATTAGCATCTATTTATGTGCACTTTAGCATCTATTTAGGTGGACTTTAGCATCTATTTATGTGCACTTTAGCATCTATTTAGGTGGACTTTAGCATCTATTTATGTGCACTTTAGCATCTATTTAGGTGAACTTTAGCATCTATTTAGGTGGACTTTAGCATCTATTTATGTGCACTTTAGCATCTATTTATTTTAGCATCTATTTAGGTGGACTTAGCATCTATTTAGGTGGACTTTAGCATCTATTTATGTGGACTTTAGCATCTATTTAGGTGGACTTTAGCATATATTTAGGTGCACTTTAGCATCTATTTAGGTGGACTTTAGCATCTATTTAGGTGGACTTTTGCATCTATTTAGGTGCATTTTAGCATATATTTAGGTGGACTTTAGCATATATTTAGGTGGACTTTAGCATCTATTTATGTGCACTTTAGCATCTATTTAGGTGGACTTTAGCATCTATTTAGGTGGACGTTAGCATATATTTATGTGCACTTTAGCATCTATTTATGTGGACTTTAGCATCTATTTAGGTGGACTTTAGCATCTATTTATGTGCACTTTAGCATCTATTTAGGTGCACTTTAGCATCTATTTAGGTGGACTTTAGCATCTATTTAGGTGGACTTTAGCATCTATTTATGTGCACTTTAGCATCTATTTATGTGCACGTTAGCATCTATTTAGGTGGACTTTAGCATCTATTTAGGTGGACTTTAGCATCTATTTATGTGCACTTTAGCATCTATTTAGGTGCACTTTAGCATCTATTTAGGTGGACTTTAGCATCTATTTATGTGGACTTTAGCATCTATTTAGGTGGACTTTAGCATATATTTACGTGCACTTTAGCATCTATTTAGGTGCACTTTAGCATCTATTTAGGTGGACTTTTGCATCTATTTAGGTGCACTTTAGCATCTATTTATGTGGACTTTAGCATCTATTTAGGTGGACTTTAGCATCTATTTAGGTGGACGTTAGCATATATTTATGTGCACTTTAGCATATATTTATGTGCACTTTAGCATCTATTTATGTGGACTTTAGCATCTATTTAGGTGGACTTTAGCATCTATTTAGGTGGACTTTAGCATCTATTTAGTTGCACTTTAGCATCTATTTAGGTGGACTTTAGCATCTATTTAGGTGGACTTTAGCATCTATTTATGTGCACTTTAGCATCTATTTATGTGCACGTTAGCATCTATTTATGTGCACGTTAGCATCTATTTAGGTGGACTTTAGCATCTATTTAGGTGCACTTTAGCATCTATTTATGTGCACTTTAGCATCTATTTATGTGGACTTTAGCATCTATTTAGGTGGACTTTAGCATCTATTTAGGTGCACTTTAGCATCTATTTAGGTGCACATTAGCATCTATTTATGTGCACTTTCGCATCTATTTATGTGGACTTTAGCATATATTTAGGTGGTGCACTTTAGCATCTATTTAGGTGCACTTTAGCATCTATTTATGTGCACTTTAGCATCTATTTATGTGCACTTTAGCATCTATTTATGTGGACTTTAGCATATATTTAGGTGGACTTTAGCATCTATTTAGGTGCACTTTAGCATCTATTTAGGTGCACATTAGCATCTATTTATGTGCACTTTAGCATCTATTTAGGTGGACTTTCACTGAAATTAGGTTCCTGTTGAAACCAAAGCGATTATAACGCTATTTTCATGCTCTTGGTTTATACAAATTTATGTTAGCTCGTTTGCGAAACAAATGCATACAACTATATTAATCACTCTCGAGACATTATTCCTGATGGAATCCAGGTTGTAGGAACTTGTTTCGTAATCGAGCTAAAATTAATTTGTATAAACTAAATAAATAATTTTACAGTCTACATCCGTTATTTCAAAGTCGGTTATGTCGAATTCGCCGGTTATCTCGAAGTCGAATCAAATGTATTTGAGTTAGAGTAGATCGAATATCGCTAAGCAGATCACAATTCAACACTTACAGAATGATCAATTAAGGATTTGAAAACCTGGAGATTGCGCCACTTTTATCATTACTCCGACCGCCGACCGAATGTGTCGAATTCTTTCATGTGAGGAAGCTATCCAACTGGCTTGTGGAAGGCCGGTGGTTCTACCAGGGAGCCTGTCCATGATTGAAATACTCTTCAGAGGGGCACCCGGGGAGGGGGTCTTCTTCCACCAATAACGGTTAGCCATATGAACTAAGCTCTTTGTGCGGTTTTAAACCCCAAAATAAGAAATACTTTTTTAACAATGCAGTGGAAGTCGTGATAGCGCAGTGGATGCGCGTTCGCTTCAGGTGTGAACGGTCCGGAGTTCGAGCCCCGCTGGAGCCGTTACGATTGTGCCCTTAGGCAAGGCATTTAAATTCCACGTTGCCCCTTCTCTCCCTCGTGGCGATGGATTCCATCAGGAATGAGGTCTCGAGAGTGATTACTATAAGTTGAAATAACTTGTTTCGCAATCGAGCTAAAATAAATTTGTATAAACTAACAATGCAGTGCTTTTTGATTTCAGTACTATATCCACTATGGTAGCGTATGTCTGCTTGGTGCACTGACTTTATTACACATATTTTCTCTGGAAAAAACTTTAATAAATCATTGGTTTCCAGTCCAATCCCTTTCATTAGAATCCGTTTGAATGTGCTGTAAGTATTAACGAGTGATTAATATAAGTTGCAAGAACTTGTTTCGCAATCGAACTAAAATAGATGTATAAATGTCATGTTGTACTAGTAGTATTATTGAATAAACAATGTTCAGTAGTGAATAAACTATGTTCAGTAGTGAATAAACTATGTTCAGTAGTGAATAAACTATGTTCAGTAGTGAATAAAAAATGTTCAGTAGTGAATAAACTATGTTCAATCAGTAGTGAATAAACTATGTTCAGAAAATAGCAAGAGATATTGAAAGTTCATCGGATACCCATGTGAAGGAAAACCCATTCACGACCTCGATATTTACCGGGTGCATATACTATGTATAGGATATAAGCCGAAAACGATCCAATATGTAAAATATTGGACTGTATAAAATATTGCATCCGTCTCAGGGTTATATCTTACGTAAAGCACACACTTATATAACAAGATCATACTAATTAAAATTGTTAATGCCGTACATGTAAGCGTACAATTTAATATAATAATTTGGCCTTTTCACACCAGTCCAATATTAATAATAATGGACTGCGAGTATAAACGTATGACGTCACGACAGTGTTTTAAGGAGTATGACAACACCGTGGCGTCCGTGGTCCAGTGGTAGAGCTTCGGATTTGGAATCGAACGGTCCCGGGTTCGATACTCGGTCAGGCCACGTATGTAGTGTCATTGAGCAATGCACCTCACACACATTGCTTATTACTGGTTAATCGCTTAGGTTGGCTAAGCCTGACCAAGAAAACATGTCTAAGTCCCCGCAAGGGGTTTGACATTAAAGGTACATACATACATACATACATACATACAACACGCTCAACTAGTATAGCCCTCTCAGATAGTAAGGTATATGCAACCCATGAACACAAATATGTTCCTGACCACTTATACGAACATCTGTAATGTGACGTTCTAATGTAAATGTAGAGTACTTGTAGGTCTTGTAGAATCTTCAACGGCTCACGGATGTGATGTGACAAATCTAATGGACTCTCGTCTGGTGTAACTATGGTACACGGATGTGATGTGACAAATCTAATGGACTCTCGTCTGGTGTAACTATGGTACACGGATGTGATGTGACAAATCAAATGGACTCTCGTCTGGTGTAACTATGGTACACGGATGTGATGTGACAAATCAAATGGACTCTCGTCTGGTGTAACTAAGGTACACGGATGTGATGTGGCAAATCTACTGTACTCTCGTCCGGTGTAACTACGGTATACGGATGTGATGTGACAAAAATCTACTGGACTCTCATCTGGTGTAACTATGATATACGGATGTGATGTGACAAATCTACTGTACTCTCGTCCTGTGTAACTACGGTACACGGATGTGATGTGACAAATCTACTGGGCTCTCGTCTGGTGTAACTACGGTGCACGGATGTGATGTGACACATCTACTGTACTCTCGTCTGGTGTAGCTATGGTATACGGATGTGATGTGGCAAATCTACTGTACTCTCGTTTGGTGTAACTAAGGTACACGGATGTGATGTGACAAATCTACTGTACTCTCGTCTGGTGTAACTAAATTATACGGATGTGATGTGACAAATCTACTGGACTCTCGTCCGGTGTAACTACGGTACACGGAAGTGATGTGACAAATCTACTGGACTCTCGTCTGGTGTAACTATGGTATACGGGTGTGATGTGACAAATCTACTGGGCTCTCGTCTGGTGTAACTACGGTACACGGATGTGATGTGGCAAATCTACTGGACTCTCGTCCGGTGTGACTACGGTACACGGATGTGATGTGACAATACTACTGGACTCTCGTCCGGTGTAACTACGGTACACGGATGTGATGTGGCAAATCTACTGTACTCTCGTCTGGTGTAACTAAGGTACACGGATGTGATGTGGCAAATCTACTGTACTCTCGTCTGGTGTAACTATGGTACACGGATGTGATGTGACAAATCTACTGTACTCTCGTCTGGTGTAACTACGGTACACGGCTGTGATGTGGCAAATCTACTGGACTCTCGTCCGGTGTAACTACGGTACACGGTTGTGATGTGGCAAATCTACTGGACTCTCGTCCGGTGTAACTACAGTAAACGGATGCGATGTGGCAAATCTACTGTACTCTCGTCTGGTGTACTATGGTATACGGATGTGATGTGCAAATCTACTGTACTCTCGTCTGGTGTAACTAAGGTACACGGATGTGATGTGACAAATCTACTGTACTCTCGTCTGGTGTAACTAAATTATACGGATCTGATGTGACAAATCTACTGGACTCTCGTCCGGTGTAACTACGGTACACGGATGTGATGTGACAAATCTACTGGACTCTCGTCTGGTGTAACTATGGTATACGGGTGTGATGTGACAAATCTACTGGGCTCTCGTCTGGTGTAACTACGGTACACGGATGTGATGTGGCAAATCTACTGGACTCTCGTCCGGTGTAACTACGGTACACGGATGCGATGTGACAAATCTACTGGACTCTCGTCCTGTGTAACTACGGTACACGGATGTGATGTGACAATACTACTGGACTCTCGTCCGGTGTAACTACGGTACACGGATGTGATGTGGCAAATCTACTGTACTCTCGTCTGGTGTAACTAAGGTACACGGATGTGATGTGGCAAATCTACTGTACTCTCGTCTGGTGTAACTACGGTACACGGATGTGATGTGACAAATCTACTGTACTCTCGTCCGGTGTAACTACGGTACACGGATGTGATGTGACAAATCTACTGTACTCTCGTCCGGTGTAACTACGGTACACGGATGTGATGTGACAAATCTACTGGACTCTCCTCTGGTGTAACTATAGTACACGGATGTGATGTGACAAATCTACTGGACTCTCCTCTGGTGTAACTATGGTACACGGATGTGATGTGACAAATCTACTGGACTCTCCTCTGGTGTAACTATGGTACACGGATGTGATGTGGCAAATCTACTGGACTCTCGTCCGGTGTAACTACGGTAAACGGATGTGATGTGGCAAATCTACTGGACTCTCGTCCGGTGTAACTACGGTACACGGTTGTGATGTGGCAAATCTACTGGACTCTCGTCCGGTGTAACTACAGTACACGGATGCGATGTGGCAAATCTACTGTACTCTTGTCTGGTGTAGCTATGGTATACGGATGTGATGTGGCAAATCTACTGTACTCTCGTCTGGTGTAACTAAGGTACACGGATGTGATGTGACAAATCTACTGTACTCTCGTCTGGTGTAACTAAATTATACGGATCTGATGTGACAAATCTACTGGACTCTCGTCCGGTGTAACTACGGTACACGGATGTGATGTGACAAATCTACTGGACTCTCGTCTGGTGTAACTATGGTATACGGGTGTGATGTGACAAATCTACTGGGCTCTCGTCTGGTGTAACTACGGTACACGGATGTGATGTGGCAAATCTACTGGACTCTCGTCCGGTGTAACTACGGTACACGGATGCGATGTGACAAATCTACTGGACTCTCGTCCTGTGTAACTACGGTACACGGATGTGATGTGACAATACTACTGGACTCTCGTCCGGTGTAACTACGGTACACGGATGTGATGTGGCAAATCTACTGTACTCTCGTCTGGTGTAACTAAGGTACACGGATGTGATGTGGCAAATCTACTGTACTCTCGTCTGGTGTAACTACGGTACACGGATGTGATGTGACAAATCTACTGTACTCTCGTCTGGTGTAACTACGGTACACGGATGTGATGTGGCAAATCTACTGTACTCTCGTCTGGTGTAACTACGGTACACGGATGTGATGTGGCAAATCTACTGTACTCTCGTCTGGTGTAACTACGGTACATGGATGTGATGTGGCAAATCTACTGTACTCTCGTCTGGTGTAACTATGGTATACGGATGTGATGTGACAAATCTACTGTACTCTCGTCTGGTGTAACTACGGTACACGGATGTGATGTGACAAATCTACTGTACTCTCGGCTGGTGTAACTACGGTACACGGATGTGATGTGGCAAATCTACTGGACTCTCGTCTGGTGTAACTATGGTACACGGTTGTGATATGACAAATCTACTGTACTCTCGTCTGGGGTAACTATGGTACATGGATGTGATGTGGCAAATCTACTGGACTCTCGTCTGGTGTAACTACGGCACACGGATGTGATGTGACAAATCTACTGGACTCTCGTCTGGTGTAACTATGGTACACGGATGTGATGTGGCAAATCTACTGGACTCTCGTCTGGTGTAACTATGGTATACGGATGTGATGTGGCAAATCTACTGGGCTCTCGTCTGATGTAACTACGGTACACGGATGTGATGTGACAAATCTATATGGACTCTCGTCCGGTGTAACTACCGTACACGGATGTGATGTGGCAAATCTACTGGACTCTCGTCTGGTGTAACTATGGTACACGGATGTGATGTGACAAATATACTAGACTCTCGTCTGGTGTAACTATGGTACACGGATGTGATGTGGCAAATCTACTGGACTCTCGTTTGGTGTAACCACGGTACACGGATGTGATGTGGCAAATCTACAGGACTCTCGTCTGGTGTAAATACGGTACACGGATGTGATATGACAAATCTACAGGACTCTCGTCTGGTGTAACTACGGTACACGGATGTGATATGACAAATCTACAGGACTCTCGTATGGTGTAACTACGGTACACGGATGTGATGTGACAAATCTACTGGACTCTCGTCTGGTGTAACTACGGTACACGGATGTGATATGACAAATCTACAGGACTCTCGTATGGCGTAACTACGGTACACGGATGTGATGTGACAAATCTACTGGACTCTCGTCTGGTGTAACTATGGTACACGGATGTGATGTGGCAAATCTACTGGACTCTCGTTTGGTGTAACCACGGTACACGGATGTGATGTGGCAAATCTACTGGACTCTCGTCTGGTGTAACTACGGTACACGGATGTGATATGACAAATCTACAGGACTCTCGTCTGGTGTAACTACGGTACACGGATGTGATATGACAAATCTACAGGACTCTCGTATGGTGTAACTACGGTACACGGATGTGATGTGACAAATCTACTGGACTCTCGTCTGGTGTAACTACGGTACACGGATGTGATATGACAAATCTACAGGACTCTCGTATGGTGTAACTACGGTACACGGATGTGATGTGACAAATCTACTGGACTCTCGTCTGGTGTAACTATGGTACACGGATGTGATGTGGCAAATCTACTGGACTCTCGTCTGGTGTAACTAAGGTACACGGATGTGATGTGGCAAATCTACTGTACTCTCGTCTGGTGTAACTATGGTATACGGATGTGATGTGACAAATCTACTGTACTCTCGTCTGGTGTAACTATGGTATACGGATGTGATGTGGCAAATCTACTGGACTTTCGTCTGGTGTAACTAAGGTACACGGATGTGATGTGGCAAATCTACTGGACTCTCGTCCTGTGTAACTACGGTACACGGATGTGATGTGACAAATCTACTGTACTCTCGGCTGGTGTAACTACGGTACACGGTTGTGATGTGGCAAATCTACTGGACTCTCGTCTGGTGTAACTATGGTACACGGTTGTGATATGACAAATCTACTGTACTCTCGTCTGGTGTAACTATGGTACACGGATGTGATGTGGCAAATCTACTGGACTCTCGTCTGGTGTAACTACGGTACACGGATGTGATGTGACAAATCTACTGGACTCTCGTCTGGTGTAACTATGGTACACGGATGTGATGTGGCAAATCTACTGGACTCTCGTCTGGTGTAACTACGGTACACGGATGTGATGTGGCAAATCTACTGTACTCTCGTCTGGTGTAACTATGGTATACGGATGTGATGTGGCAAATCTACTGGGCTCTCGTCTGATGTAACTACGGTACACGGATGTGATGTGACAAATCTATATGGACTCTCGTCCGGTGTAACTACCGTACACGGATGTGATGTGACAAATCTACTGTACTCTCGTCCGTTTGTGATGTGACAAATCTACTGTACTCTCGTCTGGTGTAACTATGGTACACGGATGTGATGTGACAAATCTACTGGACTCTCGTCTGGTGTAACTATGGTACACGGATGTGATGTGGCAAATCTACTGGACTCTCGTTTGGTGTAACTATGGTACACGGATGTGATGTGGCAAATCTACTGGACTCTCGTTTGGT
The DNA here is from genome assembly GCA_014843695.1 of Archivesica marissinica. Classification (NCBI taxonomy): domain Eukaryota; kingdom Metazoa; phylum Mollusca; class Bivalvia; order Venerida; family Vesicomyidae; genus Archivesica; species Archivesica marissinica. Next base: position 13,340,304 of record CM026400.1, on the reverse strand, counting down.
GTAACTACGGTACACGGATGTGATGTGGCAAATCTACTGGACTCTCGTCTGGTGTAACTACGGTACACGGATGTGATATGACAAATCTACAGGACTCTCGTCTGGTGTAACTACGGTACACGGATGTGATATGACAAATCTACAGGACTCTCGTCTGGTGTAACTATGGTACACGGATGTGATGTGGCAAATCTACTGGACTCTCGTCTGGTGTAACTAAGGTACACGGATGTGATGTGGCAAATCTACTGTACTCTCGTCTGGTGTAACTATGGTATACGGATGTGATGTGTCAAATCTACTGTACTCTCGTCTGGTGTAACTATGGTATACGGATGTGATGTGGCAAATCTACTGGACTTTCGTCTGGTGTAACTAAGGTACACGGATGTGATGTGGCAAATCTACTGGACTCTCGTCTGGTGTAACTATGGTACACGGATGTGATGTGACAAATCTACTGGACTCTCGTCTGGTGTAACTACGGTACACGGATGTGATATGACAAATCTACTGGACTCTCGTCTTGTGTAACTATGGTACACGGATGTGATGTGACAAATCTACTGGACTCTCGTCTGGTGTAACTATGGTACACGGATGTGATGTGACAAATCTGCAGGACTCTCGTCCGGTGTAACTATGGTACACGGATGTGATGTGACAAATCTACTGTACTCTCGTTTGGTGTAACTACGGTACACGGATGTGATGTGACAAATCTACAGGACTCTCGTCTGGTGTAACTACGGTACACGGATGTGATGTGACAAATCTACTGGACTCTCGTCTGGTGTAACTACGGTACACGGATGTGATGTGACAAATCTACTGTACTCTCGTCTTGTGTAACTACGGTACACGGATGTGATGTGACAAATCTACTGGACTCTCGTCTGGTGTAACTACGGTACACGGATGTGATGTGACAAATCTACTGGACTCTCGTCTGGTGTAACTACGGTACACGGATGTGATGTGACAAATCTACTGGACTCTCGTCTGGTGTAACTACGGTACACGGATGTGATGTGACAAATCTACAGGACTCTCGTCTGGTGTAACTACGGTACACGGATGTGATGTGACAAATCTACTGGACTCTCGTCTGGTGTAACTATGGTACACGGATGTGATGTGGCAAATCTACTGGACTCTCGTCTGGTGTAACTAGGTACACGGATGTGATGTGGCAAATCTACTGGACTCTCGTCTGGTGTAACTACGGTACACGGATGTGATGTGACAAATCTATATGGACTCTCGTCCGGTGTAACTACGGTACACGGATGTGATGTGACAAATCTACTGGACTCTCGTCTGGTGTAACTACGGTACACGGATGTGATGTGACAAATCTACTGGACTCTCGTCTTGTGTAACTACGGTACACGGATGTGATGTGACAAATCTACTGGACTCTCGTTGGTGTAACTATGGTACACGGATGTGATGTGACAAATCTACTGTACTCTCGTCTGGTGTAACTATGGTACACGGATGTGATGTGGCAAATCTACTGGACTCTCGTCTGGTGTAACTACGGTACACGGATGTGATGTGACAAATCTACAGGACTCTCGTCTGGTGTAACTACGGTACACGGATGTGATGTGACAAATCTACTGGACTCTCGTCTGGTGTAACTACGGTACACGGATGTGATGTGACAAATCTACTGGACTCTCGTCTGGTGTAACTACGGTACACGGATGTGATGTGACAAATCTACTGGACTCTCGTTGGTGTAACTATGGTACACGGATGTGATGTGGCAAATCTACTGGACTCTCGTTTGGTGTAACCACGGTACACGGATGTGATGTGGCAAATCTACTGGACTCTCGTCTGGTGTAACTACGGTACACGGATGTGATATGACAAATCTACAGGACTCTCGTCTGGTGTAACTACGGTACACGGATGTGATATGACAAATCTACAGGACTCTCGTCTGGTGTAACTATGGTACACGGATGTGATGTGGCAAATCTACTGGACTTTCGTCTGGTGTTACTAAGTTACACGGATGTGATGTGGCACATCTACTGGACTCTCGTCTGGTGTAACTACGGCTCACGGATGTGATGTGACAAATTTACTGTACTCTCGTCTGGTGTAACTACGGTACACGGATGTGATGTGACAAATCTACTGTACTCTCGTCTGGTGTAACTACGGTACACGGATGTGATGTGACAAATCTACTGTACTCTCGGCTGGTGTAACTACGGTACACGGATGTGATGTGGCAAATCTACTGGACTCTCGTCTGGTGTAACTATGGTACACGGTTGTGATATGACAAATCTACTGTACTCTCGTCTGGTGTAACTATGGTACATGGATGTGATGTGGCAAATCTACTGGACTCTCGTCTGGTGTAACTACGGCACACGGATGTGATGTGACAAATCTACTGGACTCTCGTCTGGTGTAACTATGGTACACGGATGTGATGTGGCAAATCTATATGGACTCTCGTCCGGTGTAACTACCGGACACGGATGTGATGTGACAAATCTACTGTACTCTCGTCCGTTTGTGATGTGACAAATCTACTGTACTCTCGTCTGGTGTAACTATGGTACACGGATGTGATGTGACAAATCTACTGTACTCTCGTCTGGTGTAACTATGGTTCACGGATGTGATGTGACAAATCTACTAGACTCTCGTCTGGTGTAACTATGGTACACGGATGTGATGTGGCAAATCTACTGGACTCTCGTTTGGTGTAACTATGGTACACGGATGTGATGTGGCAAATCTACTGGACTCTCGTTTGGTGTAACCACGGTACACGGATGTGATGTGGCAAATCTACTGGACTCTCGTCTGGTGTAACTACGGTACACGGATGTGATATGACAAATCTACAGGACTCTCGTCTGGTGTAACTACGATACACGGATGTGATGTGACAAATCTACTGTACTCTAGTCTGGTGTAACTATGGTATACGGATGTGATGTGGCAAATCTACTGGACTCTCGTCTGGTGTAACTATGGTACACGGATGTGATGTGACAAATCTACTGGATTCTCGTCTGGTGTAACTACGGTACACGGATGTGATATGACAAATCTACTGGACTCTCGTCTTGTGTAACTATGGTACACGGATGTGATGTGACAAATCTACTGGACTCTCGTCTGGTGTAACTATAGTACACGGATGTGATGTGACAAATCTGCAGGACTCTCGTCCGGTGTAACTATGGTACACGGATGTGATGTGACAAATCTACTGTACTCTCGTCTGGTGTAACTACGGTACACGGATGTGATGTGACAAATCTACAGGACTCTCGTCTGCTCGTGTAACTACGGTACACGGATGTGATGTGACAAATCTACTGTACTCTCGTCCTGTGTAACTACGGTACACGGGTGTGATGTGACAAATCTACTGTACTCTCGTCCTGTGTAACTACGGTACACGGGTGTGATGTGACAAATCTACTGGACTCTCGTCCAGTGTAACTACGGTACACGGATGTGATGTGACAAATCTACAGGACTCTCGTCTGCTGGTGTAACTACGGTACACGGATGTGATGTGGCAAATCTACTGTACTCTCGTCCGTTTGTGATGTGACAACTCTACTGTACTCTCGTCTGGTGTAACTATGTTACACGGATGTGATGTGACAAATCTACTGTACTCTCGTCCGGTGTAACTATGGTACATGGATGTGATGTGACAACTCTACTGGACTCTCGTCTGGTGTAACTACGGTACACGGATGTGATGTGACAAATCTACTGTACTCTCGTCTGGTGTAACTAAGGTACACGGATGTGATGTGACAACTCTACTGTACTCTAGTCTGGTGTAACTACGGCTCACGGATGTGATGTGACTAATCTACTGTACTCTCGTCTGGTGTAACTACGGTACACGGATGTGATATGACAAATCTACTGTACTCTCGTCTGTTGTAACTACGGTACACGGATGTGATGTGACAAATCTACTGTACTCTCGGCTGGTGTAACTACGGTACACGAATGTGATGTGGCAAATCTACTGGACTCTCGTCTGGTGTAACTATGGTACACGGTTGTGATATGACAAATCTACTATACTCTCGTCTGTGGTAACTATGGTACATGGATGTGATGTGGCAAATCTACTGGACTCTCGTCTGGTGTAACTACGGCACACGGATGTGATGTGACAAATCTACTGGACTCTCGTCTGGTGTAACTATGGTACAGGGATGTGATGTGGCAAATATACTGGACTCTCGTCTGGTGTTACTATGGTATACGGATGTGATGTGACAAATCTACTGGGCTCTCGTCTGATGTAACTACGGTACACGGATGTGATGTGACAAATCTATATAGACTCTCGTCCGGTGTAACTACCGTACACGGATGTGATGTGACAAATCTACTGTACTCTCGTCCGTTTGTGATGTGACAAATCTACTGTACTCTCGTCTGGTGTAACTATGGTACACGGATGTGATGTGACAAATCTACTGTACTCTCGTCTGGTGTAACTATGGTACACGGATGTGATGTGGCAAATCTACTGGACTCTCGTTTGGTGTAACCACGGTACACGGATGTGATATGACAAATCTACTGGACTCTCGTCTGGTGTAACTATGGTACACGGATGTGATGTGGCAAATCTACTGGACTCTCGTTTGGTGTAACCACGGTACACGGATGTGATGTGGCAAATCTACTGGACTCTCGTCTGGTGTAACTACGGTACACGGATGTGATATGACAAATCTACAGGACTCTCGTCTGGTGTAACTACGGTACACGGATGTGATATGACAAATCTACAGGACTCTCGTATGGTGTAACTACGGTACACGGATGTGATGTGGCAAATCTACTGGACTCTCGTCTGGTGTAACTACGGTACACGGATGTGATGTGACAAATCTACTGTACTCTCGTCTGGTGTAACTATGGTATACGGATGTGATGTGACAAATCTACTGGACTCTCGTCTGGTGTAACTATGGTACACGGATGTGATGTGGCAAATCTACTGGACTCTCGTCTGGTGTAACTATGGTACACGGATGTGATGTGACAAATCTACTGGACTCTCGTCTGGTGCAACTACGGTACACGGATGTTATATGACAAATCTACTGGACTCTCGTCTTGTGTAACTATGGTACACGGATGTGATGTGACAAATCTACTGGACTCTCGTCTGGTGTAACTATGGTACACGGATGTGATATGACAAATCTGCAGGACTCTCGTCCGGTGTAACTATGGTACACGGATGTGATGTGACAAATCTACTGTACTCTCGTTTGGTGTAACTACGGTACACGGATGTGATGTGACAAATATACAGGACTCTCGTCTGCTCGTGTAACTACGGTACACGGATGTTATGTGACAAATCTACTGTACTCTCGTCCTGTGTAACTACGGTACACCGGTGTGATGTGACAAATCTACTGTACTCTCGTCCTGTGTAACTACGGTACACGGGTGTGATGTGACAAATCTACTGGACTCTCGTCCTGTGTAACTACGGTACACGGATGTGATGTGACAAATCTACAGGACTCTCGTCTGCTGGGGTAACTACGGTACACGGATGTGATGTGGCAAATCTACTGGGCTCTCGTCCGGTGTAACTACGGTACACGGATGTGATGTGACAAATCTACTGTACTCTCGTCTGGTGTAACTATGGTATACGGATGTGATGTGACAAATCTACTGGACTCTCGTCTGGTGTAACTATGGTACACGGATGTGATGTGGCAAATATACTGTACTCTCGTCTGGTGTAACTATGGTACACGGATGTGATGTGACAAATCTACTGTACTCTCGTCTGGTGTAACTATGGTACACGGATGTGATGTGACAAATCTACTGTACTCTCGTCTGGTGTAACTATGGTACACGGATGCGATGTGACAAATCTACTGTACTCTCGTCTGGTCTAACTATGGTACACGGATGTGATGTGACAAATCTACTGTACTCTCGTCCGGTGTAACTACGGTACACGGATGTGATGTGACAAATCTACTGTACTCTCGTCCGGTGTAACTACGGTACACTGGAGGGGGGGGGTGACAAATCTACTGTACTCTCGTCTGGTGTAACTATGGTATACGGATGTGATGTGGCAAATCTACTGGGCTCTCGTCTGATGTAACTACGGTACACGGATGTGATGTGACAAATCTATATGGACTCTCGTCCGGTGTATCTACCGTACACGGATGTGATGTGACAAATCTACTGTACTCTCGTCCGTTTGTGATGTGACAAATCTACTGTACTCTCGTCTGGTGTAACTATGGTACACGGATGTGATGTGACAAATCTACTGTACTCTCGTCTGGTGTAACTATGGTACACGGATGTGATGTGACAAATCTACTGGACTCTCGTCTGGTGTAACTATGGTACACGGATGTGATGTGGCAAATCTACTGGACTCTCGTTTGGTGTAACTATGGTACACGGATGTGATGTGGCAAATCTACTGGACTCTCGTTTGGTGTAACCACGGTACACGGATGTGATATGACAAATCTACAGGACTCTCGTCTGGTGTAACTACGGTACACGGATGTGATATGACAAATCTACAGGACTCTCGTATGGTGTAACTACGGTACACGGATGTGATGTGACAAATCTACAGGACTCTCGTATGGTGTAACTACGGTACACGGATGTGATGTGACAAATCTACTGGACTCTCGTCTGGTGTAACTATGGTACACGGATGTGATTTGGCAAATCTACTGGACTCTCGTCTGGTGTAACTAAGGTACACGGATGTGATGTGGCAAATCTACTGTACTCTCGTCTGGTGTAACTATGGTATACGGATGTGATGTGACAAATCTACTGTACTCTCGTCTGGTGTAACTATGGTATACGGATGTGATATGGCAAATCTACTGGACTTTCGTCTGGTGTAACTAAGGTACACGGATGTGATGTGGCAAATCTACTGGACTCTCGTCTGGTGTAGTGATATGACAACTCTACTGGACTCTCGTCTTGTGTAACTATGGTACACGGATGTGATGTGACAGTTCTACTGGACTCTCGTCTGGTGTAACTATGGTACACGGATGTGATGTGACAACTCTGCAGGACTCTCGTCCGGTGTAACTATGGTACATGGATGTGATGTGACAAATCTACTGTACTCTCGTTTGGTGTAACTACGGTACACAGATGTGATGTGACAAATCTACAGGACTCTCGTCTGCTGGAGTAACTACGGTACACGGATGTGATGTGACAAATCTACTGTACTCTCGTCCTGTGTAACTACGGTACACGGGTGTGATGTGACAAATCTACTGGACTCTCGTCCTGTGTAACTACGGTACACGGATGTGATGTGACAAATCTACAGGACTCTCGTCTGCTGGTGTAACTACGGTACACGGAAGTGATGTGGCAAATCTACAGGACTCTCGTCTTGTGTAACTATGGTACACGGATGTGATGTGACAAATCTACTGGACTCTCGTCCTGTGTAACTATGGTACACGAATGTGATGTGACAAATCTACTGGACTCTCGTCCTGTGTAACTATGGTACACGGATATGATGTGGCAAATCTACTGTACTCTCGTCTTGTGTAACTATGGTACACGGTTGTGATGTGGCAAATCTACTGGGCTCTCGTCTTGTGTAACTACGGTACACGGATGTGATGTGGCAAATCTACTGGGCTCTCGTCCGGTGTAACTACGGTACACGGATGTGATGTGACAAATCTACTGTACTCTCGTCTGGTGTAACTATGGTACACGGATGTGATGTGGCAAATCTACTGGACTCTCGTCTGGTGTAACTATGGTACACAGATGTGATGTGACAAATCTACTGTACTCTCGTCTGGTGTAACTATGGTACACGGATGTGATGTGACAAATCTACTGTACTCTCGTCTGGTGTAACTATGGTACACGGATGCGATGTGACAAATCTACTGTACTCTCGTCTGGTGTAACTAAGGTACACGGATGTGATGTGACAAATCTACTGTACTCTCGTCCGGTGTAACTACGGTACACGGATGTGATGTGACAAATCTACTGTACTCTCGTCCGGTGTAACTACGGTACACTGGAGGGGGGGGGTGACAAATCTACTGTACTCTCGTCTGGTGTAACTATGGTATACGGATGTGATGTGGCAAATCTACTGGGCTCTCGTCTGATGTAACTACGGTACACGGATGTGATGTGACAAATCTATATGGACTCTCGTCCGGTGTATCTACCGTACACGGATGTGATGTGACAAATCTACTGTACTCTCGTCCGTTTGTGATGTGACAAATCTACTGTACTCTCGTCTGGTGTAACTATGGTACACGGATGTGATGTGACAAATCTACTGTACTCTCGTCTGGTGTAACTATGGTACACGGATGTGATGAGACAAATCTACTGGACTCTCGTCTGGTGTAACTATGGTACACGGATGTGATGTGGCAAATCTACTGGACTCTCGTTTGGTGTAACTATGGTACACGGATGTGATGTGGCAACTCTACTGGACTCTCGTTTGGTGTAACCACGGTACACGGATGTGATATGACAAATCTACAGGACTCTCGTCTGGTGTAACTACGGTACACGGATGTGATATGACAAATCTACAGGACTCTCGTATGGTGTAACTACGGTACACGGATGTGATGTGACAAATCTACTGGACTCTCGTCTGGTGTAACTATGGTACACGGATGTGATGTGGCAAATCTACTGGACTCTCGTCTGGTGTAACTACGGTACACGGATGTGATATGACAAATCTACAGGACTCTCGTATGGTGTAACTACGGTACACGGATGTGATGTGACAAATCTACTGGACTCTCGTCTGGTGTAACTATGATACACGGATGTGATTTGGCAAATCTACTGGACTCTCGTCTGGTGTAACTAAGGTACACGGATGTGATGTGGCAAATCTACTGGACTTTCGTCTGGTGTAACTAAGGTACACGGATGTGATGTGGCAAATCTACTGGACTCTCGTCTGGTGTAGTGATATGACAAATCTACTGGACTCTCGTCTTGTGTAACTATGGTACACGGATGTGATGTGACAGTTATACTGGACTCTCGTCTGGTGTAACTATGGTACACGGATGTGATGTGACAACTCTGCAGGACTCTCGTCCGGTGTAACTATGGTACACGGATGCGATGTGACAAATCTACTGTACTCTCGTCTGGTGTAACTAAGGTACACGGATGTGATGTGACAAATCTACTGTACTCTCGTCCGGTGTAACTACGGTACACGGATGTGATGTGACAAATCTACTGTACTCTCGTCCGGTGTAACTACGGTACACTGGAGGGGGGTGACAAATCTACTGTACTCTCGTCTGGTGTAACTATGGTATACGGATGTGATGTGGCAAATCTACTGGGCTCTCGTCTGATGTAACTACGGTACACGGATGTGATGTGACAAATCTATATGGACTCTCGTCCGGTGTATCTACCGTACACGGATGTGATGTGACAAATCTACTGTACTCTCGTCTGGTGTAACTGTGGTACACGGATGTGATGTGACAAATCTACTGTACTCTCGTCTGGTGTAACTATGGTACACGGATGTGATATGACAAATCTACTGTACTCTCGTATGGTGTAACTACGGTACACGGATGTGATGTGACAAATCTACTGGACTCTCGTCTGGTGTAACTATGGTACACGGATGTGATGTGGTAAATCTACTGGGCTCTCGTCCGGTGTAACTACGGTACACGGATGTGATGTGACAAATCTACTGTACTCTCGTCTGGTGTAACTATGGTATACGGATGTGATGTGACAAATCTACTGGACTCTCGTCTGGTGTAGCTATGGTACACGGATGTGATGCGGCAAATCTACTGACCTCTCGTCTGGTGTAACTATGGTACACGGTTGTGATGTGACAAATCTACTGTACTCTCGTCTGGTGTAACTATGGTACACGGATGTGATGTGACAAATCTACTGTACTCTCGTCTGGGGTAACTATGGTACACGGATGTGATGTGACAAATCTACTGTACTCTCGTCTGGTGTAACTATGGTACACGGATGCGATTTGACAAATCTACTGTACTCTCGTCTGGTGTAACTAAGGTACACGGATGTGATGTGACAAATCTACTGTACTCTCGTCCGGTGTAACTACGGTACACGGATGTGATGTGACAAATCTACTGTACTCTCGTCCGGTGTAACTACGGTACACTGGAGGGGGGTGACAAATCTACTGTACTCTCGTCTGGTGTAACTATGGTATACGGATGTGATGTGACAAATCTACTGGACTCTCGTCTGGTGTAACTATGGTACACGGATGTGATGTGGCAAATCTACTGGGCTCTCGTCTGGTGTAACTATGGTACACGGTTGTGATGTGACAACTCTACTGTACTTTCCTCTCATCCGGTACGGCTTTGTCCGTTTGTTACATCCGTCAGGCTAATACCGACACGGCTTTGTCCGTTTGTTACATCCGTCAGGCTAATACCTAACGTTTAAAACGGACCCGGGCGAAGCTTGCATCTCTTAGGTGCTATGACGTCAACTTACTCATGCTGCATTGATGCTTGTCCGAGTCATTCCTATATATTGCAATGGCGTTTGAACAAACACCATTAGTAAGTGTAAATCCCCCCCCCCCCCCCGAAATACATTTTATGAAGTTATAATGACTCTTTTATGTTTCGAAATTAAACCCCGAGATGCGCAGGTGCTTGTCAGGTTAACCATGCGTTTTCAACGGATTTTAATCAAACTTGTAGAAAAACCAACGCTATCAATAAATATCTACTTACTGACGTCATCAATACCCCGTCTGACCCTAATACAATTTAACAGTCTTTCAGATGGGACTTTAAGCCGAGGTCTCGTGTCGCTGCTTTACACCGTGCACATAAAAGAACCAGAGGAGACTCTGGAATGGGTCTCTGTCTGTATCATTGCACAATCCTCCAACAGTCTAAAATGACTAATCTCTTCAAGAGGCGTCGCTGATATGGGAAACCGGTAGCGACGATAAATAAATGTATAACACACACATCATTTTTCGCGTCTGTGACATCATTTTTATTGAACAATTCGCCGGTCAAAGTGTTACGGCATTGGCGTTGCTTGTTAATGCGCACGTACATAATTATTTTATTCCATTTGAAGTCCAAAGGGTCCACTGTAGCCGTTACGATTTGGACTTAGGCATGGCATTTAAATTCCACGTTGCCTCGTGGCGATGAATTCAATCAGGAATGAGGTCTCGAGATATGTTGTAAGAACTTCCAGCTAAAATAAATGTGTATAAACTAATTATTTGATAGTATCAATGTTGATACTAATACTATAGTACTGGTCTGGAGGTTATAAAACTTTCTCCAATATCAAACTCAGTCTCAAGCTTCTGATTGGTTCAGCTGGCTGTATAACTCAGAATCAGCCAATAAACTCACTTGAGCTTGAGTTTGAATTTTATAACCTCGAGCACAGGTGGAGTAGTATAATATATAATGACAATGTGACGTCGACGATAAATAAAGATAAAGCACACGCACGCGAGCTGGGAGACCTAAGGGAAGGTGAACGTCGTCAATAACATTATATACTTATATATTTTTCGCTTCAATGATAGGCGACGCTGTTTCCGAAGACATTCACAAATCCTACATTCTGCGCGGTAGCAACAACAACAACAAGAGCAAGAGCAACAACAACAAGAGCAGAGCAACAACAACAACAACAACAACAACAACAACAAAACACAACAACAACAACAACAACAACCAACAACACAACAACAACAACAACAACAACAACAACAACAACAACAACAACAACACAAAACAACAACAACAACAACAACACACCAACAACAACACAAAACAACAACAACAACAACACAACAACAACAACAAAAAACACAAACAACAACAACACAAACAACAACAACAACAACAACAACAACAACAACCAACAACACACCAACAACAACAACAACAACAACAACAACAACACAACAACAAACAACAACAACAACAACAACAACAACAACAACAACAACAACAACAACAACAACCACAACCACAACAACCACAATAACAATTCCTTTTATTCAAACTGTAATGACATGGCTACTTGGGGCTAAATGAAACCATCTTGAATGTCTGCGAATTTGGGTATTTTCGCCGTGTTATAAAACTTTGAGTCCGATCAAAGGTTCAATTCCACGTTTTTGACTTCCTGCCAATGGTTCAATTCCACGTTTTTAACTTCCGACCAATGGTTCAATTAGACGTTTTTGACTTCCGACCAATGGTTCAATTCCACGTTTTTGACTTCCGACCAATGGTTCAATTCCACGTTTTAGACTTCCGACCAAAGGTTTAATGCCACGTTTTTTACTTCCGACCAAAGGTTCTCAAAGTTGGGGCGATTATAAGATAGTCGCAGATCGGACATGCGAGTTTTATCCGGGTACCCCGGGTTCCTCGAACACGAATGACCACACACAAGCTTTCATCCGCGCCAACGAGGGTGATTAATATATGTTGTTAAAAGCTTCAAGCTTGTTGCGCAATCGTTGTAAAATAAATAAAATGTACACAGTATCGTTACTGATTAATAATATCTGTATATGTGAATTGAAAACGTTAATGGCGACAAATTGAGACATTTTATCAGTTTTCACTTTTATCAGAGATATAAAACTACTATTCTCGTATCATGAATTATGCATGATGTAACTATAGTATCTTACAAACAATTCCTGCTTGTTTAGGCTGTTATATCAATTAGTGTAATGTTGAGATTATTGATAAATGATTTTTGCATTCTCGTAAAAAGATTCAGTTTTTAGAATGCTTAACACAGTTACGAGTGCAAGGCCAATTAAGGTACAATTATTGGTCTACTTTAGGGCTCTGTCACACTTATAGATACGTCCTCGCATGACACTCCGGAGACGTTGTTGAAAAATGAATAAAACGTGGTCGGGGTGAATATTATTAAATGTCGCCATTGGTCATGCGTCTTATGTGTCTAGGCGAAGCTAACTAGGCGAAGTTATGTCACGTACTTCATCCGCTAATAGGCAGTCTATTCGGTCATACCACGTGTCTATGGGTTATGTACAGCCAAGGCAATCTACACCGTTTCTATGGGTTACAGTCGATGCATGCAAACTACACCGTTTCTATGGGTTTCAGTTAAGGCATAGTACACCGTTTCTATGGGTTACAGTTAAGGCATAATACACCGTTTCTATGGGTTTCAATTAAGACATAGTACACCGTTTCTATGGGTTTCAGTTAAGACATAGTACACCGTTTCTATGGGTTACAGTTAAGGCATAATGCACCGTTTCTATGGGTTTCAGTTAAGACATAGTACACCGTTTCTATGGGTTACAGTTAAGGCATAGTACACCGTTTCTATGGGTTTCAGTTAAGACATAGTATACCGTTTCTATGGGTTACAGTTAAGGCATAATACACCATTTCTATGGGTTTCAGTTAAGACATAATACACCATTTATATGGGTTTCAGTTAAGACATAGTACACCGTTTCTATGGGTTTCAGTCATGGCATAGTACAAGTATCCACGGCGTCCATTGCATCCGCATATGTACTGGCTGACGTCAACCGCTGAATTGTTGGTACGTCAATGCCGCCGCTCGATTAACGTTATTACCGAGTCCACAACTAGTCCTACCCCCGTTCTGATTAGAACACGGAAGCGCGATGCTCGTTTTGAACAGTCCAAAACAAACATGGCGGCTCGGCGTTCAGTGAAGTTAGTTTCCGTCCAGTGATATCGAGTTCTCAGCAATGAGTCATCCGGTTGTACTTTTCCGCATCGTTTTATCCACTTTTCCCTGTCGTGATGCGAACGTCATGCAAGGACATGCACATTACACCATATCAAGCGTTGCAAACATGAACAGATAGAACTTCCAAAATCTCTTGGACTCTCTACAGTATAGGGCCTAGATCAAAACTAAGATATAGGTTATCTCTACTTCGTATCAGTTATAATTTATAAACATATAATATAAATTAGATATAGAGCCAATGCAACTGAGAAATGAAATAAATCTCGAAAACTTTTAATATGAAACTATAGCCCGTGTATAACTCCGAACGCTTTGTTAGGAATGAATTAGAATGTATAGCCCATGTATGACTCTGAACGCTTTGTTAACAATGAATTAGAATGTATAGCCTGTGTATGACTTGGAACGCTTTGTTAAGAATGAATAAGAATGTATAGCCGGAGTATGACTCCGAACGCTTTGTTAAGAATGAATTAGAATGTATAGCCTGTGTATAACTCCGAACGCTTTGTTAAGAATGAATTAGAATGTATAGCCGGAGTATGACTCCGAACTCTTTGTTAAGAATGAATTAGAATGTATAGCCCGTGTATGACCCCGAACGCTTTGTTAAGAATGAATTACAATGTATAGCCCGTGTATGACCCCGAACGCTTTGTTAAGAATGAATGTATAGCCCGTGTATGACCCGAACGCTTTGTTAAGAATGAATTAGAATGTATAGCCCGTGTATGACCCGAACGCTTTGTTAAGAATGAATTAGAATGTATGGTCTGTGTATGACTCCGAACGCTTTGTTAAGAATGAATTAAAATGTACTGCAAATTAAAAAATGTGACGCGCAAGGCTAGATGCTAACTTCTGGACATATCAATAACTAAAACGTACACTTTTGGTATTATTTATTTAGTCCTTTAATTTCTTCGAGTTTGAAATTAGTGTACGTTTTGTAATTGTTGAAGTGACTAAAAATAACGTCAACGACCCAAACTGTTTTTACTTATAATGCGCTGCACAACGAGATATTGTAAGGAGCGGATGATTAGATATTGTGATTAGTGTCTTATATTTTCATCTTTCCAATTATAAATTAATACGGTAAAAGGTAAATTTTGGAAAATATGCCACAAACGAACCTGCTTTTGTGAAATTACCATTCGTAAATTACCTCCCTTTATGGATATTTTGTATTAAACAAAATCGTAAATGATGGTTTACTGAAGTTAACACTTGGATAAATTTGCATATGAATTATAGAATTATTTTTTCCATCTGAAAATAAAAAGGTCATAACGAGAGACTAAGAGCCTTGATACTTTACTCTGTAATGTACTGTAACAATAAAAGCCATAGAAATTTCAGCTGACGTACCAGGGTATAATACAGGGGTCGCAGGTTCGATCCCCCGTCTGACCCTAATAAAATTAACAGTCTTTCAGATGGGACTTTAAACCGAGGTCTCGTGTCGGTGCTGTACATCGTGCACGTAAAAGAACCAGAGGATACTCTGGAATGGGTCTCTGTCTGTATCATTGCACTATCGTCCAAAAATCTATAATGACTAATCTCTTCAGGAGGCGTCGTTCATATGGGCAACCGGTAGCGACGATAAATAAACGAAAAACACGCTGATATACCTCGTATGTTCTATTTTCGTTCTTTATCAAATTCCATGTCCCGACCGAGACTACTTTGAATATTTCAAATACTTTAATCTTCTAAATATGTATGGTTTTACAACAATGCTTTTATTATTAAATTGATATTGACATTTATTTTTATAGTATATTCATTTATTTTTGACAATTGTGATTGTTTGATACTAGATCTAAAACGTCCGCTATACAGTTCTCGATAGTTATAACGCCTATAGATATTGTTACACAGTTACATATTCACCTGGCGCGTCAAAAATAAAAATAAACCAAGTGAGACAAATATTGTCCAGTAGATTACTGCCAATAAACACTGGTTGACTATCCGTATCTGAAGACCTGTCCCCGGCCGTTGTCACTGGTCGTCTTCTGTTCACCACTTCTAGATGAACCTGTTCCGACTCTGTTATACCCTAGGGGCTGCCAGAAGACCTTTCGTTTTATAAGTCCCGTATATTCTGAGTTCCGTTTTGAAGTCCGGTAATAAGGCGTATCCGTTTTTGATAAATAACCTTCTATTAAGTCCCGCTGTTGTAATCTGTTCAAGTAACTCATAAGTATCTTGCTTAACATTTTGTAGAAAGGTGCGTCTTGGATTGGATGTGATTCGGGCTTTAATATGTCGTCATAATCGTCACCAATGACGTCATCAGACTCGGGCGCGAACGCTGCGAACGCGCTCACGCAGATGAGCTGCGAACATGACACAAGAAGAATTACACGAACAACGTAGAGCGACATAGTCTTAGAACTGTCTTGGTATTTTAGTAGAATATATTCAAAATCCAGCACAAACTTGATCCACTTTACTGTGGTTCCTGAAAAATACGGAACATAAATAAGTAAATCAAAACAGTCAAAGTAAACTAAGAACAATCGCACGGACTCGACGAAACAAGAATCAGATCATTTGATCGAAATATGTCTTTTATTTCAACTATACAGTCTACATCCGTTATGTCGAATTATGTCGGACCGAACAACGTACTTCGACATAACCGAAGTTTGACATAACGACATTCGATATAAACAGATCCAGTTATATGTACACTGATAGTGTCTGAAACGGGACTTTGATCCGAATTCGAGATAACAGGAGAATTCGAGATAACCGACTTTGACATAGCGGATGTAGACTGTATAGATCTGTTCAATATCTTTAGACCAGAGTATTCTAAAGATTTCTTATACATTTCACATGTAGGGATCACTATTTGAAACATATCTCAATTAAAACTGTTCATTCAAATAATTCGGCACAAAAGTGTGCATAATTGTGTACACTGTTATTGCGTTTTGCTCTACGCTATTCGTTAAACAATTTTATTATTTTTAATTTAAGTTTATTTAACGTCGCTACCGGTTTCCCATTTGAGCGACGGGCAGGTTACCTAACTTTTCAATGTGACAATTCCCTAGAGCTGGTTAACTTTAGTAAATATATTCATGAAGCTTTATCCCTTCGTAATTCACTTGATTAGGATATATGAGTTACCAGTTGAATACTCCCTACACTCTTAATACAGTCATGATCATGTTTTGCATAGTCTATAATCCTTCATGACATTGTCATTATTTTTCCATGTATGTCCATAATCATTACATCATTTGTCCATCCTCATCATGATTGCATATATCATAATATTGTACTATATATATTGTAAATATGTTTAAATGTTACAGATGAGAAACTGTAAAGTTTAAGTCTTAATAAAGCATTCTTCTTCTTCTTCCTAACAAACAACACCTTTCCTTGGCAGGCTCCAGCGGTTAACCAGTACTTGGTGCACCAACCTCCGTAAGAAACTGCCAACTTTTTCATAAACAATAACCATTAGATCTATATTAATTTCAAATAAATGATTCGCGTGAAGAATGAACAGAAGAGAACAGAACTGTATTTATATAACGTATACACTTACGGTGTTTTATCTTGTTATTCTAACTAAATATAGGCCTACATTTTGAATTACACATGATAAGCAATGACAAATCAATTTTCAAAGGAGAATGAACTTAATTTCTATTTGTAAATGTTGTACCATGTGTGGCATGCTAATATTTCAACAATACAATGAGACACGTGCGTTTCTACTGCCAGTTAAATATATAATATATATATATACATGGATATAAACTCTTCTATATGCATTAACCACAGATGCTACATGACATGGACATTCAACATATAATATATACATCGATATAAACTCTTCTATATGCAGTAACCACAGATGATGCATGACATAGACATTCAACATATAATATATACATGGATATAAACTCTTCTATATGCAGTAACCACAGATGCTACATGACATGGACATTCAACATATAATATATACATCGATATAAACTCTTCTATATGCAGTAACCACAGCTGCTACATGACATGGACATTCAACAATATGCATTGTACGCAATTATAATGACATCCAGTAGATTTGTACTATGTTGATATTAAGTAAAATATGTGCGGGATGCAATATTTTAACAATGTAAAACCATTCTCGTCTCTGAATTCTTAGCAATGTGTCAATATGTTGTTGGGGGTACGTTTCCCATACGATACAATAATCAAAATGTTGTCGTGATAGCGCAGTGGATGCGCGTTCGCTTCAGGTGCGAAAGGTCCGGAGTTCGAGCCCCACTGGAGCCGTTACGATTGTGCCCTTAGGCAAGGCATTTAAATTCCACATTGCCTCTTCTCTCTCCCTCGTGGCGATGGATTCCATCAGGAATGAGGTCTCGAGAGTGATTTATATAAGTTGAAATAACTTGTTTCGCAATCGAGCTAAAATAAATTTGTATAAATAAAAAAAAAAAGTTGAGTATATGCCTTATAGTAGAGTATTCTGTAGTTCAAGTTGACAGCATAACGTATACGTATTTTACCTAATAACCAAGTGTTAACTGAACATATGTCCACAATATATTTCACATGCGAGTCCCATTTTAATTAAGCGCCAGATCGCACACGTTGGTTTTCTCCGGGTACTCAGGTTTACTCCCACACGAATGACCACATATACGCTTTCATCCGCGCCAACGAGAGTGATTAATATAAGTTGTTAAAACTTGCTTCGCAATCGTTGTAATATAAATAGATTTAAAAAAAAATTAATCTTGTATGTGAATTCCAAGCAATTTGTCCGATTGGCAGGTTTCAATATTTCATATTTAAGAGACATTGTATGATTATAGTGTAGGAGTTGCTGTGTAGGAAACCGCAATCACCATAAATAAAACGTTTGTATTGTCTGTATTCCAGTGGTAACACGCTGGACTGGTAATCCAGGGATCGCAGGTTCGATCGTCTTACCCTAATAAAATTAACAGTCTTTCAGATGGTATATTGAACCGAGGTCTCGTGTCGGTGCTGTATACCGTGCACGTAAATGAACCAGAGGAGACTCTGGAATGGGTCTCTGTCTGTATCATTGCACTATCCTCCAAAAATCTAAAATGACTAATCTCTTCAGGAGGCGTCGCTCATATGGGCAACCGGTAGCGACGATAAATAAACGTAAAACATACATTAATCTTCATTCCATTTTGAAAAGCTTGTTGTATGCAATCTTAATTCTAGAACTTCTGTATGTGTATGGAATTTATAAAGTGTAGCATCATCACCAATGCTTGTTGTATGCAATCTTAATTCTAGAACTTATGTCTGTGTATGGAATTTATAAAGTGTGGCATCATCTGTATAATTTACATCGCTATTGCATTTCTTTCGATGAAAGTATGCCCCCTGATTTATCGTTAACGATAGACACAGTAACGAACTATACAATTGGAAGTAATCTTGAGACAATTGGCAGTAATCTGGACATCAGGGTTTGGAATAAATTTGATCTTCAATTGAAGAGTATTCTACTTTTCAGCTTTAGTTTACTGCCACCTGTTTTGTGGGGATTACTGTCTATATCCCTAACCTGATTGTATACATTTTCGTATGAGTGTTTCCAACTAATGATATGCAACCGCCATGCGCACTCGAGTTACGGGCATGCGCATTCGCAATGTTAGGCAGCGTTCGTCGCGAGAAAAGGCGTGTGTTACAGTATACGCTGGTCCAAGGATGATCTATTTACCTGTTCCGTGACACGGTAAGTTGCAAATCTGAACTAAACATTTTTAAATCAAATGTGCGAGATTTTCTTTTTTGTGTCACTGAAACTAATAATTAATGTAAATATAAATGAATCGCGGGTTAATAGTTTCCATCGGGGTATGAACTACATTCGGCGTGTTTAAGGTGTGTAATCGCTACCTGTGATTTTATTTTAGTTCATTCATATGTTATTGTGCTCTATTACGACACAGCATTGACATTCAATATATAGGATCGGTCTAGGTAAGTAAAACTGGGCCGAGTCACAAGTTGTTGGTGTGGCGTCCGTGGTCCAGTGGTAGAGCGTCGGATTTGGAATCGAACAGTCCCGGGTTCGATACTCGGCCAGGCCACGTATGTAGTGCCATTGAGCAAGGCACCTCACACACATTGCTTAGTACTGGTTAATCGCTTAGGTCGGCTAAGCCTGCCCAGGAAAACATGTCTAAGTCCCCGCGAGGGGTTTGACATTAAAGGAACATACATACATATAAGTTCTTGAATCACTAGAGACGCCTCTTTCAAAAATAATAGTTAGCGAAGTTATATTTATTTGAGTCGTTTGGCTAATTTGCGTCATTTAAAATAAATGACATTTTCGACACATTATTTCTTGGTGTTCTTTGTAGAAGTAGTAACCAGATAATATGAAGTGTACCATAGACACAGTAACACATGCATGTGAACTCACACTCGAAATGATAACCCGTATAGTGTGTATGTTCTCTCCGCATGTGATGGGCACGTTAGAACGGAAGATTCAAATACTATTTTGAGTACACATAAAAGCGATAAACAAGTTCAACTGTTTGGCCGAAATAATGACGACTGCCATATGTTAAAAGTTACTTTAAGATTTAAGAAAAGTGATGGCAGACGACACTATATATACACAATGATACTAATATAAATAAGTTACTTTTTTTTTTTACACACAATTAGCTATTATCTAGACATGCGATTTTATTTTAGTTGAAAACGTCACTAGTAAGTCACTAATAAACGTAAGAATAAAGGCGGTCTTAATATGGAACCCTGTGGGACGCAATAATTAACAGTTTTGTCGTCAGATCAAACGTTATTTATAGAAATACATGTAGTTTGCTTTCTATCAGAACAATACTATTTTGATTGAAAATGCTTAAAACTGATACTTTCCCCCACACAACATCCATTCCAATAGTTGTGATATATAAAGGGGGACGGGAGGGGCCCCGGGGGCATAAATTGTTTCAGAAATAAGTTAAATATCGTGACATGAAAATGGCAGCTGTGCAAAATTCTGTAACGGTGTCAGTCATAACATGACCTGTATACAGACGGATATGTAGTCCAGTGGTAACATGCTGGACTGGTAATCCAGGGATCGCAGGTTCGATCGCCCGTCTGACCCTAATACAATTAACAGTATGGGACTTTAAACCTAGGTCTCGTGTCGGTGCTGTACACCGTGCACGTAAAAGAACCAGAGGAGACTCTGGCATGGGTCCCTGTCTGTATCATTGCACTATCCTCCAAAATCTAAAATGACTTATCTCTTCAGGAGGCGTCGCTCATATGGGCAACCGGTAGCGACTATAAATAAACGTAAACACACACATGACCTGTATTATCAGACGGTAATGCGTTCGGATTCTATGTTGCGTGACATGTTGTTATCATGCGACATCAATCGAGCTAAATAATTGTATAAACTAATATGACTGTCCGACTAGCGTAGTGGTTAGCAGGGTCGTTGTTCTCCGATGCAACCTGTCCTACATTACGTATACAATGTCAGATGTACATTGTATATTTAGATCTGGTTTGCTTTGCTAATCGGCATGACCTCAGCTTATATTGACATATTTACAATAACTGACATTCCATTAAGTTAGTGATGCTGGGAAGTCGGTGGTTTCTATGAGCGGATGAGTGTAGTGATAGGATAATATCCTGTCTCGATCTGCTTAACAACTATCGCCTGTCACTCACTGGCTATGATATTCTGGAGAAATAAATTGTTTCTTTTGTTTATTGGCGGTTTTTAAGACGCACCGACTGTTAGAGATCATACGGTGACTCTCCAGCTATAATGGTGGAGGAAGGCCCCGGCTGGAGCCCATCTGAGCAGTATTCCAGGCACTTGCTCCTCACCTCTATGTGTTCGACTCCCACATTGGCATGTTGTGCAAAGGAAACAACGATACAAACGGAGGAAACCACAGCTCCTCACCGCTGTATGTTCGGCTCCCACATTGGCATGTTGTGCAAAGGAAACAACGATACAAACATAGGAAACCACAGCTCCTCACCGCTGTATGTTCGACACACACATTGGCATGTTGTGCAAAGGAAACAACGATACAAACAGAGGAAACCACAGCTCCTCACCGCTGTATGTTGACTCCCATAGTGGCATGTTGTGCAAAGGAAACAACGATACAAACGGAGGAAACCACAGCTCCTCACGCTGTATGTTCGACTCCCATATTGGCATGTTGTGCAAAGGAAACAACGATACAAACAGAGAAAACCACAGCTCCTCACATTGACATGTTGTGCAAAGGAAACAACGATACAAACAGAGTGAAACCACAGCTCCCCACATTGGCATGTTGTGCAAAGGAAACAACGATACAAACAGAGGAAACCACAGCTCCTCACCTCTGTATATTCGACTCCCATATTGGCATGTTGTGCAAAGGAAACAACGATACAAACAGAGGAAACCACAGCTCCTCACATTGGCATGTTGTGCAAAGGAAACAACGATACAAACAGAGGAAACCACAGCTCCTCACATTGGCATGTTGTGCAAAGGAAACAACGATACAAACGGAGGAAACCACAGCTCCCCATATTGGCATGTTGTGCAAAGGAAACAACGATACAAACGGAGGAAACCTCAGCTCCCCATATTGGCATGTTGTGCAAAGGGAACAACGATACAAACAGAGTGAAAACCACAGCTCCCCACATTGGCATGTTCTGCAAAGGAAACAACGATACAAACAGAGGAAACCACAGCTCCCCATATTGGCATGTTGTGCAAAGGAAACAACGATACAAACAGAGTGAAACCACAGCTCCCCACATTGGCATGTTGTGCAAAGGAAACAACGATACAAACAGAGGAAACCACAGCTCCTCACCTCTGTATATTCGACTCCCATATTGGCATGTTGTGCAAAGGAAACAACGATACAAACAGAGGAAACCACAGCTCCTCACATTGGCATGTTGTGCAAAGGAAACAACGATACAAACAGAGGAAACCACAGCTCCTCACATTGGCATGTTGTGCAAAGGAAACAACGATACAAACGGAGGAAACCACAGCTCCCCATATTGGCATGTTGTGCAAAGGAAACAACGATACAAACGGAGGAAACCTCAGCTCCCCATATTGGCATGTTGTGCAAAGGGAACAACGATACAAACAGAGTGAAAACCACAGCTCCCCACATTGGCATGTTCTGCAAAGGAAACAACGATACAAACAGAGGAAACCACAGCTCCCCATATTGGCATGTTGTGCAAAGGAAACAACGATACAAACAGAGTGAAACCACAGCTCCCCACATTGGCATGTTGTGCAAAGGAAACAACGATACAAACAGAGGAAACCACAGCTCCTCACATTGGCATGTTGTGCAAAGGAAACAACGATACAACAGAGGAAACCACAGCTCCCCATATTGGCATGTTGTGCAAAGGAAACAACGATACAAACAGAGTGAAACCACAGCTCCCCACATTGGCATGTTGTGCAAAGGAAACAACGCTACAACAGAGGAACACAGCTCCCCACATTGGCATGTTGTGCAAAGGAAACAACGATACAAACAGAGGAAACCACAGCTCCCCACATTGGCATGTTGTGCAAAGGAAACAACGATACAAACGGAGGAAACCACAGCTCCCCACATTGGCATGTTGTGCAAAGGAAACAACGATACAAACAGAGTGAAACCACAGCTCCCCACATTGGCATGTTGTGCAAAGGAAACAACGATACAAACAGAGGAAACCACAGCTCCCCACATTGGCATGTTGTGCAAAGGAAACAACGATACAAACAGAGGAAACCACAGCTCCTCACCGATGTTTGTTCGACTCCTATATTGGGTGTCGAATTCTTTCAAGTGAGGACGCTATCCAGATGGCTTGCGGGTGGTCGGTGGTTCTACCCGGGTGCCTGAAATACTGCTCGAAGGGGCACCAGGAGTCTTCCTCCATCAATACTAGAGTTGCCATATCACCCGTAGTCTGTCTAAACTCTCAAAACAAGTCAAACATGTTTCGGTAATCCAACTGCAGTGTCCAAGTTACGAATCCCGGTCGAGTCTGACATATTTCCTTTAAGCTTTGCCGTAATTCAGCTGTAGCCTATAATTATGATCTATTGAATGTCTATTTCAGGAACCAATCATACTGCTCGGCATATCAAACTTAGTAAATTGAATGTCTATTTTAAGAACCAAGCATATTGCTCGACACATGCCACTTAGTAAATGTCGGTGGTTGTCATAATTTCGGGAAACCAGTGAATCGAACGTCTCCAGGTACCGGTGTTCGATCCCCTGTCTGACCCCAATAACAGTAGCACGTCTTTCAGATGGTATCATGTATCGGTGCTAGTGACTTTATTTTACGTGATAACTCATTTAACGATGAGGTCCTCAACATATATACAAATCAAATGCAATCAAAAGATATGACTATAAGTGAAAACTGCACATCGGAATTATATAGTAATGTTAAAACTGAAAAGTAGAGAAACTGTATATAATATGTTGTGGAATATGATGATATATGGAATTGTCTAGTAGAGAAACAATATATAATATGTTATGGAATATGATGATATATGGAATTGTCTAGTAGAGAAACAATATATAATATGTTATGGAATATGATGATATATGGAATTGTCTAGTAGAGAAACTATATATAATATGCTATGGAATATGGTGATATATGGAATTGTCTAGTAGAGAAACTATATATAATATGTTTTGGAATATGATGATATATGGAATTGTCTAGTAGAGAAACTATATATAATATGTTATGGAATTGTCTAGTAGAGAAACTATATATAATATGCTATGGAATATGATGATATATGGAATTGTCTAGTAGAGAAACTATATATAATGGAATATGGTGATATATGGAATTGTCTAGTAGAGAAACTATATATTATATGCTATGGAATATGATGATATATGGAATTGTCTAGTAGAGAAACTATATATAATGGAATATGGTGATATATGGAATTGTCCAGTAGAGAAACAATATATAATGGAATATGGTGATATATGGAATTGTCCAGTAGAGAATCAATATATAATGGAATATGATGATATATGGAATTGTCTAGTGGAGAAACTATATTTAATGGAATATGATGATATATGGAATTGTCTAGTAGAGAAACTATATATAATATGTTATGGAATATGATGATATATGGAATTGTCTAGTAGAGAAACTATATATAATATGTTATGGAATATGATGATATATGGAATTGTCTAGTAGAGAAACTATATATAATATGTTATGGAATATGGTGATATATGGAATTGTCTAGTAGAGAAACTATATATAATGGAATATGGTGATATATGGAATTGTCCAGTAGAGAAACAATATATAATGGAATATGGTGATATATGGAATTGTCCAGTAGAGAAACTATATATAATATGTTATGGAATATGATGATATATGGAATTGTCTAGTAGAGAAACTATATATAATATGTTATGGAATATGATGATATATGGAATTGAGTAGAGAAACTATATATAATATGTTATGGAATATGATGATATATGGAATTGTCTAGTAGAGAAACTATATATAATATGTTATGGAATATGATGATATATGGAATTGTCTAGTAGAGAAACTATATATAATATGTTATGGAATATGATGATATATGGAAATGTCTAGTAGAGAAACTGTATATAATATGTTATGGAATATGATGATATATGGAATTGTCTAGTAGAGAAACTATATATAATATGTTATGGAATATGATGATATATGGAATTGTCTAGTAGAGAAACTATATATAATATGTTATGGACTATGATGGTATATGGAATTGTCTAGTAGAGAAACTATATATAATATGTTATGGACTATGATGGTATATGGAATTGTCTAGTAGAGAAACTATATATAACAAGATAGACTGATGGTGGAACAGCGTTGTAGCGTTGCATAGTATTCAGAATGTGCATATGGAGTGCACATGTAACTCTCAATTTGATCTTGAGATGGCATTTATCATTACGATTAAGATCAAACTGGAGAATTATTTTCGCTATAATTGGGAGAAATAGCAATTACGCACAGTTATAAATGCGTATGTTTTCTATATGTTTGTGCTAGCATACATACTATTTGTTATATTATGTACACGTGTTCTCATGTGATTGGAAAGCTGAATGGAATTTAGTTAATGAATCTATGTATATGTCATGTAATATTAATCTACAATGCCGCTCTAAATTAAATAAATGGAT
Organism: Archivesica marissinica; assembly: GCA_014843695.1. Lineage (NCBI taxonomy): Eukaryota > Metazoa > Mollusca > Bivalvia > Venerida > Vesicomyidae > Archivesica > Archivesica marissinica. The sequence continues at coordinate 13,314,130 of CM026400.1, read as the reverse complement.
GCGTTCTGACTTTACAAATATGACCACATGTAAAATTAAATTTATAATACTTAACATTTAGCAATGAATATGGTTACGAAGGATTTACTGATCGGCCATGTTATACAACTTTGCAACAACTTTAATTTTGTATGTTTGGTTTTGTGTTTTGTTGCGTCTTTTGACCTTCTCCGTGTTAGAAATAAAGAACTATTTTGCTTTAATTATAAGACATATATCAGATAAATATTACACGTATTTACACATAGATATAAATGGCTGTGGGAGCTCATTTGTATAAAATGTATGCATTATGTTTGCACTTTTCGCTAACTGTATATAATATGTATGTATGTCCTCATGGGCTTGAAAGCCTACTGGAATTTAATAAAATAAACTATCAAACTAAACTATATAATATGTTATGGAATATGATGATATATGGAATTGTCTGGTAGAGAAACTATATATAATATGTTATGGAATATGGTGATATATGGAATTGTCTGGTAGAGAAACTATATATAATATGTTATGGAATATGATGATATATGGAATTGTCTGGTAGAGAAACTATATATAATATGTTATGGAATATGATGATATATGGAATTGTGTAGTAGAGAAACTATATATAATATGTTATGGAATATGATGATATATGGAATTGTCTCGTAGAGAAACTATATATAATATGTTATGGAATATGATGATATATGGAATTGTCTAGTAGAGAAACTATATATAATATGTTATGGAATATGATGATATATGGAATTGTCTAGTAGAGAAACTATATATAATATGTTATGGAATATGATGATATATGGAATTGTCTAGTAGAAAAACTATATATACTATGTTATGGAATATGATGATATATGTAATTGGCTAGTAGAGAAGCTATATATAATATGTTATGGAATATGGTGATATATGGAATTGTCTAGTAGAGAAATTATATATAATATGTTATGGAATATGATGATATATGGAATTGATTAGTAGAGTAGAAAAGGGGAATGAGACAATTAATTAATGACAATAAATCTATCTAACAATGTGCAGATATGACATGCACCGGACATGTAGTATATCTAACAATGTGCATATATGACATGCACCGGACATGTAGTATATCTAACAATGTGCAGATATGACATGCACCGGACATGTAGTATATCTAACAATGTGCAGATATGACATGCGCCGGACATGTAGTATATCTAACAATATGCAGATATGACATGCACCTGACATGTAGTATATCTAACAATGTGCAGATATGACATGCACCGGACATGTAGTATATCTAACAATGTGCAGATATGACATGCACCGGACATGTAGTATATCTAACAATGTGCAGATATGACATGCACCGGACATGTAGTCTATCTAACAATGTGCAGATATGACATGCACCGGACATGTAGTATATCTAACAATGTGCAGATATGACATGCACCGGACATGTAGTATATCTAACAATGTGCAGATATGACATGCACCGGACATGTAGTATATCTAACAATGTGCAGATATGACATGCACCGGACATGGAAACACGTCACGAATGTTTCTGCAATTGCAACGTCTTCGGTATCTTGCAATATCCTCCACATTAAACAACAATCTAAATCAGGTGACATATCAGATCTCCGTGGGTGGCCTAGTTGCTAAGGCGTCCGCCTACGGAGCTGGATGTTACGATAATAAGACATGCGAAAATGGGCAATCAGACATTGTTTTCAGAAAATCTGGGAAAAAATGTTTAAATTAGACTATAATATTAAAAATACACAGTTCCTAACCTATCAATTCAAGGGAGTATTGGTCAATGCTATGACGTTTGAATTTCAATATCAAATAGTGTAACATTTCCAATCTGTTGCCATAGCAATGTTTCCAAGTCCGTCACTTTGATAGAAAAAAGATCATGTGATATTTGGTCAAACCACGACATAAGCTAAAAGTTGTGAACTATAAATATGAATAATGATGTGAACAATAGGAGTGTCTTATCTTATAGGCATATATGTGCATTTATTAAATTGATAGTAAAAACTACTGACGTCATAAGCGTCCAAAATACAGATTGTATAACGTCATTAATGTTGACATGACGTTTCAAACGTTCTTTAAAAAACATCTCTCTCTCTCTCTCTTCCCCCTCCCTCTCTCTGTCTCTCTCCCTCTCTCCCCCCTCTCTCTCTCTCTCAGTCTCTCTGTCTCTCTCTCAGTCTCTCTGTCTCTCTCTCAGTCTCTCTGTCTCTCTGTATAACACTTGAATGTTCTTTTTCTGCGTTTCAGCGTGGTATTGCTTTTTACAACTAATTTGCATAAACACTGAAGGTTTTAGTTGCGTGAATAAGTCCGCCTCCGTGGTCGAGTGGTTACGGTCGCTGACCTGTATACCACTCTAACCTATCATCACTGATGGTCACGGGTTCAAGCCCCGCTCAGACCGTGTCTCATTTATATGAAACAGTTGGCAGTTTCTTACGGAGGTTGGTGCACCGTACAGTACTGGTTAACCGTTGGAGCCTGCCCAGGAAAGGTGTTGTTAGGTAAACTGCCCGCCGGCGATATAGTCCAAAATGGTGCTGATGCATGCGTAAAACCCGAAATATAACATAACATATAACGGAGGTTGGTACACCCAAGTACTGGTTAACCGCTGGAGCTTGCCCAGGAAAGATGTTGTTAGGTAAACTGCCCAAAATGGTGCTGATGCAGGCGTAAAACCCGAAATATAACATAACATATAACGGAGGTTGGTGCACCCAAGTACTGGTTAACCGCTGGAGCCTGCCCAGTAAAGGTGTTGTTAGGTAAACTGCCCAAAATGGTGCTGATGCAGGCGTAAAACCCGAAATATAACAATAACAATATAGTTGCGTGTATGTGTATAACTAAACATGTGACAACTTTCTCAATTGGTTCAGGCTTTGTTTCTGAGCCATTGTTCTATAGACCTGTTACTAGTATATTAACCTCATTTTTGTCAAATTATGTCCAAGTACCATTTTCGTGTGTCGCCGGCCATCTATTTATATAAACAACAACCCAATAAGAGACATGATTTTGTGTGCATGTATTGTTTTGTGAATGTATATAGTGGAATAAATATGTTTAAACCAATAAGAGACAGCCTGTGGCAAGATACATTACATATACTTGGAAACACAGCCTGGAGACCAAGCGCTGTGCATTACATGTAGCGCTGGTTTCCAATTATGCGAATTATCGTCTGGTTTCGATGTTTAAAATGTTAATGATAATGATGATGCTATTATGAAGCTGCTTGTTATATGAGATGTATGTCTTAGGAAGCTATATACTACCGTATTTAATGCTTCGATATCTCCTTCAGCCGGAAGCCATGCTGTTCTTTTATTTACTTTAGACACTGATTGTGGTGCGAGTTATGACTACTAGAAAGGGTTAGTTTTCAAAAAGCTGTCATAATTTTATATGCGCAAGGTGTTTAATTCCTATATTTTACCCCATCTAGACTACTGTTGTGTCATTTGGGGGAACTGTAATGTATATTTAGAAGATAAAATTGTTAGATTCCAAAAAACGAGCTGCAAGACTAATTCTTGACAAAGTCTACACTCCTTCTTCCGAATTAGTCTCAACTCTCAATTCGATGACTTGCCCAGACATGGTTAGCTTTCGGAAAACAGTCTTATTGTTTAAAACACTGAAAGGCCTAACACCTGTCTGTGTTTTTGATCACGAGATGAAATAAACACAAATCTTCTTTTTATTTTATGATTTTCAATGACTTTGGCTAATATAAAATTTGTTTTCAAATTGTATTCATTTTAACTGCCCTGTCTGGAACCTTATTGCACTACAATACACAACCACACAGCCACTTATGTTAGTGTGAACGTCCGTAATAAGAAATAGTTCCGGTTAGTTTCTGTTTGATGTCAAAATTAAAAACTATGAGACAAAACAAATTCATTAGAATATATTATTTAATAATTAACTGTTCATGATAGTCAGAAAATAGCTAATCTACAATAGTGCGTCAAACCGCGCATGAATACGAAACGCAACCAGTGGCAGAGGAAATGCCATATTTCACTGTTTCACAGCGGTGTAAGATGGAATTTTCTTTCACTGAGAAAACTCTATCATTCATTGGAAAGCATAAAAGATATACATAAAAAAATTTACTATCACCAATGTGCGTCACAGAACAGAGCATTTGAGTTTCCACGTAGCATGTATATAATACTGAATTACGGTAAGAAAATGTTGTTTTATTTCTATATATATAGATGTACATGTTACATGCGTGGGTTTCATGCCATATGTTATGACAATTCCAAGAGCGAAGGCGCTAGCACTGCGCGTTCACGACTTACAAATAATAGGTCATCACATTATAATCAAACACTTTGCGGTATAAATATGTATATTTATATCAATCAAATTAACATTTAGAACAATTTGCAAACATTGACTGCCATTAGAGGACTCATAGAAAATTAAAATGTCGTACGTCTGTCGCTTCCGTCATCTTCTAGATTTCATTACGAGATAATTGCCTAGCAGACCCATTCACCATTAACAGAGTAAATACGAGCATATTTGATAGGGATCACGCCGGAGTGGAACCGGTATCGATCCTTTCTGTTTGATTCAAAGAAGCCGAGATGATGGGGATAAACATACAGAGGAAATGCCAGGGGCTCTATCAGCGGGAACACGTATTATCACGGGAAACATATGTTTAATAGAGTATTTCAATCTGATTCCTGCCTCACAACACATTTACATGTATCTACATAAGAATGCAAGATGCTTCTTATCAGAATTACAAGAGACAAAAGAAAGAGTTCAGTAGAAGCTCATACAGAAATGGACACCCACCACTGAATCAATTTAGACGAGTCCAAATTACCAACACGAAAGACCAAGCCCCTGTGTCGCCCACATGTCTAATTTGACCTCTTACGTTATCATATTCACATACACTTAACAACATTCCTATGTGTGTTTTACGCTTATTTATCGTCGCTACCGGTTGCTCATATGAGCGACGCCTCCTGAAGAGATTAGTCATTTTAGATTTTTGGACGATAGTGCAATGATACAGACAGAGACCCATTCCAGAGTATCCTCTTGTTCTTGTACATGCACTGTGTACAGCACCGACACGAGACCTCGGTTTAAAGTCCCATCTGAAAGATTGTTAATTTTATTTGGGTCAGACGGTGGATCGAACCTGCGTTCCCTGGATTACCAGTCCAGCGTGTTACCACTGAAATCACCCGCCATATACCTATTCATAATCTGAACCATATTCCCGAACCCTTATTAACTATTTCCCCCCACGAACAATACATCTTTGGAATGGCCTCCCTCTCCTGCGCTATCACGACTTCCATAGGGTTGTTTGTAATTCTTCTAAGATATTACTACTGCAACCGTGATACAATGTTATCTAGTCGGATATATATATTTTCTACTAGGAATGTACAATGTTGCCCATGCGCACTCAATTACATTTAATCCTGTAAACAACTCAAAAGCTGTATATACTAGCATCGTTCTTTGTCACAATTAGTAAAGTTATCTTCTCCAAAAGACGCGTAATTAGTCAGTTCTAATGGCGTTTCCTTGTTCGTTTGAATATATTGGTAGATTTTAACTAAGCTGAAGTAAGAATCTACAAAAAGCCATTAAACTTAATGAATGTACGTTTAAAAGATTTGAGATTCGATTGTAGGACCAATCATGGAATGTTAGCACGAGAATTACATGTCACCTTATAAACCGGAGTTCAGTATAGGACTGAACTGACTAATCGTGGAATGTTAGCACGACAGTTACATGTCACCTTATAAACCGGAGTTCAGTATAGGACTGAACTGACTAATCGTGGAATGTTAGCACGACAGTTACACGTCACCTTATAAACCGGAGTAGGACTGAACTGACTAATCGTGGAATGTTAGCACGGCAGTTACATGTCACCTTATAAACCGGAGTTCAGTAGGACTGAACTGACCAATCGTGGAATGTTAGCCCGACAATTACATGCCACCTTATAAACCGGAGTTCAGTAGGACTGAACTGACTACTCGTGGATATGTGGACGCTCCGGGGTTTGATGGATCCGGTGACCGCCTTGTAACCGTGGTTGAGAGGTTGTAAGCTCGATCCCATTTCAGGAATGAATGTGGAAAATGTCTCGGAATTTAGAAACGTGTGTATGTTTATCAAGAAAGTCATACTTATACCCAATAGAACTATGGTGTATATACACTTTTCTTTATACTAATCTCTTCTTCTCGTGCTCCGATTTTATATTTCACGTTCTTGAGCTTTCTTCAAATATTCCTTTAAATATTAACTATTTTCCTATTAACATCCAAAACTATATTGACTCACTAATACAATAACTTCTGAAATTCTTTAGCACATACCGGGAATAGATTTCACGTATTTTCATTGTTATATATTATTCTCCTGCCTATTATGTCAATCAATTGATAGGGAAAAGAACTATGAATGTTTTCTTTCGTTCTAGTCCCTTTCAGTATACTGCTGTAAAATGTTACAATAACAATGTTTAAACCAATGTACAGTGGCCGATAACAATAACTGAATGAGTCGTCGTCATATTTGCATGGCCTTACAGGAAGGTGACGTTTACGCAATTTTTATAAGAGTTTGAGTGACTTTGAGTTGTTGATACAATTCCACAAAATATTCGAATATTCGAATACCTTCCCGACCGAATATTCGAATACCGAAATCGCTATTCGTTGCCATCCCTAATATATATATGCATACATGTACATACTAGATGAGCTTCCACGTATTGCTGAATACTGTACATAAACATGTAGTGTTTCTTTAATTAATATGTTTTCTATGTCAGTGTATATATGTTGAGTGCTTTATTTATATTAGCCATGTACTATGTAAGCTCCCTCGTAAAATAAAGTATTTATTATTATTATTATTATTATTATTATACTTAAAGTTAGATGATAATTTACATATTGAGAGCATGTGGTATCAATATTCTCGTGCAGTAATTGTTATTTGTTCTTTAGATATTAACTCTTTCAACACTACATGCCTCTAAATAGACTTACAAAAAGTGTAGATCCAGATGAGCCGGCTCGTGAGGAGGCACTTTTTGCCAGTAATAAATTTTAATTTTTTACGATAATTTTTTTTGCCAGTAATAATTATTACTATTTTTTAGATAAAATTACCCATATTGATAAATTAAGTGGTCTTATTAATGTATTGGTCTAAACATATCATGCATCAGTCCATGTCAGTTACTTGGGTTAAGTAAAAAAATTGAAATGCAGAGTTACCCTCCCCCCGAAGACAATTGTGCATTTAATAATGTTACTTATTATACAATTAATTATAAAACATTATTTATCTGTAGATCATGTTAACAGTTGTATGTTACAAGTTGCCTCGTTTTATCATGATTTGTTGTGATATACCTCATGTTGTCATGGTTACATGAAATGAGAGAAATGAATTGAATTGAATTGAACTATAACGTTGTCAATACTATCACGGGGTGCATTATGCAACGTCACGTTCCTATAATTGAAAAGAACTGTGCACTTTTATATTGAGCGTTACTTTTTCGTTACACATTTTAGAATTATGAACTTTACTATCATGAGTGAAGAAAATAAACCTTCACCCATTGCATTAATTTACCAAATATTTCGCACATTTTGATACCAAATTTGCTTATATTTTTTTCTAAAAGGATATAAATTTTACCTTTTAAGTCCAGTGCACAGTTTCTTTTTGGTGGCAGTATATGTTGCATACTCCAATAAACCAAACACACGTTTATTGTATTCCTTGATTATTAAATGTGATGTGTTGCGTCTGTATATTAGTTTATACACAATTATTTTAGCTCGATTGCGAAACAAGTTAGGCTTTTTGACAGCTTCACAGTGTTTCTTGGTAACTATTTCAAAAGGTTTCCTTTTATCTGTTAGCGCTCGTTATTGAGTGCCTAACTTCGACGATGCTAGTTTTACTTGCGTTCAAGCGTCTGTTAGCGCTCGTGATTGAGTGCCTAACTACGACGATGCTATTTTTACTTGCGTTCAAGCGTCTGTTAGCGCTCGTTATTGAGTGCCTAACTACGATGATGCTATTTTTACTTGCGTTCAAGCGTCTGTTAGCGCTCGTGATTGAGTGCCTAACTACGATGATGCTATTTTTACTTGCTTTCAACCTTCTGTTAGCGCTCGTTATTGAGTGCCTAACGACTATGATGCTATTTTTATTTGCTTTCAAGCGTCTGTTTGTTGAATAATGACGAGACTTAAAGAATATAATAACGAATAAATTAGTCAAAATTTATTCCGAATGGACATGCGAGACAGACCGTCGTCCAATTTGCATTGCCAATTGTGAATGAGATCTCATCTACCCACCAACGCGCAATCATATGCGCATTTTCTTTTAACTCAAATTGCGTAGTAGGACGACATTTAACGGAATACATTATGGTACTTTAAAAGACGCGTGGTCAAGCATCAACATACTTGTCCTAGGGTGGGCAGACATTTATAAACTTGAACACTGTATACGAGTATCCTATTTGCTATGCCAGCATTCATAATGTAATGTGCTAAACGCTATTTATAGATATTAATTTCATTGCGGTGCTATGGGTTGGGCCAAACGAATCACAGAATATCGTAGTCTGTTGGTCGTGGATATCGGGTATGTCGGTCGTGGATATCGGTATGTCGGTCGTGGATATCGGTATGTCGGTCGTGGATATCGGGTATGTCGGTCGTGGATATCGGGTATGTCGGTCGTGGATATCGGTATGTCGGTCGTGGATATCGGTATGTCGGTCGTGGATGTCGGTCGTGGATATCGGGTATGTCGGTCGTGGATATCGGGTATGTTGGTCGTGGATATCGGGTATGTCGGTCGTGGATATAGGGTATGTCGGTCGTGGATATCGGGTATGTTGGTCGTGGATATCGGGTATGTCGGTCGTGGATATCGGGTATGGCGGTCGTGGATATCGGGTATGTCGGTCGTGGTATCGGGTATGTCGGTCGTGGATATCGGGTATGTCGGTCGTGGATATCGGGTATGTTGGTCGTGGATATCGGGTATGTTGGTCGTGGATATCGGGTATGTCGGTCGTGGATATCGGTCGTGGATATCGGGTATGTCGGTCGTGGATATCGGGGATGTCGGTCGTGGATATCGGGGATGTCGGTCGTGGATATCGGGTATGTCGGTCGTGGATATCGGTATGTTGGTCGTGGATATCGGTATGTTGGTCGTGGATATCGGGTATGTGGTCGTGGATATCGGGTATGTCGGTCGTGGATATCGGGTATGTCGGTCGTGGATATCGGGTATGTTGGCGTGGATATCGGGTATGTCGGTCGTGGATATCGGTCGTGGATATCGGGTATGTCGGTCGTGGATATCGGTATGTCGGTCGTGGATATCGGGTATGTCGGTCGTGGATATCGGGTATGTTGGTCGTGGATATCGGGTATGTCGGTCGTGGATATCGGATATGTCGGTCGTGGATATCGGGTATGTGGTCGTGGATATCGGGTATGTCGGTCGTGGATATCGGTCGTGGATATCGGGTATGTCGGTCGTGGATATCGGGGATGTCGGTCGTGGATATCGGGATGTCGTCGTGGATATCGGGTATGTCGGTCGTGGATATCGGGTATGTCGGTCGTGGATATCGGTATGTTGGTCGTGGATATCGGTATGTTGGTCGTGGATATCGGGTATGTCGGTCGTGGATATCGGGTATGTTGGTCGTGGATATCGGGTATGTCGGTCGTGGATATCGGGTATGTTGGTCGTGGATATCGGGTATGTCGGTCGTGGATATCGGGTATGTTGGTCGTGGATATCGGTATGTCGGTCGTGGATGTCGGTCGTGGGTATCGATACGGTACGGATATTGGACACTTACTAGCCACGAAAATACTTCTAAAAATTGCACACAAGTAGGTCTCCATGTGTACTTCATGCTAAATTACAAAAACAACATCTCGGAAACACATCCGAAACACGATAATGTCGGCTTCACATTTTGCAATGTTCTATGATGATTGTAAAATAATTCAATACACTTCAGAGCATTGTTCAGCATCATCCAGGAGATCTTAACAAATACCATATGATGAAAATGCAAACACTTGGTGGACCTAGATTACTACCGTAACACGTGACTTGCATAAAAACGGCATGAGAAACTAAACCAGGCAAGATCTGTTTTCATTTTTTGGAGATTTTCAAATGAGCTCGTTGCCAGCGGACACATGAAACGACGGATAAATGGTACGATCACAGGTGGATCTGTAGTCCAGTGGTTAACACGTTGGACTGGTAATCCAGGGATCGCAGGTTCGATCCCCCGTCTGACCCTAATACAATTAACAGTCTTTCAGTTGGGATTTAAACCGAGGTCTCGTGTTGGTGCTTTACACCGCGCAAGTAAAAGAATCAGAGGAGACTCTGGAATGGGTCTCTGTCTGTATCATTGCACTCTCTTCCAACACTCTAAAGTTCCTAATCTCTTCTGGAGGCGTCGCTCTTATGGGCAACCGGTAGCGACGATAAATAAACGTAAAAGCAAACAAAAAATAGAACGAAAACTAAATACTGCATATTCTTCTTCAATAATCGTAGTTTTGAAATTGCGAGAGTATTAATGGACCGAAATAATGTTATTTTAACTTATTTACTAGTACACAAATAAGTCAGATGCTGAAGGGTACATTCGTAACGGCTCCAGCGGGGCTCGAACTACGGGCCTTTCGCACATTAAGCGAACGCGCTTCCACAGCGCTATCACGACTTCCACATTTCATTTGTTTACTAAGGCAGATGGGTAATAATTGTTTAACATTTAGTACACTTCCATGGTAACACACTTCTTAGAAATTGTGACAGTGATTTTGAACAGGAAAGCATCTTTAAAGCGACATTACATCGCAAAAAGCAAACCAAATGCATTTTTCACATATAAATGCATTGCTACTACAAATCCTTCCGAATACATTCGAACACTAACATTGAATCAGGTCCGCCTCCGTGGTCGAGTGGTTACGGTCACTTGACTTGTACACCACTGTAACCTATCATCACTGATGGTCACGGGTTCCAGCCCCGCTCAGGCCGTGTCTCATTTATATGAAAAAGTTGGCAGTTTCTTAAGGAGGTTGGTGCACCCAAGTACTGGTTAACAGCTGGAGCCTGCCCAGGAAAGGTGTTGTTAGGTAAACTGCCCGCCGGCGATATAGCCCGAAATGGTGCTGATGCAGGCGTAAAACCCGAACTATAATAATAATATAATAATATAACTGTCTCGTCTGTGTGTACAGTATATTATCGTATATATTATATCTGTGTCTGTTTCGTCTATGTGTACAGTATATTATCGTATATATTATATCTGTGTCTGTTTCGTCTATGTGTACAGTATATTATCGTATATATTATATCTTTATGTCTGTCTCGTCCATGTGTACAGTATATTATCGTATATATTATATCTGTGTCTGTTTCGTCTATGTGTACAGTATATTATCGTATATATTATATCTTTATGTCTGTCTCGTCCATGTGTACAGTATATTATCGTATATATTATATCTGTGTCTGTTTCGTCTATGTGTACAGTATATTATCGTATATATTATATCTTTATGTCTGTCTCGTCCATGTGTACAGTATATTATCGTATATATTATATCTGTGTCTGTTTCGTCTATGTGTACAGTATATTATCGTATATATTATATCTTTATGTCTGTCTCGTCCATGTGTACAGTATATTATCGTATATATTATATCTGTGTCTGTTTCGTCTATGTGTACAGTATATTATCGTATATATTATATCTTTATGTCTGTCTCGTCCATGTGTACAGTATATTATCGTATATATTATATCTTTATGTCTGTTTCGTCTATGTGTACAGTATATTATCGTATATATTATATCTTTGTCTGTCTCGTCTGTGTGTACAGTATATTATCGTATATATTATATCTTTATGTCTGTTTCGTCTATGTGTACAGTATATTATCGTATATATTATATCTTTATGTCTGTTTCGTCTGTGTGTACAGTATATTATCGTATATATTATATCTTTATGTCTGTCTCGTCTGTGTGTACAGTATATTATCGTGTATATTATATCTTTATGTCTGTCTCGTCTGTGTGTACAGTATATTATCGTGTATATTATATCTTTATGTCTGTCTCGTCTATGTGTACAGTATATTATCGTATATATTATATCTTTATGTCTGTCTCGTCTGTGTGTACAGTATATTATCGTATATATTATATCTTTATGTCTGTCTCGTCTATGTGTACAGTATATTATCGTATATATTATATCTTTATGTCTGTTTCGTCTGTGTGTACAGTATATTATCGTATATATTATATCTTTATGTCTGTTTCGTCTGTGTGTACAGTATATTATCGTATATATTATATCTTTATGTCTGTTTCGTCTGTGTGTACAGTATATTATCGTATATATTATATCTTTATGTCTGTTTCGTCTGTGTGTACAGTATATTATCGTATATATTATATCTTTATGTCTGTCTCGTCCATGTGTACAGTATATTATCGTATATATTATATCTTTATGTCTGTTTCGTCTATGTGTACAGTATATTATCGTATATATTATATCTTTATGTCTGTCTCGTCTATGTGTACAGTATATTATCGTATATATTATCTTATGTCTGTTTCGTCTATGTGTACAGTATATTATCGTATATATTATATCTTTATGTCTGTCTCGTCTATGTGTACAGTATATTATCGTATATTTTCTTTATGTCTGTCTCGTCTGTGTGTACAGTATATTATCGTATATATTATATCTTTATGTCTGTCTCGTCTATGTGTACAGTATATTATCGTATATATTATATCTTTATGTCTGTCTCGTCTGTGTGTACAGTATATTATCGTATATATTATATCTTTATGTCTGTCTCGTCTATGTGTACAGTATATTATCGTATATATTATATCTTTATGTCTGTCTCGTCTGTGTGTACAGTATATTATCGTATATATTATATCTTTATGTCTGTTTCGTCTGTGTGTACAGTATATTATCGTATATATTATATCTTTATGTCTGTTTCGTCTGTGTGTACAGTATATTATCGTATATATTATATCTTTATGTCTGTCTCGTCTGTGTGTACAGTATATTATCGTATATATTATATCTTTATGTCTGTTTCGTCTATGTGTACAGTATATTATCGTATATATTATATCTTTATGTCTGTCTCGTCTGTGTGTACAGTATATTCGTATATATTATATCTTATGTCTGTCTCGTCTATGTGTACAGGTATATTATCGTCTATATATACTCTGTGTCTGTCTCGTCTGTGTGTACAGTATATTATCGTATTATTATATCTTTATGTCTGTCTCGTCTGGTGTGTACAGTATATTATCGTATATATTATATCTTTATGTCTGTCTCGTCTGTGTGTACAGTATATTATCGTATATATTATATCTTTATGTCTGTCTCGTCTGTGGTACAGTATATTATCGTGTATATTATATCTTTATGTCTTTTTCGTCTGTGTGTACAGTATATTTTCGTGTATTTATCTTATTCTGTCTCGTCTATGTGTACAGTATATTATCGTATACATTATATCTTTATGTCTGTCTCGTCTATGTGTACAGTATATTATCGTATATATTATATCTTTATGTCTGTCTCGTCTATGTGTACAGTATATTATCGTATATATTATATCGTTATGTCTGTCTCGTCTATGTGTACAGTATATTATCGTATACATTATATCGTTATGTCTGTCTCGTCTATGTGTACAGTATATTATCGTATACATTATATCTTTATGTCTGTCTCGTCTATGTGTACAGTATATTATCGTATACATTATATCTTTATGTCTGTCTCGTCTATGTGTACAGTATATTATCGTATATATTATATCTTTATGTCTGTCTCGTCTATGTGTACAGTATATTATCGTATATATTATATCGTTATGTCTGTCTCGTCTATGTGTACAGTATATTATCGTATACATTATATCGTTATGTCTGTCTCGTCTATGTGTACAGTATATTATCGTATACATTATATCGTTATGTCTGTCTCGTCTATGTGTACAGTATATTATCGTATATCTTTATGTCTGTCTCGTCTATGTGTACAGTATATTATCGTATATCTTTATGTCTGTGTCTGTCTCGTCTATGTGTACAGTACATTATCGTATATATTATATCTTTATGTCTGTCTCGTCTGTGTGTACAGTATATTATCGTATATATTATATCGTTATGTCTGTCTCGTCTATGTGTACAGTATATTATCGTATATATTATATCTTTATGTCTGTCTCGTCCATGTGTACAGTATATTATCGTATACATTATATCTGTGTCTGTCTCGTCTATGTGTACAGTATATTATCGTATGTATTATATCTTTATGTCTGTTTCGTCTATGTGTACAGTATATTATCGTATATATTATATCTTTATGTCTGTTTCGTCTATGTGTACAGTATATTATCGTATACATTATATCTTTATGTCTGTTTCGTCTATGTGTACAGTATATTATCGTATATATTATATCTTTATGTCTGTCTCGTCTATGTGTACAGTATATTATCGTATACATTATATCTTTATGTCTGTCTCGTCTATGTGTACAGTATATTATCGTATATATTATATCTTTATGTCTGTCTCGTCTATGTGTACAGTATATTATCGTATATTTTTTTGTTGTTGTGTGTGTTTTTGTTTATTATATCGTTATGTCTGTCTCGTCTATGTGTACAGTATATTATCGTATACATTATATCGTTATGTCTGTCTCGTCTATGTGTACAGTATATTATCGTATACATTATATCGTTATGTCTGTCTCGTCTATGTGTACAGTATATTATCGTATATCTTTATGTCTGTCTCGTCTATGTGTACAGTATATTATCGTATATCTTTATGTCTGTGTCTGTCTCGTCTATGTGTACAGTACATTATCGTATATATTATATCTTTATGTCTGTCTCGTCTGTGTGTACAGTATATTATCGTATATATTATATCTTTATGTCTGTTTCGTCTATGTGTACAGTATATTATCGTATATATTATATCTTTATGTCTGTCTCGTCTATGTGTACAGTATATTATCGTATACATTATATCTGTGTCTGTCTCGTCTATGTGTACAGTATATTATCGTATATATTATATCTTTATGTCTGTTTCGTCTATGTGTACAGTATATTATCGTATATATTATATCTTTATGTCTGTTTCGTCTGTGTGTACAGTATATTATCGTATATATTATATCTTTATGTCTGTCTCGTCTATGTGTACAGTATATTATCGTATATATTATATCTTTATGTCTGTCTCGTCTATGTGTACAGTATATTATCGTGTATATTATATCTTTATGTCTGTCTCGTCTATGTGTACAGTATATTATCGTATATATTATATCTTTATGTCTGTCTCGTCTATGTGTACAGTATATTATCGTGTATATTATATCTTTATGTCTGTCTCGTCTATGTGTACAGTATATTATCGTGTATATTATATCTTTATGTCTGTCTCGTCTATGTGTACAGTATATTATCGTATATATTATATCTTTATGTCTGTCTCGTCTATGTGTACAGTATATTATCGATATATTATATCTTTATGTCTGTCTCGTCTATGTGTACAGTATATTATCGTATACATTATATCTTTATGTCTGTCTCGTCTATGTGTACAGTATATTATCGTATATAGTATATCTTTATGTCTGTCTCGTCTATGTGTACAGTATATTATCGTATATATTATATCTTTATGTCTGTCTCGTCTATGTGTACAGTATATTATCGTATATATTATATCTTTATGTCTGTCTCGTCTGTGTGTACAGTATATTATCGTATATATTATATCTTTATGTCTGTCTCGTCTGTGTGTACAGTATATTATCGTATATATTATATCTTTATGTCTGTTTCGTCTGTGTGTACAGTATATTATCGTATATATTATATCTTTATGTCTGTCTCGTCTGTGTGTACAGTATAGTATCGTATATATTATATCTTTATGTCTGTTTCGTCTATGTGTACATTATATTATCGTATATATTATATCGTTATGTCTGTTTCGTCTATGTGTACAGTATATTATCGTATATATTATATCGTTATGTCTGTCTCGTCTATGTGTACAGTACATACATTTAAATTTATAGTATAACACATACATTGCACATAGCCATTCTACAAATGAGAATTATAAGAGACAATAGCATATTACAATACGCGAAACATGTTTTACTTTCTAAAAACTATGTACCAGTCGGTAATCATAACACTAAAACATATTTAAAAGACTGGTTTTTTTATGAATCGGACAGGGAAAAAGAGCACTATAGCGCCAATTAAAATATGTTTTAAGAAATCAGAACCACCTCTGACCAGGTCATGGATGGATCAGCCAGGGTTACATATTCACATACAAGTTTGATCGAATGAAAAACACATAGCGTTAACCCGGGTGGATGTACCCACGTGCTACGCGCTTGCTAGAGGAAGTCAGTAACTGTTCCTCGTATCGTACAACACGTACACACACGTGAAAGCGAGATGATGTGTTTGCTCGTTAGTTAAGATCATCTTCTAATATGCTACAGTTTGTGTGGAGTTGATGACACCACTCATCAGTTGCCAGGATTGAATTGACACTACAGTCTGTATGGTCACGTACTCCAGTACGAACGAAATACCGTCATTTATCATCATTGTTCCGCAGCTTAAAATAGTTTCCAATTGTTACGCCTCACGTCAATTTTTTTTGTAATCTTTCGACAAAAAAAGATATTTAATCCGAAAGAATGAGGAGTATTTCGGAGCTCAAGCTGCGTTTGAAGTGGTCGTCTAGTAATCGATGGACGTGGCGTGATAATGAGTGCTTATGCAACCTTTCAAGTAATATTGTCCCCGCCTTTTATACTCTCCCCATTCTATACATGTCAATAACTATACTCATAACCCTGTTATGTTACGACTATACTCATAACCCTGTTATGTTACGACTAACTATACTCATAACCCTGTTATGTTACGACTATACTCATAACCCTGTTATGTTACTACTATACTCATAACCCAGCTATGTTACAACTATACTCATAACCCTGTTATGTTACAACTATACTCATAACCCTGTTATGTTACAACTATACTCATAACCCTGTTATGTTACGACTATACTCATAACCCTGTTATGTTACTACTATACTCATAACCCAGCTATGTTACAACTATACTCATAACCCTGTTATGTTACAACTATACTCATAACCCTGTTATGTTACGACTATACTCATAACCCTGTTATGTTACGACTATGCTTATAACCCTGTTATGTTACGACTATACTCATAACCCGTTATGTTACGACTATACTCATAACCCTGTTATGTTACGACTATACTCATAACCCTGTTATGTTACGACTATACTTATAACCCTGTTATGTTACGACTATGCTTATAACCCTGTTATGTTACGACTATACTCATAACCCTGTTATGTTACGACTATGCTTATAACCCTGTTATGTTACGACTATACTTATAACCCTGTTATGTTACGACTATACTCATAACCCTGTTATGTTACGACTATACTTATAACCCTGTTATGTTACGACTATACTCATAACCCTGTTATGTTACGACTATACTCATAACCCTGTTATGTTACAACTATACTCATAACCCTGTTATGTTACGACTATACTCATAACCCAGTTATGTTACGACTATACTCATAACCCTGTTATGTTACGACTATACTTATAACCCTGTTATGTTACGACTATGCTCATAACACTGTTATGTTACGACTATACTCATAACCCTGTTATGTTACAACTATACTCATAACCCTGTTATGTTACGACTATACTCATAACCCTGTTATGTTACGACTATACTCATAACCCTGTTATGTTACGACTATGCTTATAACCCTGTTATGTTACGACTATACTCATAACCCAGTTATGTTACGACTATACTCATAACCCTGTTATGTTACGACTATACTCATAACCCTGTTATGTTACGACTATACTTATAACCCTGTTATGTTACGACTATGCTCATAACACTGTTATGTTACGACTATACTCATAACCCTGTTATGTTACAACTATACTCATAACCCAGCTATGTTACGACTATACTCATAACCCTGTTATGTTACTACTATACTCATAACCCAGCTATGTTACGACTATACTCATAACCCTGTTATGTTACAACTATACTCATAACACTGTTATGTTACGACTATACTCATAACCCTGTTATGTTACAACTATACTCATAACCCTGTTATGTTACGACTAACAACATGCCACATAAAATACTGCCGCGCAAAATCCCATAATGAATAATATTATTTCGATTTTTTAATTTCTTGTTTGCGACTAGATTTCACGATTAGTCCGAATAGTACAGTGGTTAGCGCGCTCGCTTCTCACCAATGCAACCCGGGTTCGATTCTCGGACCGGGAAGTATGTGAGATGGTACGGTGGTCGCCAGATCGGACAGGTGGGTTTTCTACGGGTACTCCGGTTTTCTCACACACGAATGAAAACATTTACGCTTTCATCCGCGTCAACGAGAGTGATTAATATATGTTGTTAAAACTTTCTTCACAATCGTTGTAAAATAAATAAAGTTTTAAAATATTTAGTTTATACAAATTTATTTTAGCTCGATTGCGAAACAAGTTAGTTCAACTTATATAAATCACTCTCGAGACCTCATTCCTGATGGAATCCATCGCCACGAGGGAGAGAGAGGCAACGTGGAATTTAAATGCCTTGCCTATGGGCACAATCGTAACGGCTCCAGTGGGGCTCGAACTCCGGACCTTTCGCACCTGAAGCGTCACCATTTAAAGCGATACGATAGTGTATGGCGTAAAACTATTGTACATGTTTACGTACAAGTATCAATGGTAACCAACAGTTCAAAATTCTCTACTTAAGGTGAAACTATAACAATTCAAACTAATCGCGTACTTCTACTGTTATTATAAACGTGTATTGCCATTGCTATATTTATTAGAATCGGAAAATTGCTGTCTTTTAAGTTGATTTCATACATATTTTGAAGATACCACTACAAGTCAAATCTGCACATTGTTAGATAGATCTAGTATCATTAATTGTCTCATTCCCATTTTCTACTCTGCTAGCCAATTCCATATATCATCATATTCCATTACATATTAAATATATATAGTTTCTCTATTTTTCAGCTTTTACATTACTATATTATTCCAATGTGCAGTTCTCACTTATAGTGCTATCTTTTTGATTGTATATATGTTGAGGGCCTCATGGTAGATTAACTTTTGTTAAATGAGTACTCTCGTTAAATAAAGTCTTTATTATTATTATTATTATTATTATTATTATTATTATTATTATTTATTATTATTATTATTATTATTATTATTATTATTATTATTATTATTATTATTATTATTATTATTATTATTATTATTATTATTATTATTATTATTATTATTATACTCCTTATTCCACTTATTTTCAGTCAGTAAACTTTGTATTTTTTTG
This sequence comes from Archivesica marissinica, assembly GCA_014843695.1. NCBI lineage: Eukaryota > Metazoa > Mollusca > Bivalvia > Venerida > Vesicomyidae > Archivesica > Archivesica marissinica. Next base: position 13,294,391 of record CM026400.1, on the reverse strand, counting down.
CAATATAACAAATGGAAAGTATGCCGGTCCATCATGTGAAGCGTACATTCGGAACACTTCGCTCTCTATCGGCAATCAGAACAAATGATGTAACGATGAAACAATGTGCCATTCTAGTGATATTTAACCGATCTCCATCAAATAAAAAGTATTTGTTGATAGGATTAGGTCTTCCGGTCCACAGGCACCAGACACAAACACATTAATTTGTTTGGCCTATGGTCATATAGTAAGTAATGTTTACGTATGTAAACAATGATTAATGCGCATGTGTCAAGCAACAACGGATGTCAAAATATATGTCTTAGCTGTTTGTTCTGATAAACAATCCGATTATACGATGATACTATATTTGTTTGATTTTTTCGTTTCTGTGGGAATATTTGGATATTTTTTCAAATGTATGAATATTTGGATTATTTTTTCAAATGTATGAATATTTGGATTATTTTTTCAAATGTATGAATATTTGGATTATTTTTCAAATGTATGAATATTTGTATTATTTTTTCTAATCACACATTCATTGGACATTATATTCATTAACTTCGTACTTTTTACCCCACACACCCTATATTCTGATATAATGTCGCTTTCATAAGCTTAGCCGGTTTCACCGCTTTCGCGGATCTTCCGAAAACTAGTGATTTTGTAACCTTGCGTGTGTTTGTTACACTGAACGTTCGCAAGAAGGCGAGATCTGTTTCTACTTTCCGTTAATAGCTGTTTATTATCCCTCTTTTCGTTCATAATTTCATTTAGATTTATACGTTCAATATATAACTGCTTTTCATTAAGCGATCTATGTAACTATAAGGTACAGTATTGACTGCAGCCTAAACGATTCTAAATTGGAGATAGATTTGCAACTAGGCTTACTAATCGACCGGCTGTGGCTTTGAAGTGGAGTCTATGCACCCAGTGGAGTGCCGCAGCGAATAATGATCAGTATACACTAATTGCCGTCAGGTATCGTTCCTGAATCAGTCGGCTTTTGAGTGATTCGACCATGTGGCATGTTTCTGAAAATGTACCATGGATGTGTATAGCAATGAATCATATATATGTATTCTGCTATTGTGGTTCTTTGAAATATCAGAATATGTTGTCATTTGTTTGATTGATTGATTGTTTGTGTATGTGTGTGTGTTGTGTTGTGTTGTGTTGTGTTGTGTTGTGTTGTGTTGGGTGTGGTGTGGTGTGGTTGTGGTGTGGTGTGGTGTGGTGTGGTGTGGTGTGGTTGGTGTGTGTGGTGTGGTGTGGTTGTGTGTGGTGTGGTGTGGTTGTGGTGTGGTGTGGTGTGGTGTGGGTGTGGTGTGGTGTGGTGTGGTGTGTGTGGGTGGTGTGGTTGTGGTGTGGTGTGGTGTGGTGTGGTGTGGTGTGTTGTGTGTGGTGTGGTTGTGGTGTGGTGTGGGTTGTGGTGTGGTGTGGGTGGTGTGGTTGTGGTTGTGGTGTGGTGTGGTGTGGTTGTGTGTGGTGTGGTGTTGTTGTGGTGTGGTGTGGTGTGGTGTGGTGTGGGTGTGGTGTGGTGTGGTGTGGTGTGTTTGGTGTGGTGTGGTGTGGTTGTGGTGTGGTGTGGTGTGGTGTGGTTGTGGTGTGGTGTGGTTGTGGTGTGGTGTGGTGTGGTGTGGTTGTGGTGTGGTGTGGTGTGGTTGTGGTGTGGTGTGGTGTGGTTTAGGACATTGTGCGACTATTATTGGTGGAGGAAGATCCCGGGTGTCGTTTCGAGCGGTATTTCAGGCACGGACGGGTACATGGGTAAAACCATCGACCTTCGCACTAATGACGCGCGAAGAGCTGATTGGCTGACATGGAAACCTTATAGTCACGTTCATATACAGACAAGCGAACTTGTATTGTATGGCAGGTGCCCCGGGTTTAATACAGCAGTTTAATAATACAAACTATACTAGAGGACACTGTAGGTGTGCGTTTTCTATGTCCTCTAGTATATAATGTAGGTGTGCGTTTTCTATGTCCTCTAGTATATAATGTAGGTGTGCGTTTTCTATGTCCTCTAGTATATAATGTAGGTGTGCGTTTTCTATGTCCTCCAGTATATAATGAATGTGTGCGTTTTCTATGTCCTCTAGTATATAATGTAGGTGTGCGTTTTCTATGTCCTCTAGTATATAATGTATGTGTGCGTTTTCTATGTCCTCTAGTATATAATGTAGGTTTGCGTTTTCTATGTCTTCTAGTATATAATGTAGGTGTACGTTTTCTATGTCCTCTAGTATATAGTGTAGGTGTGTGTTTTCTATGTCCTCGTGTATATACTGAGTAAAAAAAGAAACGATACCAAACTAAAAATGACGTAAAACGGATAAAACCATGGAAAGCTTTAATATATTATTACGTATCAGTACCGGGTATCTTATTGCAACGTCAGCCAACCATAAACAAAGGTAAATAAACACCCGATAATCCTGGAACGCCGAATTTCCGATTTGCACGTGCTCCTCAACAAAGACAACTTCCTACACATGTAAAAATCGGAAAACCGGTTTATTGTACTAGTATTGCATTACCATCGAGGAAAAACACCTTACATACCCATTGTTACCTCTAACAAAATGCCTAGGCTAAACAGCAATCAGAGAATGCGTGCCATTGGCATGATTGACGGCGGTTTACGTCAGCGTGACGTCGCAAATCGACTCGGGGTTACGCGGATCACGATAACACGTCTACTTCGACGTTATCGAACACATGGATAGGTGGACGACCGTCCAAGATCTGGTCGACCACGTGTGACGACGCGTGAACAGGACCGTCACATTCGGACGTCACATTTACGTGACCGGTTCCTACCTGCTACGCACACAGCTGCCGTTACTCCTGGGATGACCAACAATCGCATCAGTGCACAAAAAGTCAGGAACCGGCTCGGTGAACTTGGCATTCGTGCCTATCGGCCATACGTTGGACCCATCCTGACACGACGTCACCGTGACGTACGGCGGGAATGGACGACGGAACGTGCTCGCTGGACTCGGTTACAGTGGAATTCGGTGATGCTTAGCGACGAATCGCGGTTCTGTTTGCGTCGAGCGGATGGCAGAGAGCGGGTATATCGCAGACGTGGTGAACGTTACGCCGACGCATGTGTACGTCAGGTCGATCTGTTCGGGGGCGGAAGCGTTATGGCGTGGGGCGGTGTTAGTGGTGGACGGGAACCTAAACGCCCAGCGGTACTGTGATGAGATCCTTGCGCCAGTTGTTGTGCCGTTCTTTAACGCCAACAGAAACGTCACACTGTTCCAACAGGACAACGCCAGGTGTCATACTGCTCGGATTTCCACCACATTATTGGAGCAGAACAATATTGAAACCCTGCCGTGGCTTGCTTTGTCACCAGACTTGTCACCCATAGAACATGTGTGGGATACGTTAGACCGCCGCGTCAGACGACGTCAGCCGGTAACGTTAAACCAACTGAGGGATGTTTTGCGTCAGGAGTGGACAAATATTGACCAGCAAGAGATTCAGACACTCTTCCGTTCGATGCGACGGCGGTGCATTGCAGTGAGAGACGCAAATGGTGCCCATACTCGGTATTGACGTCTGTGTGAAAACTCCATTAGACCCCTGTCCGAGGAATTACGTCATCACGCAGCAGACAGTTTCGGAGGCTCATTATGCTTTATGTGCTCCTCTTTCAAACATGTTGGACTATCATCTTATGAATTTTCAAAGAATTTTCTTAATCAATGTTGAAATTATAGACACATAACCACCAGGTCTCGTTTCTTTTTTGACTCAGTATATATTGTAGGTGTGTGTTTTCTATGTCCTCTAGTATAAGAAGTGATTTGCGAACATTAATGTGATTGTCTTGTTAGTAGCATTTGCTAAGCTGATATAACTGGATATAAAAATGCCAACTTTCAATTTCACAGCCTCACCATTAAAGGACAGTTGGAAAAGATGACTTAGTGATACTAATTTGACTTGAGTACGCTGTATTTAGACGTCAGACATCTATATAAGAGAAACAACGTCAAACTAAGATTGATGCTTGTAATAATACAGTATAATGGAGGGAGTGAGGGGAGAGAGAGGATAGATAGGAGAGAGGAGAGTATAGAGAGGAGAGAGAGAGGAGAGAGAGGGGGGCGTGTGCTTAGGACTTAATATAGTAATCTGGCCTTTTGACAGCAGTCCAATAGGGAGAGAGAGGAGAGCGTGAGAGGAAAGAGATAGAGGATAGTGAGAGGAAAGCGAGAGGGGAGAGGTGGAGAGATTATAGTGAGCGGAGAGCGAGAGGGGAGCGAGAGGGGAGATAGAGGGGAGAGGGGGAGAGGGGAGAGGGGGAGAGGGGGAGAGGGGGAGGGATTATAGTGAGCGGAGAGCGAGAGGAGAGAGGGGGAGAAATAGTAGAGAAGGAGAGGAGAGAGGAGGGAGAGAGGGGGAGAAATAGAGGAGAGAGAAGAGATAGAGGGAGATAGAGCGAGATGAGAGAGAGAGAGAGAGGAGAGAGAGGAGGGAGCGAGAGGAGAGAGGGGAGAGCGACAGGATAGAGGGGCGGGAGAGAGATGAGAGAGGGGATAGGAGAGAGCGAGAGGAGAGAGAGGATAGAAGAGAGCGAGAAGAGAGAGAGGATAGGAGAGAGCGAGAGGAGAGAGAGTGAGAGGAGAGAGAGCGAGGCGAGAGGAGAGAGAGGATAGGAGAGAGCGAGAGGAGAGGAGAGGAGAGAACGAGAGGAGAGAGAGGATAGGGGGAGAGAGAGAGGGTGTGTGTTTAGGACTTAATAATAATGGACTGCAAGTACAAAGGTATGACTACACGACATTGTTTTAAGTAAAATGAATCGAGCAATAAAATACGATTAAACTAATACATTGTTATCTTCTACCGTTAGGTATGCGTAAGCAGGTTACCACAGACGGTACGTAGTCTAATGGTTAACACGATGGACTGGGAATCCAGGATATCGCAGGTTCAATCCCCCGTCTGACCCTAATAAAATAACCAGTCTTTCAGATGGGACGTTAAACCGAGGTCTCGTGTCGGTGCTTTACATCGTGCACGTAAAAGAACCAGAGGAGGCTCTGTAATGGGTCTCTGTCTGTATCATTGCACTATCCTCCAAAAATCTAAAATGACTTATCTCTTCAGGAGGCGGCGCTCATATGGGCAACCGGTAGCGACGATACATAAACGTAAACACACACACACACACCACTGACCATTGCACCGCCTCACCTTCATAGAACAGACATTGTCTACAATTTCGTCACTTTTATTCCGTATTCCGTGTTGCTTAGAGACCCATATATCCCCAATATGTAATATTGTCTAATCGATTACATATGCAATAAAATATTGTTAAATCAAATATCCCTAGTGGCCCAAATATCGATGAATATTAATGAGCGGTGACATCAGAATAAATCCAAATGAACCGTACATGCTCATTTTGTGTTTACTATTGACAATTTCCCTCGGATTTCCGCAACTATCCAAGGCCAAAACAAGCTGAAATGTATATTTAATTTCATTGATTTAAACAAGCTGAAATGTATATTTAATTTCATTGATTTAAACAAGCTGAAATGTATATTTAATTTCATTGATTTAAACAAGCTGAAATGTATATTTAATTTCATTGATTTAAAACTTTGTTTCCCCGTTACGCTCGTAAGTATTCGTTAATGTATTCAATATTTAGGTGAATTTCAATGAATTTGTTATCTATCGGCTGTATTTGTATTAATGTAAGGTGCCGGTTACTCACGTGACGTCACATGATTGCCTTATATGCCATGTATTGCTACTGGTATAAACGTAAGAGGTGAAATTTACTTCGTCACCGATCATTGGTATCACTGCGGAAATAAAAGATAGATGGAGGCCAGTATGTTGCTTTCACTTTGTTATTGATTCAGTTATGATTTATTTCTTACTAATTGATATTACATACAGTAAAATAAATATTATTATGATTAATTTATGAGAGGGAACAGTTTCTGTTATTGCTTACGTCGCCGGTAATCGGTATAGTCTACCCAGCATACATCACTCTTATCATATTTATTTCCTGGACGTTTTCTGTTTTTTTTACGTTTATTTATCGTCGCTACCGGTTGCCCATATGAGCGATGCCTCCTGAAGAGATTAGTTATTTTAGATTTTGGAGGATAGTGCATGATACAGATAGAGACCCATTCCAGAATCTCCTCTGGTTCTTGTACGTGCACGGTGTAAAACACCGACACGAGACCTCGGTTTAACGTCACATCTGAAAGACTGTTAATATTATTAGGGTCAGACGGGGGATCGAACCTGCGATCCCTGGATTGTTTCCTGGGCGTTATCACATATGTTACACTTTATACTATGTTGTTGTTTATTAACCGAAAGTCTTTCACCACTGTCAACACAATGCCCAACCATCCTCTTAATGAATAATTCAGGTTTAGGGACCCCACGGGGACCGAGTGCAATGAATAATTCAGGTTTAGGGACCCCACGGGGACCGAGTGCAATGAATAATTCAGGTTTAGGGACCCCACGGGGACCGAGTGCAATGAATAATTCAGGCTTAGGGACCCCACGGGGACCGAGTGCAATGAATAATTCAGGTTTAGGGACCGCAAGGGGACCGGAGTGCAATGAATAATTCAGGTTTAGGGACCCCAATGGGACCGAGTGCAATGAATAATTCAGGTTTAGGGACCGCAAGGGGACCGAGTGCACTGAATAATTCAGGTTTAGGGACCCCAAGGGGACCGAGTGCTTACGGTTGTTCAAATCACTTGCACCTCACTGTTGTAGGTTCGAATCCCAATTGGGGTGTCGGATTTTTTTCAGATGAGGAAGCTATCCAGCTGGCTTACGGAAAGTCGGTGGTTCTACCCTAATCTCCTTCCGTGCCGTAACTACTGCTCAAAGTCTGCATCCACCAATAATAACTGGAGAGTCGCCATATAACGTTAGCTGTTTGTGCGAGTTTATAAACAACACAAATAATGCCACGATATTAAACTTATTGACACGCATTTTCAAAGACTGGCGAATATAGATCTATTATCTTAAAGCAGCATTACATCGTATGAAATAAAAGATATTTGAAAAATTCAAATATTACGTATGGGTAGCAATGATGCTACACATGCTAACATTATACTTTGTATACTTATGTTCAATTGGTAAACAATGTTTTTTTGCGATAAAACAAACTCGAAACCGAAAGTAGGACTTTCCGAGTCGATCGGTCATGCATTTGTTTACAACCAGAACGCATCGTCCGCACTTGTTTACATTCGGAATGCATCGTTTCCATTTGTCCCACGTTGTCTTTTTTAATTAAATTACTTGATATGTTGATTCATAGCTCTGTTATCTAAGTCTTTTTAGGGACATGTCTACATCCCGCGAGGGGTTCGACATTAGAGGAAGATAGATAGTATTTCATGTTCAAAATATATACGTTGTTTTCTGCATCCTCTGTTGTTTCACGCATGCGCGCTGTGCGTGTTTACATTTCGTGTGTTGATAAACAAGTTCGCGTATACGACGGTTTATATTTATTGGAATTTTATCGTTTCTGAGCGACTATTTCGTAGTTTTGTAAACACACGCACATTAGTATTTATATTTTGCCCAAAACATCCTTTATTACGATATAATGCTGCTTTAAATGTGTACGAATGCAATAAGTATGTGCACGCTATCGTTCAATGACAAGAACCTTTTATAACAAGTCTTCGTTTTATCATGTCTTTGAACTAAATAATTTTCTTTGAAATAATATAATTAGTTCTTTAGAAATTATGATCATGTGAGGGGCAGGGAGAGTTCACTTGGACTTCGGAGACTAACATAATCAAACTAAGATGTTTGAAGTATATAGAATATACACTATATAATTATTATTGAATGCATATTATTAGGTGACTTATAGGCACACGAGGTCGAGTGCGTCTTCTTATTATTTAATATTTGCTATATATATTTGTTGAAATGTGCACATGTCACTTTAGTAAAAACATACATACTTACTTACTATAATAAATGTACTTTGTGTGATATTTCTGTAATTTAAACACTATTTTATTTAACAATTAAATGTTCCCTTTTCTGCGTTTCATCGAGGTATGAGAGTACGAACGGGCTATCACGGCACTATCACGACTCTCGACATTTTTTATGAACACATTCGGAATGTTTAAAAAATGTCGAGAGTCGTGATAGTGCCGTGATAGCCCGTTCGTTTCATGTGCAAACGGTCCGGAGTTCGAACCCCACTGGAACCGTTACGATTGTGCCCTTAAGCAATGCATTTAAATTCCACGTTGCCTCTTCTCTCTCCATCGTAGCAATGGATTCCATAGGAATGAGGTCTCGATAGTGATTAATATAAGTTGTAAGAACTTGTTTCGCAAACGAGCTAAAAAAATCAATTTTATATAAGCTAATACTTGCAACTAAATATGTTTCCTCATTGATACGTTTTCCAGTTTTTATTTAAGTTGATTTATCGTCGCTACCGGTTGCCCATTTGAGCGACGGGCAGTTTACCTAACAACACAATTCCTGGGCAGTCGCCAGCGGTTAAACAGTAATTGGTGCACCAACCTCCGTAAGACACTTCCAACCTTTTCATATAAAGAGACACGGCCTGAGCGGGGCTCGAACCCGTGACCATCAGTGATGATAGGTTACAGTAGTATACAAGTCAGTGACCACTAGACCACGGAGGCAGAGTATATATATTATTGACACGCATTATATATATATATATTTGGCGGTTTTT
>CM026400.1:13273130-13280630 GCA_014843695.1 Archivesica marissinica | reverse complement strand
GAATACATAGATATTATAATGATAAACTTCCCAAAGAATTCATTTTTTAAGACTATAGTGTTTGTTAATTATAGTGTCACCCCTATTTAAAGGGCCAGCTATTTCTGACTTATGAGACACCTCTTTTTATGAACATCAGTACTTCCCGAATCCTATGTTTGTATGGCAGGCGCCAGGCTGGTAGGCAATCGGTAACCAGTATTTAACTAGCTGACGGCTCACCAACCAGCCATATCAGAACGAACCTCGTCGAACGAACCTCGTCAGCAACGTCAGCTGTTCGAACCTTCGACCTCCCGCTCCGTAGGCGGACGCCTTAACCACTAGGCCACGGTTACTATATGTTCGCATTCACTTGAAATATAATTGTGTAGGTACTGTGGCATTATTGGAGAAACCCGGTTATGTGAACTTTGCAACCAAACCGATGTTGAATCAGAATATCACTTTATTTTGTGTTTAATCGATATGACGATATTCGTAATATATATTTTGGGCCAATACGTACATTTTTTTTATTTACTGTTGGCATGGTAAATACAATTAACATAAGCTATGCATAGCTTTTGACCGACGTAGATATTCACCAGCAATACTGTCAACAAAAATGAAAGGCTTACTAATAGAAATATGTAAATATATAAGAGCTGTGTTAATTGTTATTGCTTTACGTTTATTTATCGTCGCTACCGGTTGCCCATATGAGCGACGCCTCCTGAAGAGATTAGTCATTTTAGATTTTTGGAGGATAGTGCAATGATACAGACAGAGACCCATTTCAGAGTCTTCTCTAGTTCTTTTACGTGCACGGTGTAAAGCACCGATACGAGACCTCGGTTTAATGTCCCATCTGAAAGACTGTTAATTTTATTAGGGTCAGATGGGGGATCGAACCTGTGATCCCTGGACTGGTAAGCCAAAAACTGTCTTTCAGATGGGACATTAAACCGAGGTCCCTGAATTACCAGTCCAGCGTACTACCACTACTATAGTTTCTCTACTGTTCAGCTTTAACATTTCTATATAATTCCAATATGCAGTTTTCACTTGTAGTCCTATCATTTGATTTGTATATATGTTGAGGGCCTCATGGTAGATTAACTTTTGTTAAATGAGTTCTCTCGTAAAATAAAGTCTATTATTATTATTATTATTATATTTCTGATTTGCTGTTATCCCATGTTCAGTTAATCAATTAATTAGTAATGTTATCAATGGTTCAATTAGTTAATTCATCAATTTATAATAATGAGACGTGATTTACCAAAATGGACCCACTGGGTGGATGACGTTACGTCGAGAAATGACGTATAAAAGCTACGTTACGCAATCGCGCTGTTAACTGACGGTGTAAATCCGTAGTCGCGTGAGAGATGATGATGATGTTTAAACTTATTTAACCTCGCCTCCTGCGAACCATATGGACGAACGATTGTGTAGGAGACAGAATGACAATGGATTTTACAAATGACGTTACGCTTGACGGGACGTTACGCTTGACGGGACGTTACGCTTGGCGGGACGTTACGCTTGACGGGACGTTTCGCTTGACGGGACGTTACGCTTGACGGGACGTTACGCTTGACGGGACGTTACGCTTGACGTGACGTTACGCTTGACGGGACGTTACGCTTGATGGGACGTTACGCTTGACGGGACGTTACGCTTGATGGGACGTTACGCTTGACGGGACGTTACGCTTGGCGGGACGTTACGCTTGACGGGACGTTACGCTTGACGGGACGTTACGCTTGACGGGACGTTACGCTTGACGGGACGTTACGCTTGACGCAAGTGAAAACGGCAGTGTTCGCGCTTTTCATGTAAGTTTAAAATTCATTTTTAGAACAAATAATCTAAACAGAATTATCAGGAAAGGTGTTAAGTAAACTGCCCGCCGGCGATATAGCCCGAAATGGTGCTGATGCAGGCGTAAAACCCGAAATATAACATAAATATAACATAACTAAACAGAATTACCTTAAATGTTGAAAATCGCTTAAGAAAATGACTGAAAAACATAATTCGGGGAATAAAACATTTTTGAAGTGGGTCCCTTTTGATAACTCGCGTCACATATTATTAGGACAAAACATGTGCTTACCACACGCTGAATCGGTGAATATGTATTGTGTTTTAATTCAGATTAAAATGGCACTGTGAACACTGTTGTTTGAACAACTAATGAGAATGTATCTCTACGTCAATAAGTGGAACATTTACCACCAATTTCTCTATTAGCACCGGCTTTCATCCCAGTAATTTTGTTATATTATATGTATTGATAATGTCCACAGATAGAGAAAATAACCGTTTTTCTTCCGAGACTGCATTAGTTTTGGGATGGCCATTTTCTTTCCCAGACAAGTTGCACGCTTGTTTATGCATTTAAATCGTACGTCAATTCAACGTCGTTTCGTTTCCCATTTATGTCAAACCCCTTGCAATGATCTACTATGCAAAATGAGCACGATAAGTATTCATGATACGCTCTGTCCACAAAATAAACACACAATATGGCGTCGAAAATCCAGTACCACCTACAATCATTATCCAGCTATTAACCCTATTGTCCTGAACGGTGATCAAATCCTGCCCAATTACTGACTTGTCCAGGTCCAGAAGCAATTCCAAAGTTAAACTTGCTAAGCGTTGTGCAAATGGCCGGTATATGAACGTTGCGCAATTTGACCGACTTGGTAAATACGTACTTGTTGTTACGTCATTGTAAAGTATTGTGACGTCATTGTCGCACGTACACTACTCCATTGATTCACACGATTGGCATACTGATATACATATAGAACGGACACTGTTGTTTAGAATACGTTTACTACTTTTTGTCTTAATGTAGTGTCACGAATTTAAAGGTTGAGTAAAATTACAAATAAAATATGAACTACTTTTTCTTGCGTTTACTATTCATATACAAGCGACCACATAACGTACTTCGTTGATTGCAACTGAGGTACAGGTCGGTGAAACCTTTGCAATTCAGTGAATTTACAGCTTTTTGGACGCTTATGCTATAAATATAATCTTATATTCCTGTTCATTTGTTATTCAATGTATTTAATAACGAATGAACACACATTTAATATCATATATATCTATCTATCTTTAGCGTATGCTTTGGAATATATTTCATTCCAAAGCATACTCTAAAGATAGATAGAATGCTGACCACGATTATGCTTTTCTTGTAGACGTTAACATTTATTTACAGAAGTCACGACACGTATTTATAATGGAACGCCACCGGTGACATCGTGTAATCAACATCAACCGTGATAAGTGATCGGACCAAAAACAAATATTTCCTACAATTGTAGATTTGGATAATTGATTTGTAAGTTTTGTGTTCTTTTTCATGTATAGTTTGTGTATACATGTCTTGTACATGTCATCTAGGATTTCCCCGTATAATAGATTACATGACGGGTGTTCCCATGTCCACAGACGGATCTGTTGTCCAGTGGTAACACGCTGGACTAGTAATCCATGAATCGCAGGTTCGATCCATCGTCTGACTGGAAATTAACAGTCTTTCAGATGGGACTTTAAACCGAGGTCTCGTGTCGGTGCTATACACTGTGCACGTAAAAGAACCAGAGGAGACTCTGGAATGGGTATCTGTCTCTATCATTGCACTAACCTCCAACAATCTAAAATGACTAATCTCTTCAGGAGGCGTCGCTCATATGGGCAACCGGTAGTGACGATAAATAAACGTAAAAACACACACACATTGGACAAGGTAGTTCAAATTATGAGAACGTTTATCTATACAAAGGGTTTGCTGTTTACATGTCATTACAAATAATTATGTATTACCATCTTCCAACCAATTAATTTCAATAGGATTTTTGCCAAGAAATGCCCACAATGCAACAAAACATGTTTTATGCTGTAACTTATTTAACGTACAAGTATAATTCATATACCAAATAAAAGTACAAGTCAATCTTAACAAAATATTCAAAACAGAATGAAAATTGAATTATCGGTTTGGGCAAAATGTCATGTTCAAAGTCACACATAGGGTGCCTGATCAAAATTGCTGAGTGAATTTCAATAATGTGTGTATCCACCATTTTGCGCATTGCATTCAAGCCGGTGGATTTTCCGTTGTGGAATGAAAGCCCACTCATGTTGCAGACTGTTGGACAGGTCGGCAAGTCTTGTTTGTCTTGTAATTCTTTTTATTTACAGCACGCCCAAGAATGTCCCATAAGTGTTCAATGCATGCCGGATCTGGCCACTACATCCGATGAGCGGTAGTTGTTTGCATTATTTGACATTTATCGTTTGAGAAAGACGATAACGTAATCCGTCAATCTAGTTTGAGGGAAAACACCAAGTCGTTATTATTTTCTTCATAAGTCTACCCTTTTCTAGTTTCTAGTGCTTTAATGAAACAGTATGATAGATAAATAGATTAATGTTTATTTACGCCTCATTTTTGTACAAGCATACACAACATATTTAAACAATAATATTAAAACAATGTACAAAACCACTCATGTTTGATTTATAAGAGACAAACTAAGATATAATATAACAGCATCTTAGAACTTACTTTAAATTCAATTTAAAAGGTATGTGAGATTAAAGGTATTGATCAAAGCAATGCGATTTGCAACTTTTGACAAGGTACCCGGATGTGACCTTGAACAATAAATATTCAAAAAGTTATTTGATTTTCATTCTGCATTCAATAATTTGTTCACGTTGACGTGTACTTTTATTTGATATATGAATTTTGTCCGTAAATGGTTACAACATAAAACATGTTTTGTTGCAGAACACAAACTGAGACACATACAGAGCACAAATTGTCAAAGAAGTATTATTGTTGCCGCCATTATCTACACATTTGGACTGCTGAGCAATTCATGGGTTATTGAATACTATATTTTGGTAGCTAACCAATTTACTTCAAGCACACATATATACATACAAACACACGTATGTATACATATATACACACATAAATACACACGTATTTATACATATATGCACACATACACACATAAATACATACGTATTTATACATACACACACATACAAACACACGTATTTATACATACATACACAAATACAAACACACGTATTTATACATACACACATACAAACACACGTATTTATACATACACACATACAAACACACGTATTTATACATACATACACACACATACAAACACACGTATTTATACATACATACACAAACATACACACACACGTATTTATACATACACATACAAACACACGTAGTTATACATACACACATACAAACACACGTATTTATACATACACACATACAAACACACGTATTTATACATACACACACATACAAACACACGTATTTACACAAACAAACACACGTATTTACACATACACACATACAAACACACGTATTTATACATACACACACATACAAACACACGTATTTACACATACACAAACATACAACACACGTATTTATGCAAACACAAACATACAAACACACGTATTTACACATACACATATACATACAAACACACGTATTTATACATACACACACTTACAAACAAACGTATTTATACATACACACATACATACATACATACATACAAACACACGCATTTATACATACATACATACATACATACATACACACGTATTTATACATACATACACACGTATTTATACATACATACATACATATACACATACATACACACGTATTTATACATATATACATACAAACACACGTATTTATACATATATGCACACATACACACATAAATACATACGTATTTATACATACACACATACAAACACACGTATTTATACATACGTACACAAATACAAACACACGTATTTATACATACACATACACACAAACACACGTATTTATACATACATATACACCTACAAACACACGTATTTATATATATATACACATACAAACACACGTATTTATACATACATATACACCTACAAACACACGTATTTATATATATATACACATACAAACACACGTATTTATATATATATATAATATATAAATATATATATATATATATACACATACAAACACACGTATTTATATATATATATATACACATACAAACACACGTATTTATATATATATATACACATACAAACACACGTATTTATATATATATATACACATACAAACACACGTATTTATACATATATATACACATACAAACACACGTATTTATATATATATATACACATACAAACACACGTATTTATATATATACACATACAAACACACACGTATTTATATATATATATACACACCTACAAACACACGTATTTATATATATATATAACACATACAAACACACGTATTTATATACATATATATACACATACAAACACACGTATTTATATATATATCACATACAAACACACGTATTTATATTATATACACCTACAACACACGTATTTATATATATATATACACATACAAACACGTATTTATATATATATAATATATACACATACAAACACACGTATTTATATATATATATACACTACAAACACACGTATTTATATATATATATACACATACAAACACACGTATTTATACATATAACACATACACCGTATTTATACATACATATACACCTACAAACACACGTATTATACATATATATACACATACAAACACACGTATTTATATATATATACACATACACACGTATTTATATATATATACACACACACCTACAAACACACGTATTTATACATACATATACACCTACAAACACACGTATTTATATATATATACACATACAAACACACGTATTTATACATACATATACACCTACAAACACACGTATTTATACATATATACACATACAAACACACGTTTTTATATATATATACACATACAAACACACGTATTTATATATATATACACCTACAAACACACGTATTTATACATACACATACAAACACACGTATTTATATATATATACACATACAAACACACGTATTTATATATATATACACATACACACGTATTTATATATATACACATACAAACACACGTATTTATACATACATATACACATACAAACACACGTATTTATATATATATATACACATACAAACACACGTATTTATATATATATACACATACACACGTATTTATACATACATATACACATACAAACACACGTATTTATACATACATATACACATACAAACACACGTATTTAACATATATATACACATACACACGTATTTATATATATATACACATACAACACACGTATTATACATACATATACACCTACAAACACACGTATTTATATATATATACACATACAAACACACGTATTTATATATATATACACATACAAACACACGTATTTATATATATATACACCTACAAACACACGTATTTATACATACACATACAAACACACGTATTTATATATATATATACACATACAAACACACGTATTTATATATATATAC
>CM026400.1:13245801-13272130 GCA_014843695.1 Archivesica marissinica | reverse complement strand
ATATACACATACAAACACACGTATTTATACATATATATACACATACATACACACGTATTTATACATATATACACACATACACACATACATACATACGTATTTATACATACATACACATACAAACACACGTATTTATACATACATATACACATACAAACACACGTATTTATATATATACACATACAAACACACGTATTTATACATACACACATACAAACACACGTATTTATACATACATACACACACATACAAACACACGTATTTATACATACATACACACATACAAACACACGTATTTATATATACACATACAAACACACGTATTTATACATATACACATACAAACACACGTATTTATACATACATACACACATACACACGTATTTATACATACATACACATACAAACACACGTATTTACACAAACAAACACACGTATTTATACATATACACATACAAACACACGTATTTATACATACATATACACATACAAACACACGTATTTATACATACATAAACATACAACACACGTATTTATACATACATATACACATACAAACACACGTATTTATACATACATATACACATACAAACACACGTATTTATACATACATATACACATACAAACACACGTATTTATACATACACACATACATACATACATACATACAAACACACGTATTTATACATACATACATACACATACAAACACACGTATTTATACATACATACACACGTATTTATACATACATACATACATATACACCTACAAACACACGTATTTATATATATATACATACAAACACACGTATTTATATATATATACACCTACAAACACACATACTTATATATATATATACACATACAAACACACGTATTTATATATATATACACCTACAAACACACGTATTTATATATACATATACACACAAACACACGTATTTATATATATATATACACCTACAAACACACGTATTTATATATATATACACACAACAAACACACGTATTTATATATATATACACACACACCTACAACACACGTATTTATACATACATATACACCTACAAACACACGTATTTATATATATATACACCTACAAACACACGTATTTATATATATATACACCTACAAACACACGTATTTATATATATATACACATACAAACACACGTATTTATATATAATTATATACACCTACAAACACACGTATTTATATATATATATATACACATACAACACACGTATTTATATATATATATACACCTACAAACATAAGTATTTATATATATATATAAACACATACAAACACACGTATTATATATATATATACACATACAAACACACGTATTTATATATATATACACACATACAAACACACGTATTTATATATATATATATACACCTACAAACACAAGTATTTATATATATATACACATACACACGTATTTATATATATATACACACATACAAACACACGTATTTATATATATATATACACATACAAACACACGTATTTATACATACATATACACATACAAACACACGTATTTATATATATATACACATACAAACACACGTATTTATATATACACATACAAACACACGTATTTATATATACACATACAAACACACGTATTTATACATACATACACATACACACGTATTTATACATACATATACACCTACAAACACACGTATTTATATATATATATACACATACAAACACACGTATTTATATATATATACACATACACACGTATTTATACATACATATACACATACAAACACACGTATATATATATATATACACATACAAACACACGTATTTATATATATATACACATACACACGTATTTATACATACATATACACATACAAGCACACGTATTTATACATACATACACACATACAACACACGTATTTATATATATATATATACACATACAAACACACGTATTTATATATATATACACATACACACGTATTTATACATACATATAGACATACAAACACACGTATTTATACATACATACACATACACACGTATTTATACATACATATACACATACAAACACACGTATTTATACATATATACATACATACACACGTGTTTATACATAGATACATACATACATACATACATACATACATACATACACACATACAACAATATATACATATATACATACATACACACGTATTTATACATATATACATACATACTAGATATATATACTAGAGACATAGAAAACCACACCACAATATACTAAGGTCATAGAAACGCCACCTCATATATACTAGAGGACATAGAAAACGCACACCTACATTATATACTAGAGGTCATAGAAAACGCACACCTACATTATATACTAGAGGACATAGAACACGCACACCTACATTATATACTAGAGAACATAGAACACGCACACCTACATTATATACTAGAGGACATAGAACACGCACACCTACATTATATACTAGAGAACATAGAACACGCACATCTACATTATATACTAGAGAACGTAGAACACGCACACCTACATTATATACTAGAGAACATAGAACACGCACACCTACATTATATGATTATTATTACATGAAAACAAAATACGACGGATTTCATCAAAGATATATCACATCTTTATTACAAAACACAAACTGAACAACTAAAAATATTCCAAAATGTTTAAAACTATGTATTTATATAGTTATAGTTTTTTATGTAAAAACACACTTATCCGGAGTGTGCGTTTTCTATATCCTCTACTATATCCGGAGTGTGCGTTTTCTATATCCTCTACTATATCCGAAGCATGCGTTTTCTATATCCTCTAGTATATATACACATATACAAACACATGTATGCATGATTACATACATACATACATACAAACACACGTATTTATACATACATACACACACAATTGTTTCTCAATTGTCTATTACACCAAACCCGTACCATACCGTGCACACATACATATACATAAATCGGACTGGTTTTCTGTCGTTCTCTCATTATCACAATGATCGGTACTCACCTGGCTTCTCTTCTATTATAATGATTGTTTTCACCTAGTTCACTGTCACATGCAGATGTATTTATTGTTCACTTGTCCCGTTAGTTTCCATTACGCTGTCTGACGACCCATGATGACAGAGGAGTCTCTCTCTCTCTCTTCACTTGTTGACGTATCGATATAACAACACTAGCGACCAATAACGAACGGCTACCATTATATAGCCGCGCTGCTCGATGGCAGAGGATATAACTATACTACCCACGCAGCGTTCTTAGAAGTTTTCATGGACATATCATTATCGTTTTCTTTTTAGTTCGCTATAATTTAACCAGTTTCTTGCTTAACAGTTTTTTTTTTTATTAACCCCTGTCGAACGGGGTTTATTGGTTTTGGTTACGTCTGTCTGTCTGTCTGTCTGTCTGTCTGTCTGCCTGCCTGCCTGCCTGCCTGCCTGCCTGCCTGCCTGCCTGCCTGCCTGCCTGCCTGCCTGCCTGCCTGCCTGCCTGCCTGCCTGCCTGCCTGTCTGTATGTCTGTCTGTCCGTCCGTCCGTCCGTCCAGCCCGCATGCCCGCCCGTACGCCCGCCCGCTCGTGGCGATGGATTCCACCAGGAATGAGGTCTTCTCGAGAGTGATTAATATTAAGTTATAGGAACTTGTTTCGCAATCGAGCTAAAATGTGTATAAACTAAACTAATTATTGGCGAATAAAACATGGTTTCTCGTTCAAAGTAACCGAAATACACATATTATCTCTTTTACAAAGCCACATTATTTGTATACTGGTTACATATAATTATAACTATGCCCGTAAACAATGCCCGTAATAAGCCCCGCGGTAATGTGTAACAGGAATATAGCTTAATAGCTAATGCGATCCGACGTTAAATAAAACTTCTTGTATGTCAAATATATATGTTTTATATTTAGAAACTTTATAGGTTAATAGCTACTAGAAATGACTATATGCTTTGATGCTTCGCCTTGTTCATATTAGTAAAGTACTGGCTGTCCAATTAGCGCAGTTCGCTTCTCATCAATGCAACCCGAGTTCGATTCTCGGACCGGGACGTATGTGAGATGGTATGGTAGTCGCCAGATCGGACACGTGGGTTTTCTCCGGGTACTCAGGTTTCCTCCCACATGACTGACCACATATACGCTTTCATCCGCGCTAACGAGAGTGATTAATATAAGTTGCTAAAACTTACTTCGCAATCGTTGTAAAATAAATAAAGTTTAAACTTTAAAATTTAATACAATATTCATATAATTCCAATAAGTTAACAAGTATCTATCAGTATATTACTGATTACAAATTAGGGTAAAGATGATGAACATATAATACACTAAATACGCATTTGGTTATTCAGCAATGTGTGTCTTAAAGATAATGCTTCTTTGACATATTTGGACAAGTTACATAACACATTCTTATCAGTTGATTTTAGCAATTCTAAAAACGTATACATTGATGGCTTAGGAAGGTAATATTTATGTATGTACTTTTTGCGTAAATTACTAAAGTCCTACCTTCACGTTTTAGAATGTGTAGACCGCAAAAGCACTGTTTATTGATAGGCCCCGTCTGACCCTAATATAATTATCAGTCTTTCAGATGGGACATTAAACCGAGGTCTCGTGTCGGTGCTTTACACCGTGCACGTAAAAGAACCAGAGGAGACTCTGGAATGGGTCTCTGTCTGTATCATTGCACTATCCTCCAAAATCTAAAATGACTAATCTCTTCAGGAGGCGTCGCTCATATGGGCAACCGGTAGCGACGATAAATAAACGTTAAAACACACACACGAATTATTTCGGAAGGATAAGTAGTAGCTATGATAAATTCCCCTAAGAGTTTTCAGTGACTTTCCAATTACTGGTCGAACCAATTACCAGTATCGTTGAATATGGTGGAAGTCGTGATAGCGCAGTAGTAGCGCGTTCGCCTCAGGTACGAAAGGCCCGGAGTTCGCGCCCCGCTGGAGCTGTTACGATTGTGCCATTAGGCAAGACATTTAAATTCCCCATGCTCTCTCTCTCTCTCTCTCTCTCTCTCTCTCTCTCTCCTTCGTGGCGATGGACTCCATCAGGAATGAGGTATCGAGGGTTATTAATAATACGTGTAAGAACCCATGCTCTCTCTCTCTCTGTCTCCTTCGTGGCGATGGACCTCCATCAGGACTCTCTCTCTCTCTCTCTTCTCTCTCTTCTCTCTCTTCTCTCTCTCTCTCTCTCGGTCTCCTTCGTGGCGATGGACTCCATTAGGAATGAGGTATCGAGAGTTATTAATAATACGTGTAAGAACCCATGCTCTCTCTCTCTCTGTCGAGAGTTATTAATAATACGTGTAAGAACCCATGCTCTCTCTCTGTGTCTCCTTCGTGGCGATAGACTCCATCAGGAATGAGTATCGAGAGTTATTAATAATACGTGTAAGAACCCATGCTCTCTCTCTGTGTCTCCTCGTGGCGATAGACTCATCAGGAGAGGTATCGGAGTTATTATATACTGTAAGAACCCATGTTCTCTCTCTCTCTCTCTCTCTCTCTCTCTCTCTCTCCTCTCTCTCTCTCTCTCTCTCTCTCTCTCTCTCTTCTCTCTCTCTCTCTCTCTCTCTCCTCTCTCTCTCTCTCTCTCTCTCTCTCTCATCTCTCTCTCTCTCCTCTCTCTCTCTCTCTCTCCTCCTCTCTCGCTCTCTCTCTCTCTCTCCTCTCTCCTCTCTCTCTCTCTCTCTCTCTCTCTCCTCTTCTCTCTCCTCTCTCTCTCTCTCTCTCTCTCTCTCTCTCTCTGTCTCCTTCGTGGCGATGGACTCCATCAGGAATGAGGTATCGAGAGTTATTAATAATACATGTAAGAACGTGATTCGCAATCGAGCTAAATTATGGTTCCTAAATAATTAAAATCCACATTAACAACTTCTATAACTTGACAATTGACGAAATCTCATTTTTTAATTCTCTTCCTCTCTTTTTTGAAAAAAACCCCAAGCATGTGTGTTGTGAAAGTTATTATTAAAAAACATCATGTATTATATTAGTCAGTTTATTATTATGAGAAAGAGCATACAAACTTCGAAAGTACGCCGCGGAGGAATGTGATCAATTTCAGTTAGAAAAAATAATCCCATCTTTCTTCTTTCAACACAATGACAAATGGTGTTATTTATTACTCAGAAAACTATGTCATTTATTGGAAAGCGTAAAAGAGGTTATTATATTTAGAGTTGACGTATATTCTAGCTTGGATTGCTGTCCTATTGTAGAAACAGGCATCGGAATAAATGCTTCCTTTGTGTTACACGGCATCTTAATATAACGTTACAATATCCCTGTAATGCTATTGGCGGATTAATTGCATTTTCGGGAACACAATTCCTATTATTTCAGACAGGCGAGTAGGACATTCATTGTCTATTTTCATTTCCTTTCTTTTGACCTGGATTTTGTTCGGCAATGTTCTGTGCTATAAGCGGTTCTGCTTTCAGAGATGTATTAATACGCAAATCTTAATCTACGGAATTTTTATTGTAATCCAGAGATCACAGGTTCGATCTCCCGACTGACCCTAATAAAATTAACAGTCTTTCAGGTGGGACTTTAAACCGAGATCTCGTGTCGGTGCTTTACATCGTGCACGTAAAAGAACCAGAGGAGACTCTGGAATGGGTCTCTGTCTGTATCAAGCGATAGTGAAATAAAATTGCTAGCATGTTGTGCAAAGGAAACAACGATAAAAACAGAGGAAAACACTTAATAGGACATATCTACTTTTAGGGAGTATTCAGGGGCAGTAACTCACCGATGTCTCTCATTAACTGATTGGACACGAAATGTGTGTTTGTTTATTAGTGTCACCCCTATTGAAACGGCCAGCCACTTCTAACTTATGAGACAGCTCTCATGAACATCAGTGTTCAGGGGCAGTAACTGACCGATGTCTCTCATTGAAGGCCAACACTTAATGTCTGTAACAAACTATAAATACCTAGGAGGCACACCTAAAACGTAAACAATGAGTATGTTATCATCTATATGTACATGTA
Source organism: Archivesica marissinica (assembly GCA_014843695.1). Lineage (NCBI taxonomy): Eukaryota > Metazoa > Mollusca > Bivalvia > Venerida > Vesicomyidae > Archivesica > Archivesica marissinica. The sequence goes on along the minus strand of CM026400.1, from coordinate 13,265,063 downwards.
ATAAAACAACGTGCAATAACTCTTTGCATGCTGGGTAAAATAAATGCTATAAATAAGGATTATTGTCTGTTTGTATTGTGGTGTATTTGGAAAATCAGCAACATTGAAATCCGCTTTGCCCAGGTTGTCGTCCTGACTGATGCGCTCTCAGTTCTGGATGCCCTGTCTAACAACAAAGAACCCCACCTGATGGAAGCCCTTCGAACAGTCAGCGTAACTAAAAGAACTGTCCTCCAGTGGGTACCTGCACACATAGGCATCCCTGGCAATGAAGCCGTTGACCAGCTTGCCAAGCAAGGTTCTACCGAGAGGCAACCAGACAAAGATTTGACTTACAAGGAGAAATGCACCATAATCAAATCTGCATCAAAGCCAACAGTCGAGAAGGATGACTACCACCTTCTCACCAGAGAGGAGCAAGTCACGATATTCCGGCTTAGAACAGGGCATAACCGCCTGAACTTCCATGTGTGTCGGAAGCTTGGACTAGCTCCATCAACTGCCTGCAGCTGCAAAGTAGGGGACCAGACTGCAGAACACATCCTCCAGGAGTGTGAGTGCCCCAATCTTCATGGGCTGAGGAAAACAACCTGGCCAACAGATACTCTCTCTCCAGACGAAGTTACATGGCTGCCGGGAGGATCTGAGGAGGACGGCCCATTTCGTGTTTGCTGCCCGCTTGTCCATGTGATTCGCGAACGACAAGAAGAAGAAGAAGAAGAAATCCACTATACAGGTGATACACACACTTTTGCAAATGGCATTTACATATTTACTGTTTGCTTTGTTAAACGAAGCTATGTATGTTTTGATTATAATCGCCAACTCCGGAGCATGTGGGCGACTGTTTATTCCAAGATGCTTGTGAATGGAGTCATATAGGAGGTTATGCCACTGAATGGAGTCATATAGCAGGTTATGCCACTGAATGGAGTCATATAGGAGGTTATGCCACTGAATGGAGTCGAATGGAGTCATATAGGAGGTTATGCCACTGAATGGAGTCATATAGGAGGTTATGCCACTGAATGGAGTCATATAGGAGGTTATGCCACTGTTTGTATATGGTTACATTCGACTCCATTAATTCGCGACGCCAATAGACTAAAGGTCAGACACCGCTATTGCAATTTCCATAGGCCACCATTATAACACACAGTGCCATTAGATTTCCCCCAAAAATAGTTTGGCACAAAAGACAGTAGTTTTCAACAGAATGGCCTTTGAGCCACAGGAAAATGTCAAATTTCAATGGGGTGCCTTTAGTGGGAAATAAAAATTGGTCAACCCCCAACTCTGAAGGTAATTTGATGGTGAATGTTGCACTGATACCTGCATTTATAATATGCTGTTTATTTGTCACCAAATAGTCTGCAAATATTTTTAAATATTCCAAAATGAAGCTCATATATTGTATTTTTAATATTTAGAAGTCAATTTCACTATTTGTGACAATACCTACTCAGCCAATCAGTTCATGTATCAATAACTCTTAAGGGCTTCCCTACACTTTTTCAATCAATCCCAGACCACTATGTCAATAACACCGTCTGACCTAAAGTATGAGTCAACTATTGCAATGAATCCGAATAATCATGAGTAAATAGTCACTCTGTTGAAGCCGTCTACGAGCGCGGAGTGTGTAATTGAGCGGAGAACGGCATCAGTGAATCACAAAATCTCTCCAGATTTATTCGATTGTATCTGTTGTTTTCTGCATATAAAAATAATTTGTATTTTTTCAACATAGCTTCTCTTTGTCTAAGTGGAAGTCGTGATAGCGCAGTGGATGCGCGTTCGCTTCATGTGCGAAAGGTCCGGAGTTCGAGCCCCGCTTGAGCCGTTACGATTGTGCCTTTAGGCAAGGCAGTTAAATTCTACGTTGCCTCTTCTCTATCCCTCGTGGCGATGTATTCCATCATGAATGAGGTCTCGAGAGTGATTAATATAAGTTGTAAGTACTTGTTTCGCAATCGAGCTAAAATATATTTGTATAAACTAAATCTTTGTCTAAATGGTGTCGTTGTTCAGTATTTAGCTATGTAATACAGTAACGTTCTCTTACGGAGCGGGAGGTCAAATGTTCAACCCTCGTCAGGTGTTCATTCTGGTTTAGCCGGTTGGTGAGTGGCCAGCTAGTTAAACAATGGTTACTGATTGCCTATCAGCCTGGTGCCAGACCTGCACAGATAGGATTCGGGAAGTGCCGATATTCATAGGAGGTGTCTCATAAGTCAGAAATGGCTGGCCCTTTCAATAGTGGTGACTCTATAATACACCTGCAAGTTTTACTTTCGTTTCCATTAAGAGACAATACTGGTTTTTCTATTACCTCCCTTGATGGATAAATTCAGATTTATCCCTAAATGTATATTGGTCCTTTTAGTTGGAATCCTTTGTTTTTAACTTTTTACTGTTGTCGTCTAAACAGATATTGCGTTAGGATAAATGTAATTTTATCAAAATCGTGTTAATAAATTGAACCAATTTTTACAGTAAGGTATCCATTGGACAAGGCTATCTGTCGAGATTTAATAATTTCATAATTATAAGGCGATAATACTGATGAGAATGGAAAACATGTGGTGCAAAGGAAACAACGATAAAAACAGAGGAAACCAATTAAGAGGACCAATATATTATTAGCAGTATTCAGGGGCAGTAACTGACTAATGGTTCTCATTCTTACTCTCCTATGAGATACATCGGTCAGTACTGCCCCTGAATACTCCCTAAAGGTAGATAAGTCCTATTACGTGTTTTCCTCTGTTTTTATCGTTGTTTCCTTAGCATCCTCTGTTTTTATCGTTGTTTCCTTAGCATGTTGTGCTAACGAAACTACGATAAAAACAGAGGAAACCAATTAAGAGGACCAATATGTTATTAGCAGTATTCAGGGGCAGTAACTGACTAATGTTTCTCATTCTTACTCTCCTATGAGATACATCGGTCAGTTACTGCCCCTGAATACTCCCTAAAGGTAGATAAGTCATATTACGTGTTTTCCTCTGTTTTTATCGTTGTTTCCTTAGCACAACATGCTAGCAATTTTATTCCACTATCGCTTTATATGATTATTAAATTACTATATATCGACATATCTCCTACAGCGTATACAATGGGAATTTATTTGTAAAACAGTTTATATATTAGTTATTTAACACGTTTTTGATAAAATCACATTTATCATACCGCAATATCTGGTTAGGGAACAACCGTAAAAACAAAGGAGTCTAACTGAAAGTACCTATTCACATTTTGGAATAAATCAGAATTGTATCTGTCAAGGGAGGTAATAGAAAATTAGAGATGTTTCTCATTCTTAACAATAGTACAACTTATCGTATGTAAAATACGCCGAGTGTCCTTTTGACTGCTTGTTATCGACTATGCCCTCCCTTATCACATCAAAACAGCACATTCTGTTCCACACTTCAAAGCTTTTTGTATCAGGTGGTGCAAAGAACAGACCAATAAACTGATAATTGTACAAGTATACATGATTATAAGTATTAGTTCTTGCAGCATATATCTTATTTCCTATGAAAGTTTTACTGGTTACTGTTTACATGTTTCATTATGCTATTTCATGTTTTAATTTGTTGAGGGCCTCATGGTAGATTGACTTAATTGTTCAAATGAGTTCTCGCGTTAAATAAAGTCTTTATTATTATTATTATTATTATTACTACGTTTATATTCCTCACTTTCGTCAATTATATATACATAAATATCGCCGTACCTTGTACTGATTTCTAATATTTATACAGTGGAGAGAAATCTAAGCTTTTAGCTTTCATTTCAATCGACTTGTATGTATTGTGTACATAATTATTTTATTGTAAATTAAGTTATATAATGTCGAATAAATATGTTTAAACCAACCTGCATTTTACTTTTTACTTTACTTATACAAATTTACATTAGTCTCAATAGTATTGCTAATACATTCCCTTCTGGGAAGGGCTTAAAGCGACATTACATCGCAAAACGCCAATAAAATGCATTTCTTCACGTATAAATGCAGTGCTACTACAAATTCCTCCGAATCACAGGTTCGACCCCCGTCTGACCCTAATAAAATTAACAGTCTTTCAGATGGGACGTTAAACCGAGGTCTTGTGTCGGTGCTTTACACCGTGCACGTAAAAGAACCAGAGGAGACTCTGGAATGGGTCTCTCTCTGTATCTGCACTATCCTCAAAAGATCTAAAATGACTAATCTCTTCAGAAGGCGTCGCTCATATGGGCAACCGGTAGCGACGATAAATAAACGTAAAACACACACTTCCTTCGAATACATTAAAACACTAATATTGAATCAATAGACAGTGTTTTTGTGGATGGAAAGTATGATTTCATATAATGGTCATCCATGCTCTTGACTTGACGTTTGTTTTGTCGTCGGAGTCAATGCTAAATACGAGATAATGTCATTTAGAGATAATTTAACTAAGAATAGTCTACAAATATATAGGCACAAATGTGAGATATAATGGTAAATATGTAGCATGAATCGTGCTATTCAGGATACACTAGTTATAAATGATACAACTGTAATGCTATGCTTATACTTGAACACTGTAAGAATAAAATCTAGAAACAACAAGTTTTACTGTAAGTTGGCTGTCCGATTAGCGCAGTTGTTAGCCCGTTCGCTTCTCACCAATGCAACCTGGGTTCCATCCTAGGACCGGGAAGTATGTGAGATAGTACGGTTGTCGCCAGATCGGACAGGTGGGTTTTCTCCGGGTACTCCCCACACATGAATATACGCTTTCATCCGCGCCAACGAGAGTGATTAATATAAGTTGTTAAAACTTGTTTCGCAATCGTTGTAAAATAAATAAGGTATAACACTTTAAAACAAATGGGTTGGGCAACAAGTTTTACCAACATTAGCTAGACTAAGTGCCCTTCCTTCCCAACACTGCGAATGCGCATGCCCGTATACATCGAGCGCATGCAAGCTGCATATCATTAGTTGGGATCCCTCATACGAAATTGTATACAATCAGGGCACATACGTTCATCGAAGGAAATGCAATAGCGATGTAAATATATACACCATGAAACCAACCATTTGCAAAGCAATACATTAATAATGTATACGAAACCAACAAAGACAATACATTTAGGAATAAGCGATGTATTGGTAGCAAATATCGTGTACATTTAATTTCATAATTGTTTTTTATCATCTTGTACGTGTTCCCAGTGTGGAGTAAATTGTTTCCTTCAGGGTTTTGATTCCTTGTACAGCCGTGTTCGGAACCTCCCAATGTGGAGTAGTATACTGTTTCCTTGGGGTTCTTGATTCCTTGTACAGCCGTGTTCGGAAGCTCCCAATGTGGTGTAGTATACTGTTTCCTTGAGGGTCTTAATTCCTTGTACAGCCGTGTTCGGAAGCTCCCAATGTGGTGTAGTATACTGTTTCCTTGGGGTTCTTGATTCCTTGTACAGCCGTGTTCGGAAGCTCCCAATGTGGTGTAGTATACTGTTTCCTTGAGGGTTTTGATTCCTTGTACAGCCGTGTTCGGAAGCTCCCAATGTGGTGTAGTATACTGTTTCCTTGGGGTTCTTGATTCCTTGTACAGCCGTGTTCGGAAGCTCCCAATGTGGTGTAGTATACTGTTTCCTTGAGGGTTTTGATTCCTTGTACAGCCGTGTTCGGAAGCTCCCAATGTGGTGTAGTATACTGTTTCCTTGGGGTTCTTGATTCCTTGTACAGCCGTGTTCGGAAGCTCCCAATGTGGTGTAGTATACTGTTTCCTTGAGGGTTTTGATTCCTTGTACAGCCGTGTTCGGAAGCTCCCAATGTGGTGTAGTATACTGTTTCCTTGGGGTTCTTGATTCCTTGTACAGCCGTGTTCGGAAGCTCCCAATGTGGTGTAGTATACTGTTTCCTTGAGGGTTTTGATTCCTTGTACAGCCGTGTTCGGAAGCTCCCAATGTGGTGTAGTATACTGTTTCCTTGGGGTTCTTGATTCCTTGTACAGCCGTGTTCGGAAGCTCCCAATGTGGTGTAGTATACTGTTTCCTTGGGGTTCCTGATTCCTTGTACAGCCGTGTTCGGAAGCTCCCAATGTGGAGTCTATTGTTTCCTTGAGGTTCTTGATTCCTTGTACAGCCGTGTTCGGAAACTCCCAATGTGGTGTAGTATACTGTTTCCTTGAGGGTCTTATTCCTTGTACAGCCGTGTTCGGAAGCTCCCAATGTGGTGTAGTATACTGTTTCCTTGAGGGTCTTGATTCCTTGTAGAGCTCTGTGTCCTCGATATTTCTGCAGTATTGTCCATAGATAGTGCGATCTGTATATGTTAATGTGTGTGTATATATACAATATACAGGCTGTTCTCCGCTCGCTTCTAACCAATGCAACCCGGGTTCGATCCTCGGACCGGGATGTATGTGAGATGGTACGGTGGTCTCCAGATCGGACAGGTTGGTTTTCTCCGGGTACTCCAGTCCCCCCCCCCCCCACACACACAAATGACCACATTTACGTTTTCATTCGCGCCAACGAGAGATGCTCTTAATCAGTGTGCATTAGTACCGTTTTTGTCATTCAGTGTTTTATCACTGTTTTAGAGCAGTTTCAAATATCCAATTAGCAGTGATGTGTGTGTTTTACGTTTATTTATCGTCGTTACCGGTTGCCCATAAGAGTGATGCCTCCTGAAGAGATTAGTCATTTTAGATTTGTGGAGGACAGTGTAATGATATAGACAGAGACCCATTCCAGAGTCTCCTCTTGTTCTTTTACGTGCACGGTGTACAGCACCGACACGAGACCTCGGTTTAAAGTCCCATCTGAAAGACTGTTAATTTGATTAGGGTCAGACGGGGGATCGAACCTGCGATCCCTGGATTACCAGTCCAACGTGTTAACCACTGGACTACAGATCCGCCTGTAAGTGATTGTGCAGCTTTATTCCATATGTACCGTGATAATACAGGCCCGTAGCAAATGAGGCACTCACCTCTGTTAGAATTTGGCATGTAACGACACGTATAGGATAACTGGAATAAATCTGCCTTCAGAATGCACAGACAAGCATCTACTAAAAAAACATGTACGCACCATCCTAGAAGGTTCGCCTCATTTACTTTGAGTTTCTGGCTGTGGCACTGTAATGATTGTGATATATAATATTATATTCATCTCTTTTAACTCCGCTTTGACGTGGCTTTGTACTTTTATACTGTATACTTTATATGTAATGTTATTTAAAACACTGTCGTGCTGACGTCATACCTTTGTACTTGCAGTCCATTATTATTGGACTGGTGTCAAAAGGCAAAAGTTTTATATTAACTCCTAAGCTTATATAAGTGTGTGTTTTAAGTAAGATATTTATAAGCCTCAAACGGATCCAATATGTAAATTATTGGTACTGTATTCGACGCTACGCGCCTCACACAGTCCAATATTTTACATATTGGATCGTTTTCGGCTTATATCCTATACGTAAATCTGTTATTGTTTGTACAATGATGAGATGTATATAACGAATACCTACGTACTTACTTACTAATGTCCAAAACAGTCATGTGTCTTACACGAGTGGCACAGTGGCCAGCAAAAATGGTTACGCTGGGGCTGGACTGTACACAGTAAGGGGAGGCCATTCCAAACGCGTATTGCTTGTGGGAAGGTTCGGGACTGCGGAATTAACTAGTTCAGGTTCCGTGTGCGATTACTGAATAACACTAGCATGTGCATTGAGAAACTATGAATAAATTAGATGGTAAAGTGTCTCTACGGTGTGTCCACGGTCTGTGTGCGTATGAATATATATTTGTGATGGTAAAACAAGGACATTTATCCCCACATAGGACAATACAGACGGATCTGTAGTCCAGTGGTTATCTGTATCATTGTACTATCCACCACAAATCTAAAATGAATAATCTCTTCAGGAAGCGTCGCTCATATGGGAAACCAGTAGCGACGATAAATAATCGTAAAATGCACACAAGGATAAACAATCATATCGTCTAAATCTTCAAAGCGGTGCAATCACGTCCTAGCATTTTCTCTTCCCTTATTAAAAGCAAATATAAATAATAATAATAATACTAAAGACTTTATTTAACGAGAGAACTCATTTGAACAATTAAGTCAATCTACCAATGAGGCCCTCAACACATTAAAACATGAAATAGCATAATGAAACATGCAAACAGTAACCAGTACGAAATAAGAGTATGTGGAAGTCGTGATAGCGCAGTGGATGCGCGTTCGCTTCAGGTGCGAAAGGTCCGGAGTTCGAGTCCCGCTGGAGCCGTTACGAGTGTGCCCTTAGGCAAGGCATTTAATTTCCACGTTGCCTCTTCTCTCTCCCTCGTGGCGATGGATTCCATCAGGAATGAGGTCTCGAGAGTGATTAATATAAGTTATAAGAACTTGTTTCGCAATCGAGCTAAAATAAATTTGTATTAATATTAATTAATAAGATATAAGCTGCAAGAACTAATACTTATATTCATGTATAATTGTAAATTATCAGTTTACATATACACACGTTACATTAAAAACAAGTTAATTTATAAATCATATGAATATCTCACAAACCTAGTTCATTTGTGGGTATTAATCGGTTTGTTTGGCTATGTTTATATGGTTACTCGGGGTGACGCATACAGAACTATATTAGTCCCTGGTTACTCGGGGTGACGCATCCAGAACTATATTAGTCCCTGGTTACTCGGGGTGACGCCTCCATAGCTATATTAGTCCCTGGTTACTCGGGGTGACGCCCCCATAGCTATATTAGTCCCTGGTTACTCGGGGCGACGCCTCCAGAACTATATTAGTCCCTGGTTACTCGGGGTGACGCATCCAGAACTATATTAGTCCCTGGTTACTCGGGGCGACGCCTCCATAACTATGTTAGTCCCTGGTTACTCGGGGTGACGCATCCAGAACTATATTAGTCCCTGTTACTCGGGGTGACGCATCCATAACTATATTAGTACCTGGTTACTCGGGGTGACGCATCCAGCGCTATATTAGTCCCTGGTTACTCGGGGTGACGCCTCCAGAACTATATTAGTCCCTGGTTACTCGGGGTGACGCATCCAGAACTATATTAGTCCCTGGTTACTCGGGGCGACGCCTCCAGAACTATATTAGTCCCTGGTTACTCGGGGCGACGCTTCCAGAACTATATTAGTCCCTGGTTACTCGGGGTGACGCATCCATAACTATATTAGTACCTGGTTACTCGGGGTGACGCATCCATAGCTATATTAGTCCCTGGTTACTCGGGGTGACGCCTCCATAACTATATTAGTCCCTGGTTACTCGGGTGACGCATCCAGAACTATATTAGTCCCTGGTTACTCGGGGCGACGCCTCCAGAACTATATTAGTCCCTGGTTACTCGGGGCGACGCTTCCAGAACTATATTAGTCCCCTGTTACTCGGGGTGACGCATCCATAACTATATTAGTCCCTGGTTACTCGGGGCGACGCCTCCAGAACTATATTAGTCCCTGGTTACTCGGGGCGACGCTTCCAGAACTATATTAGTCCCTGGTTACTCGGGGTGACGCATCCAGAACTATATTTGTCCCTGGTTACTCGGGGCGACGCTTCCAGAACTATATTAGTCCCTGGATACTCGGGGCGACGCTTCCAGAACTACATTAGTCCCTGGTTACTCGGGGCGACGTCTCCAGAACTATAGTAGTCCCTGGTTACTCGGGGTGACGCATCCAGAACTATAGTAGTCCCTGGTTACTCGGGGTGACGCATCCAGAACTATAGTAGTCCCTGGTTACTCGGGGTGACGCATCCAGAACTATAGTAGTCCCTGGTTACTCGGGGTGACGCATCCAGAACTATATTAGTCCCTGGTTACTCGGGGTGACGCATCGAGAACTATATTAGTCCCTGGTTACTCGGGGTGACGCATCGAGAACTATGTTAGTCCATGGTTACTCGGGGTGACGCATCGAGAACTATATTAGTCCCTGGTTACTCGGGGTGACGCATCGAGAACTATATTAGTCCCTGGTTACTCGGAGTGACGCATCCAGAACTATATTAGTCCATGGTTACTCGGGGTGACGCATCCAGTACTATATTAGTCCATGGTTACTCGGGGTGACGCATCCAGAACTATATTAGTCCATGGTTACTCGGGGTGACGCATCCATAACTATATTAGTCCCTGGTTACTCGGGGCGACGCCTTCAGAACTATATTAGTCCCTTGTTAAATACATAAAGCAAGTACATACTCATGGAAGATACTGTCCCCCAACTTTACAGTACCATAGCAGGACTATATAACACGTACAACACACTAAACAAATATAATATTAGTTTTAATACAATACTTGTTGATGCTTGTTTCATGGAATATGGTAGACTGGGTGCTAGCCTGTCGATTTGTTAGCTCCTGGCAAAATGACAGCCTGGGGAAACTTGATTTCCGATCGTAGCGCCATCTACTCATAAATGAGGGTGTAGATTTGAAGAACGACAACTCTTCTCTACAAGATAATATCGCTAAATATAGAAACGGAATTATATCGGAAATCGGCGAACAGGCACGATTATACACGATCATTTCCGAATATATACACGAATGCTCCCGTAGACTCATTTACATCGCAAACATATAATTTCCCGTTTCTGTATTATATCGACGACATGGCTCATTTTAAATATTACGTTTAGATGACAGTGGGTCGATTCGGCGTGATTGAACTAAGGACGACTTAAATATTGAGTCAATATGTCAAATCAGACGCACATTGTACTTTTTAAAACTATTTTTTGTTCGGTTGACCCGTAAACAATGGCGGCCAATTATAAAGTTTTATCAACATTGCAGTGCCTCGCTTTCGATTCAAGTACGTCATTAATTAAGTCACGTGCTAATAGGCCTATTAATAGGATTAATGCTAGTCAATAATTATACGGACAATCCGTCCAGTTTCCCCAAACGTTGATATGATCAGAAATTCAATATTGCCCAATTAATAGTCTCGGTGTTAAAATATATTTATTTGACTGACCAGGCAAAATATATCAACGCCTGTTCCCAGGCTAGGAATATGGTATCATAAGTCCTGCAAGATCCTATATGCGTTTGATTTATAGTCTTGAAAAGTGTTGAAAACAGTGATAATTGTCATAAATATATCTTCTTTTGACAAAAAAAAAACAATTAACGATTATTCAGATACATGCTCTGGAAAAAAACATTCAACATTAAATATCTTTATTTAATTTTATTAAAGTCTCTTAAAAAGTATGCTATCGTACAAAACGCCATATAAAACCAAGTCTCTAGTCTTGTCATTTTTTTTAACAAGACTTCTGATTCTGCAAGAATTCATCGTTTGATTATTTTATTTGCATTAAAATTACGGTGTCTTCCTCATTCTCCCAAAAATTACATTGCTTTTTTCTTTGATGATTAAAGCGACACTAAATCGGTGAAAACGCATATGTCTGCAGAATGTAATTTCCTATTATATGGTATAATTTTCTTTCAACAAATAAACAAGCGTCGTATACGCGGTTTGTTGACATAACAAAATAATGTAAATAGGGTCGACATTCATGAGTAATACAATGGGTGTATCCTGAATAACACGAGTTATCGTACATATTTACTCCAATGACAAACACACGCCATTTCAGGAGCGTGGATGACCGCTAAATGGAATCCTACTTTCACTTTTGAAAGTTTGCAGGCAACAAAAACACTGAAAAAAATGTTTATTGATTCAATGTTAGTGTTTGAATGTATTTAGAAGAATTTGTAGTAACAATGCATTTATACGTGGAAACATGAATTTTATTGGCGTTTTGCGATGTATTGTCGCTTTAAGGGAGACAACTACTCCTATATTAAGTTCAAATAGGATTGTACATAATTGCTATATATTGGATGTGATTTTTGTGAATATGTATATGTTACATTGAAAAAATAAACTCTAATATAAAAATAGACTGTTGCTGAATTTCCTTTGGGGATATCCCTTGCCCCTCACAGCTGCAGGTTCGAATCCCACTGGAGTCGGATTTTCATGCGAGGAAGCTAGCCAGTTTGCTTGCGGGAGGTCGGTGGTTCTATCCGGGTGCCCACACGTGCCTGAAATACTGCACGGAGGGGAACTCGGGGGGTCTACCTCCACGAATAAAAGCTGGAGCTCGCCCATATTGTTCGCCGGTGGCGAGTGTAAATAAACTTAAGAAATCATTTCCTTTGACTCTGAAAGTGGTGGTGTGTGATCAATATTGAAGCAATCGGCTTACACGTGGGTGTCTGACAGTTGACATAAAACGAATGCAAATCATTAACTATTATAAAGTAATGGCATCCTGATGGAATGCAGATTAGATACAAGATTATGTGTCGAAAGTCAATACTGGGAAAATTTGGAGTGATTTATTATTTTATTTCATCAATAATAAATGCATTATTTTTGGAAGTCGTAAAATAGCCCAGTGATAGCGCAGTGGTAGCGCGATCGCTTCCGGTGCGAACTACCAGGAGTTCGAGCCCCGCTGGAGCCGTTAAGATTGTGCCCTTAGCCAAGAATATTTAAATTCCACATTGCCTCTTCTTATTATCCTCGTGGCGATGGATTCCATCAGGAATGATGTCTCGAGAGTGAATAATATAAATTGTGAGAACTTGTTTCGCAAGCGAGCTAAAATTTATTTGTATAAACTAAAACTATAACATGGCAACAAATGTATTACTTTGTTTAATTTGAGTGTTATATACAATAGATATATAAAATAAAGTTTTGTTTTAATTGAACACGATCTGGAGAAAAACACACAATAATGTAATACGAAAAATGTTACATTAATGGGATATTGCAGCATGTTACTTAATAGGATCTTGCATAGTGTTGCTTAATGGGATCTTGCATTATTATTACTTAATGGGATATTACATATTGTTACTTAATGGGATCTTACATAGTGTTGGCACTTAATGGGATCTTGTATATTGTTACTTAATGGGATATTGCATATTGTTGCTTAATGGGATATTGCACATTGTTACTTAATGGGATATTGCACATTGTCGCTTAATGGGATCTAGCATATTGTTACTTAATGGGATATTGCACATTGTCGCTTAATGGGATCTTGCATATTGTTACTTAATGGGATCTTGCATATTTGTCACGTAATGGGATCTTGCATATTGTTACTTAATGGGATATTGCACATTGTTACTTAATGGGATCTTGCATATTGTTACTTAATGGGATATTGCACATTGTCGCTTAATGGGATCTAGCATATTGTTACTTAATGGGATATTGCACATTGTCGCTTAATGGGATATTGCATATTGTTACTTAATGGGATCTTGCATATTGTTTCTTAATGGGATCTTGCATCACTGGAGTTCTATGGATATATATTAAAACAGTACATATGTGTTTGTGTTTTACGTTTATTGATCGTCGTTACCGGTTGCCCATATGAGCGACGCCTCCTGAAGAGATTAGTCAATTTAAATTTTTGGAGGATAGTGCAATGATACAGAGATCCATTCCAGAGTCTCTTATTTGGTTCCTTTACGTGTACGGTGTAAAGCACCGACACGAGACCTCGGTTTAATGTCCCATCTGAAAGACTGTTAATTTTATTAGGGAGACTGCCAGTACTTTACTAATATGAGACCTCATTCCTAATGGAATACATCGTCATGCGGGAGAGAGAGAGAGAGAGAAGAGGTAATGTGCATATAAGTGTATTGCCTAAGGATACCACCAACGTGGTTCTGGTGGGATTCGAACTTACAACCATACATAGCAAAGTGTGTGCTGTGCTGTGCTGTGCTGCGCTGCGCTGCGCTGTGCTGCGTGTGAAGCTACAAACACGCAACACAAATGCGTCAGCTATTTCCGGTCTAACAGCGCACATACAATATGGCGGCTAAATATTTAATTACGAACAATATTACCAAGTGCACATTTGCTTTATAAATGCTATCACACTTTTCCCAATCACCGGAGCCATCTGGGAATTCAGTTATTCCGAAGCAATATACATGTATTGACATATATTTGGAGTGTATTATTCTTTTATTAAAATGAGTGTGATATTGTTTGCTTAGAGATTATGCTGAAAATGATTGCATGTTTTCTCCAGAATATATAATAAGGCATACAGTTCGTTGCAGGCTTGTTCATCCATTGGATATACGGCTTTACGAAGCCCCGCTCAGACCTTCTATCTTTATATGAAAACGTAGCCAATTTCGTATGCACCGTATGGAGCCTGCCTAGGATAGGTGTTGTTAGGTAAATTGCCTATAGCTCAAATGGGCAACTGGTAGCGACGTTAATACATTAAATTAAACAAATGTTTATGGAACAACAGTAAAAACAAAGGTTGCCAACTATCATGACCAATATACATTTCGGGATAAATCCGATATTATCTGCCAAGGGAGGTAATAGAAAAACCAGAAATGTCGTTCATTAGATATAAAATGCTTTTGGAAACAAATTACAGTCGACATCCGCTATGTCGAATACCGAACAAAATACTTCGCCATAACCGACATTTGATATAAGTGCAGCCAGTTATATGTAACATGATAGTGTCTGAAACGGGACTTTGATCTGACTTCGAGATATCCGGAGAATGCGGCATAACCGACTTTGACATAACGGATGTAGACTGTATCACCTAATCACAGTCAGAATGAACCGGTTAGCAACATTCAAAATGGTATAAATAAACAATTCAAGTTATATTTGGAGTGCTTTAATTCTTAGAAAATAATGTCGCGTCTCAGGGTTGTTGTGATAAATTAATTATATTAGTTTCTAGCAAGATCAATGTACTTTGTAGTGATTCCCCAGAAACGTCCACTGCTGCGAATATCAATGTTAGGTCTGGTATAGTTTGAACGCAATGCTGTGGACGTCGTGATAGCGCAGTGGATACGCGTTCGCTTCAGATTCGAAAGGTCCGGAGTTCGAGCCCCGCTGTAGCCGTTACGATTAACGTTATGCATTTAAATTCCCCGTTGCCTCTTCTCTCTCCCTCGTGGCGATGGATTCCATCAGGAATGAGGTCTCGAGAGCGATTAATATAAGTGGAAAGAACTTGTTTCGCAATCGAGTTAAAAATAAATGTGTATAGACTAAACGCAATGCAAAGGTTATTATAATATCGCTGTCTGACATAACTAGATGTGTTTCTATGCATTATCTGTACGTATATGTTGTAACTGAGTGAGAGTCTGTATGTACACCTGTCCGTCTGTATCCATAAAATGGTACTTACGTGGATAGTAGAACAATATAGTTACTGTTTTAGTTGTTTCCGCCTCCGTGGTCGAGTGGTTAAGGTCGCTGACTTGTATACCACTGTAACCTATCATCACTGATGGTCACGGGTTCGAGCCACGCTCAGACCGTGTCTCATTTATATGAAAAAGTTGGCAGTTTCTTACGGAGGTTGGTGCACCCAAGTACTGGTTAACCGCTGGAGCCTGCCCAGGAAATGTGTTGTTAGGTAAACTGCCCGCCGGCGATATAGCCCAAAATGGTGCTGATGCAGGCGTAAATCCCGAAATATAACATAATAATGTTTTAAGTTGTCTGGGGTTAAATCGTGTGTGTCTATTCAAACTTTTCCTATTATTTAAGTTTATTTAACGTCGCTACCGGTTGCACATTTGAACAACGGGCAGACTACCTAACAACACATTTCCTGGGCAGACTCCAGCCGTTAACAAGTACTTGGTGCACCAACCTCCGTAATAAACTGCCAACTGTTTTCATATAAATGAGACACGGCCTGAGCGAGCCTCGAACGAGTGACCATCAATGATAATATTTTACAATGGTACAAGTCGGCGACCTTAACCACCAAGTGGTTATAGAGAACAATGGGGGTAGCAGCTTAAGTATACAATTTTGGGTACATCCGTCTGTCCGTCCGCCCAATAGAAACACCTGCCCGTCCGGGAAACGTTTGGGGATTAGTGGCTAACATTTCTGTTGAAAACTATTGAACAAAGTGACGAGGGTTAGGGGCCTATTAGTAGCACATAAACACGATCTGGACCAATAGTTTAGCTCATATATCTCAATGTTGGTACGTTCGCCCGTCCGTCCGCCCGAATATTCAGTCACCCGTTCTCCCGATCTCACACGTTTGGACTATCAAAATAAATAGACTATTCCTTCGCTCCGGGAGGTATACGAGATGGTACGGTTGTCGCCAGATCGGACATGTGGGTTTTATCCGGGTGTTCCGGTTTCCTCCCACACCACATTTACGCTTTCATCCGCGCCAACGAGAATGATTAATATAAGTTGTTAAAAAGCTTGTTTCACAATCGTTGAAAATAAATAAAGTTTAAACTTTAGTTGAGGGGAGAAGCACCAATTGCGTTCCCAAGATGAATCCATGTACAGTCTACACCCGTTATATCGAATTCTGTCGGACCGAACAGAATACTTCGAGATAACAGAAGTATGATTTAACGAAATTCTATATAAACAGAACCAGTTATATGTAAAATGATAGTGTCTGAAACGGGATTTTGATCCGACTTCGAGATAACAGGAGAATTCGACATAATCCACTTTGACATAGCGGATGTAGCCAACACGCGTGTCATCGTGGCAAAGTGGTTACGGTATTTGGTTTCAAATAACTTGCCCGTCGCCGCTGTATGTTAGAATCCCAATGGGGGGGGGGTTGAATTCTTTAATGTGATGAAGCTGGCCAAGTGGCTCGCGAAGGGTCGTTGGTTCAATTCGGCTGCCCGCCCGTGCATGAAATACTGCTCGGAGGCAGGAGATTCGATCAATAACCTAAATCTGCCGACACGACTTTAAACCACCAAAAGCAAACACACCAATTCGTTGACAACGCCAGTATTTCCGGTTAATTTTACTCATGTAGCAACGTAGCCTATTCATATATTCCAATAAAACAATCAACAATTCAGATAAATATCCACGAGGACAATTAGCAATCGTGATTCAGTAAGCAGATAATCTCTCTGGTTAGTAGGCATCGATTCCAACACCCATATATCACTCTCATCCAATTATCGCGTTGTACCTATCCTACCTTTTTTCTTGATTGGCAACTGCTTTTGTATGTTTGCTTATTTTTATGGTAAATGCCGCACCAACAGCTTATATTGTGACTTTCCAGCTGTTGTTGGTGGAGGTAGAACCACCGACCGTCCTCGCATTTAAGAATTCGACTCCCCTAGGTTGGATTCGTAACCACAGCAATATCTGTGGAAAACTCCCCGGACTTTGATTATCAAAGGACAACCGGAAGTTGTACACTTATGCTGACCGGATATTTCCATCGGGTACTAACCGGAAGTCAGTGTCATTAATGGCAGAGCCTCGTTCTGTGCACGCATCTTGAGCACTCGGGTTGGGATTTGCTTATCTGCAACTCTTGGAGATGCTAGATTCACGTTATACTTCTATATCTTCGTTACAATTATTTAATGTCTGTATTGCAGACGCGTGTGATTCTGTATATTTAAATGCAATGTAGCACGGTGATTCATGCATATGTATGTGTTATGTTGTTGCAAATCTGCATCCTGAGAATATGAAATAAAACTTGTCAAAACCACAGGGATTCGGCACGTTTGGGGGTACTAGTATATATATTTAAGTACAGGGATTCTACTCTGTGGGATGTCAGATTTCGCATCGATCAGTAAAATGGCCCTATCTGAAACAATTTTGTACAAATCTGTCCAAATATAACGCCTATCCCGAGTCTTTATATTGTTCTTCAAATAAAACACAACTTTAAGCTGAGTGCATGTATACTTTGCAAACAATTGCCACAGACATTGGCCATAGCAGGTCACATTTCCATACTAGGACACGGGTTCTGTCAGCAACAAAAAAATATCTTCGACGGGAGAGTTTTAACTGTGAATAACATTATCAATAAAATATGTTTCCACTAACGTGTAGGTTTATTCGGCAAAAATGTACGTCAAAAAGAGATTTCGTAGAATTTTTCAATTTGTTTTGAAAATTTCTAAAGCGGCGCAATTCGCGTTGAAACGACGTTGAAACGAGCGTTCTGATTGGATTATTAGAATGTAACTAGGTGCTTGTTTTTTATATGAAGAATAATCATAATCCAATCAGAACGCTCGTGATGTGTAGCTTTATTTAAAGTCGCCTCCGCCGAGGCCAGTGGGCGACTGGTTTCTCTATGTAGATTATTATTCCTGCGTCGGTTGTGGGTCTGGTAGACATCCCGAGGCCGCTTCCGCTTCCTCTTCCTCTGGTCCAGGGTGACAAGTCCTGCTTCTTTCTGTAAACTGTTCCTTTTAGGGACACATGCTCCACCATTTGCTGGCATCAGCGAAGTCCTTGACCCATTTTCCTTCTGTGAGCTGTGCCTACGCCACGACGTGCATGTTGTTGATGAGAGACCTGGGTTCGGAAGAATGTGTAGTAGCAATGCTAGTTAAAGGTGAAACATATATAATGTGTTCGCTAAGTTTTTATGTGACGTTAAATAGTTTAAGATAATATTAGATCCCTGAAGGAGTGTAATATTGGTTGACAGAAACTTTGACACACACAGATTTGCTTTACATACGATGTCAATAGTGTGGAATGAAACAATGCATCATTCATTGTCTGCAGTATCATTTACCATTAATGTTTAGTTTATACAGATGCCTTTTAGCTCGATTGCAACTTACGGCTAATAGCTCTGGAGACCTCATTCCTGGTGTATATCCATCAACATGCGGGTTAGAATGACAGTGTTGGACTTAAAGCCCCAGCATGAGTTTACTTAGAAATATGATGCACATAGTCTGCTGTGTAATGTTTCGTTATTATAAAAAATGTTTATGAAATAAAGAAAAAGAAAAAATGAATATGCTGCACACTGGGATATTATAAGGAGCTGATGATTAGATATTTATGTATCTATGTATGTATGTTCCATTAATGTCAAACCCCTTGCGGTGACCTAGACATGTTTTCCTGGGCATGCTTAGCCGACAATAGCGATTAACCAGTACTAATCAATGTGTGTGAGGTGCCTTGCTCAATGACACTACATACGTGGCCTGACTAGCTACTATATATGTATGTATGTATGTATGTATGTATGTATGTATGTATGTATGTATGTATGTATGTATGTATGTATGTATGTATGTATGTATGTATGTATGTATGTATGTATGTATGTATGTATGTATGTATGTATGTATGTATGTATGTATGTATTTAT
>CM026400.1:13209294-13244801 GCA_014843695.1 Archivesica marissinica | reverse complement strand
ACGCCTACCTCTACTGATATATATGATCCTTCTTGCCGAACCAAAACACCTACCTCTACTGACATTATCCTTCTTGCCGAACCAACACACCTACCTCTACTGACATTATCCTTCTTGCCGAACCAACACGCCTACCTCTACTGATATATATGATCCTTCTTGCCGAACCAAAACACCTACCTCTACTGACATTATCCTTCTTGCCGAACCAACACACCTACCTCTACTGACATTATCCTTCTTGCCGAACCAACACACCTACCTCTACTGACATTATCCTTCTTGCCGAACCAACACACCTACCTCTACTGATATATATGATCCTTCTTGCCGAACCAACACACCTACCTCTACTGACATTATCCTTCTTGCCGACCAACACACCTACCTCTACTGATATTTGATCCTTCTTGCCGAACCAAAACACCTACCTCTACTGACATATCCTTCTTGCCGAACCAAAACACCTACCTCTACTGACATTATCCTTCTTGCCGAACCAAAACACCTACCTCTACTGACATTATCCTTCTTGCCGAACCAACACACCTACCTCTACTGACATATATGCCTTCTTGCCGAACCAAAACACCTACCTCTACTGACATTATCCTTCTTGCCGAACCAACGCACCTACCTCTACTGACATTATCCTTCTTGCCGAACCATAACACCTACCTCTACTGACATTATCCTTCTTGCCGAACCAAAACAACTACCTCTACTGATATATATGATCCTTCTTGCCGAACCAACACACCTACCTCTACTGACATGATCCTTCTTGCCGAACCAACACACCTACCTCTACTGACATTATCCTTCTTGCCGAACCAACATACCTACCTCTACTGACATTATCCTTCTTGCCGAACCAACACGCCTACCTCTACTGATATATATGATCCTTCTTGCCGAACCAAAACACCTACCTCTACTGACATGATCCTTCTTGCAGAACCAAAACACCTACCTCTACTGACATTATCCTTCTTGCCGAACAAACACACCTACCTCTACTGACAGTATCCTTCTTGCCGAACCAAAACACCTACCTCTACTGACATTATCCTTCTTGCCGAACCAACACACCTACCTCTACTGACATTATCCTTCTTGCCGAACCAACATACCTACCTCTACTGACATTATCCTTCTTGCCGAACCAACACGCCTACCTCTACTGATATATATGATCCTTCTTGCCGAACCAAAACACCTACCTCTACTGACATGATCCATCTTGCCGAACCAAAACACCTACCTCTACTGACAGTATCCTTCTTGCCGAACCAACACACCTACCTCTACTGACATTATCCTTCTTGCCGAACCAACATACCTACCTCTACTGACATTATCATTATTGCCGAACCAAAACACCTACCTCTACTGACATTATCCTTCTTGCCGAACCATCACACCTACCTCTACTGACATTATCCTTCTTGCCGAACCAACATACCTACCTCTACTGACATTATCATTCTTGCCGAACCAAAATACCTACCTCTACTGACATTATCCTTCTTGCCGAACCATCACACATACCTCTACTGACATTATCCTTCTTGCCGAACCAACACACCTACCTCTACTGACATTATCCTTCTTGCCGAACCAAAACACCTACCTCTACTGACATTATCCTTCTTGCCGAACCAAAACAACTACCTCTACTGATATATATGATCCTTCTTGCCGAACCAACACACCTACCTCTACTGACATTATCCTTCTTGCCGAACCAACACGCCTACCTCTACTGATATATATGATCCTTCTTGCCGAACCAAAACACCTACCTCTACTGACATGATCCTTCTTGCCGAACCAAAACACCTACCTCTACTGACATTATCCTTCTTGCCGAACCACCACACCAACCTCTACTGACATTATCCTTCTTGCCGAATCAAAACACCTACCTCTACTGACATTATCTTTCTTGCCGAACCAACACACCTACCTCTACTGATATATATGATCCTTCTTGCCGAACCAACACACCTACCTCTACTGACATTATCCTTCTTGCCGAACCAACACGCCTACCTCTACTGATATATATGATCCTTCTTGCCGAACCAAAACACCTACCTCTACTGACATGATCCTTGTTGCCGAACCAAAACACCTACCTCTACTGACATTATCCTTCTTGCCGAACCAACACACCTACCTCTACTGACAGTATCCTTCTTGCCGAACCAACACACCTACCTCTACTGACATTATCCTTCTTGCCGAACCAAAACACCTACCTCTACTGACATTATCCTTCTTGCCGAACCAACACACCTACCTCTACTGACATTATCATTCTTGCCGAACCAACATACCTACCTCTACTGACATTATCCTTCTTGCCGAACCAACACGCCTACCTCTACTGATATATATGATCCTTCTTGCCGAACCAAAACACCTACCTCTACTGACATGATCCTTCTTGCCGAACCAAAACACCTACCTCTACTGACATTATCCTTCTTGCCGAACCAACACACCTACCTCTACTGAATTTCCTTCTTGCCGAACCAACACACCTACCTCTACTGAATTATCCTTCTTGCCGAACCAAAACACTACCTTACTGATATATATGATCCTTCTTGCCGAACCAAACACCTACCTCTACTGAATTATCCTTCTTGCCGAACCAAACACCTACCTCTACTGATATCCTTCTTGCCGAACCAAACACCTACCTCTACTGACATTATCCTTCTTGCCGAACCAACGCTACCTCTACTGAATTATCCTTCTTGCCGAACCAACACCTACCTCTACTGACATTATCCTTCTTGCCGAACCAAAACACCTACCTCTACTGACATTATCCTTCTTGGCGACCCAACACACCTACCTCTACTGATATATATGATCCTTCTTGCCGAACCAAAACACCTACCTCTACTGATATATATGATCCTTCTTGCCGAACCAACACACCTACCTCTACTGATATTATCCTTCTTGCCGATCCAACACGCCTACCTCTACTGATATATATGATCCTTCTTGCCGAACCAAAACACCTACCTCTACTGACATTATCCTTCTTGCCGAACCAACACACCTACCTCTACTGACATTATCCTTCTTGCCGAACCAACATACCTACCTCTACTGACATTATCCTTCTTGCCGAACCAACACACCTACCTCTACTGACATTATCCTTCTTGCCGAACCACACACCTACCTCTACTGACATTATCCTTCTTGCCGAACCAACACACCTACCTCTACTGACATTATCCTTCTTGCCGAACCAAACACCTACCTCTACTGACATTATCCTTCTTGCCGAACCAAAACAACTACCTCTATTGATATATATGATCCTTCTTGCCGAACCAACACACCTACCTCTACTGACATGATCCTTCTTGCCGAACCAACACACCTACCTCTACTGACATTATCCTTCTTGCCGAACCAACATACCTACCTCTACTGACATTATCCTTCTTGCCGAACCAACACGCCTACCTCTACTGATATATATGATCCTTCTTGCCGAACCAAAACACCTACCTCTACTGACATGATCCTTCTTGCAGAACCAAAACACCTACCTCTACTGACATTATCCTTCTTGCCGAACAACACACCTACCTCTACTGACAGTATCCTTCTTGCCGAACCAAAACACCTACCTCTACTGACATTATCCTTCTTGCCGAACCAACACACACCTACCTCTACTGACATTATCCTTCTTGCCGAACCAACATACCTACCTCTACTGACATTATCATTCTTGCCGAACCAAAATACCTACCTCTACTGACATTATCCTTCTTGCCGAACCATCACACCTACCTCTACTGACATTATCATTCTTGCCGAACCAACACACCTACCTCTACTGACATATCCTTCTTGCCGAACCAAACACCTACCTCTACTGACATTATCCTTCTTGCCGAACCAAAACACCTACCTCTACTGACATTATCCTTCTTGCCGAACCAACACACCTACCTCTACTGACATTATCCTTCTTGCCGAACCAACATACCTACCTCTACTGACATTATCCTTCTTGCCGAACCAACACGCCTACCTCTACTGATATATATGATCCTTCTTGCCGAACCAAAACACCTACCTCTACTGACATGATCCTTCTTGCAGAACCAAAACACCTACCTCTACTGACATTATCCTTCTTGCCGAACAAACACACCTACCTCTACTGACAGTATCCTTCTTGCCGAACCAAAACACCTACCTCTACTGACATTATCCTTCTTGCCGAACCAACACACCTACCTCTACTGACATTATCCTTCTTGCCGAACCAACATACCTACCTCTACTGACATTATCCTTCTTGCCGAACCAACACGCCTACCTCTACTGATATATATGATCCTGCTTGCCGAACCAAAACACCTACCTCTACTGACATGATCCTTCTTGCCGAACCAAAACACCTACCTCTACTGACATTATCCTTCTTGCCGAACCAAAATACCTACCTCTAATCTACTGACATTGTCCTTGTTGCCGAACCAAAACACCTACCTCTACTGACATTATCTTTCTTGCCGATACAAAACACCTACCTCTACTGACATGATATTTGCTGCCGAACCAAAACACCTACCTCTACTGACATGATCTTTGCTGCCGAACTGAAACACCTACCTCTACCTACATGATATGTGCTGCCGAAGCAAAACACCTACCTCTACTGAAATGATCTTTGCTGCCGAACTGAAACTCCTACCTCTACTGGCATAATCTTTGCTGCCGAACCAAAACACCTACCTCTACTGACATGATATTTGCTGCAGAACTGAAACACCTACCTCTACTGACATGATCTTTGCTGCCGAACCAAAACACCTACCTCTACTGACATGATATTTGCTGCCGAACCAAAACACCTACCTCTACTGACATTATCTTTGCTGCCGAACCAAAACACCTACCTCTACTGACATGATCTTTGCTGCCGTACTGAAACACCTACTTCTACTGACATGATATTTGCTGCCGAACCAAAACACCTACCTCTCCAGACATGGTCCTTGTTGCCGAATCAAAACAATCACCTCTTCAGACATGGTCCTTGTTGTCGAATCAACGCATCAACCTCTCCAGACATGATCCTTGTTGCCAAACAAAAACACCCACCTCTCCTGGCATGGTTCTTATTGCCGAACCAAAACACCCACCACTCGTGACATGGTCCTTGTTGCCGAACCGAAACACCCACCTCTCCTGACATGGTCTTTGTTGCCGAACCAAAACCCCTACTGTTACTGACATGGTCCTTTGTGCCGAATAAAAATCACCTTGCTCTCCAAATATGATCATTGTTGCCAACCAAAACACACACCTCTCCAGACATTGTCATTGTTGCCGAATCAAAAACACCTTGCTCTCCAGACATGGGCACTGTTGCTGAATCAACAACATCTTCCTCGTCGGACATGGTTCTTGTTGCTGAAACAACAACACCTTCCTCTCCAGATATAGACCTTGTTGCTGAACCAAACCACACACATCTCATAATATGGTACTAATTCCCGAACCGAAACACCCACCTCTTCTGACATGGTCCTTGTTGCCGAACTAAAACACACACCTCTCGTGACATAATCCTTGTTGCCGAACCGAAACACCCACCTCTCGTGACATAGTCCTTGTTGCCGAACCGAAACACACACCTCTCGTGACATAATCCTTGTTGCCGAACCGAAACACACACCTCTCGTGACATAATCCTTGTTGCCGAACCGAAACACACACCTCTCCTGACATAGTCTTTGTTGCCGAACCAAAACCCCTCCATTTACTGACATGGTCCTTTGTGCCGAATAAAAAACACCTTGCTATCCAGATATGATCATTGTTGCCAACCAAAACACACACCCCTGCAGACAAGGTGCTTGTTGCCGAAGCAAAACTCCTACATTTACTGATATGGTCCTTGTGTCTGAATCAAATACACCTTTCTCTCCAGACAGTGTCATTGTTGCCGAATCAAAAACACCTTGCTCTCCAGATATGGTCCTTGTTTCCGAACCAAAACACCCACCTCTCCTGACATGGTCCTTGTTTCCGAACCAAAACACCCACCTCTCCTGACATGGTCCTTGTTTCCTAACCAAAACACCCACCTCTCCTGACATGGTCCTTGTTTCCTAGCCAAAACACCCACCTCTCCTGACATGGTCCTTGTTTCCTAACCAAAACACCCACCTCTCCTGACATGGTTCTTGTTTCTGAACCAAAACACCCACCTCTCCTGAAATGGTTCTTGTTTCCTAACCAAAACACCCACCTCTCCTGACATGGTCCTTGTTTCCTAACCAAAACACCCACCTCTCCTTACATGGTCCTTGTTTACTAACCAAAACACCCACCTCTCCTGACATGGTCCTTGTTTCCGAACCAAAACACCCACCTCTCCTGACATGGTCTTTGTTGCCTAACCAAAACACCCACCTTTCCTGACATGGTCCTTGTTTCCGAACCAAAACACCCACCTCTCCTGTCATGGTCTTTGCTGCCGAACCAAAGCACCCACCTTTCCTGACATGGTCCTTGTTGCCGAACCAAAACACCCACCTCTCCTGACATGGTCTTTGTTGCCGAACCAAAACACCCACCTCTCCTGGCATGGTCTTTGTTGCCGAACCAAAACACCTTCCTCTCCAGACATGGTCCTTGTTGCCGAACCAAAACACCCACCTCTCCTGACATGGTCCTTGTTGCCGAACCAAAACACCCACCTCTCCTGACATGGTCCTTGTTCCCGAACCAAAACACCCACCTCTCCTGACATGGTCTTTGTTGCCGAACCAAAACACCCACCTCTCCTGACATGGTCCTTGTTGCCGAACCAAAACACCCACCTCTCCTGGCATGGTTCGTGCTTGCCGAACCAAAACACCCATCTCTCGTGACATGGTCCTTGTTGCCGAAATAAAACACCCACCTCTCGTGGCATGGTCCTTGTTGCCGAATCAAGACACACACCTCTCCTAACATGGTTCGTGTTGCCGAACCAAAACACCCATCTCTCGTGACATGGTCCTTGTTGCCGAAATAAAACACCCACCTCTCGTGGCATTGTCCTTGTTGCCGAATCAAAACACCCACCTCTCTCCTGGCATGGTCCTTGTTGCCGAACCAAAACACCTACCTCTACTGACATTATCCTTCTTGCCGAACCAAAACACCCACCTCTCCTGGCATGGTCCTTGTTGCCGAACCAAAACACCTACCTCTACTGACATTATCCTTCTTGCCGAACCAAAACACCCACCTCTCCTAAACACCTACCTCTCCTGACATGGTCCTTGTTGCCGAACCAAAACACCTACCTCTACTGACATTATCCTTCTTGCCGAACCAAAACACCCACCTCTCCTAAACACCTACCTCTCCTGACATGGTCTTTGTTGCCGAACCTAAACCCCTACATTTACTGACATGGTCCGTTATGCCGAATAAAAAACACCTTGCTCTACAGATATGATCATTGTTGCCAACCAAAACACCCACCTCTCCTAAACACCTACCTCTCCTGACATGGTCTTTGTTGCCGAAAATAAACCCCTACATTTACTGACATGGTCCGTTATGCCGAATAAAAAACACCTTGCTCTACAGATATGATCATTGTTGCCAACCAAAACACACACCTCTCCAGACATGGTCCATTTTGCCGAATCAAAACCCCACTTCATTTACTGATATGGTCCTTGTGTCTTAAACAAATACACCTTTCTCTCCAGACATTGTCAGTGTTGCCTAATCAAAAACATCTTGCACTCCAGACATGGTCATTGTTGCCGAATCAACAACACCTTCCTCTCCAGATATGATCTTGTTGCCGAATCAAAAACACCTTCCTCTCCTGATATGATCCTTGTTGCCGAATCAACAACACCTTCCTCTCCAGACATGGTCATTGTTGCCGAATCAACAACACCTTCCTCTCCAGATATGATCTTGTTGCCGAATCAAAAACACCTTCCTCTCCTGATATGATCCTTGTTGCCGAATCAAAAACACCTTCCTCTCCTGATATGATCCTTGTTGCCGAATCAACAACACCTTCCTCTCCAGATATGATCCTTGTTGCCGAATCAACAACACCTTCCTCTCCAGATATGATCCTTGTTGCCGAATCAACAACACCTTCCTCTCCAGATATGATCCTTGTTGCCGAATCAACAACACCTTCCTCTCCAGATATGATCCTTGTTGCCGAATCAAAAACACCTCTCCAGATATGATCCTTGTTGCCGAATCAACAACACCTTCCTCTCCAGATATGATCCTTGTTGCCGAATCAAAAACACCTTCCTCTCCAGATATGATCCTTGTTGCCGAATCAACAACACCTTCCTCTCCAGATATGATCCTTGTTGCCGAATCAACAACACCTTCCTCTCCTGATATGGTCCTTGTTGCCGAATCAAAAACACCTTCCTCTCCAGATATGATCCTTGTTGCCGAATCAACAACACCTTCCTCTCCTTATATGGTCCTTGTTGCCGAATCAACAACACCTTCCTCTCCAGACATGGTCCTTGTTGCCGAATCAACAACACCTTCCTCTCCAGATATGATCCTTGTTGCCGAATCAACAACACCTTCCTCTCCTGACATGGTCCTTGTTGCCGAATCAAAAACAACTTCCTCTCCAGATATGATCATTGTTGCCGAATCAACAACACCTTCCTCTCCTGATATGGTCCTTGTTGCCGAATCAAAAACACCTTCCTCTCCAGATATGATCCTTGTTGCCGAATCAACAACACCTTCCTCTCCTATATGGTCCTTGTTGCCGAATCAACAACACCTTCCTCTCCAGACATGGTCCTTGTTGCCGAATCAACAACACCTTCCTCTCCAGACATGGTCCTTGTTGCCGAATCAACAACACCTTCCTCTCCTTATATGGTCCTTGTTGCCGAATCAACAACACCTTCCTCTCCAGACATGGTCCTTGTTGCCGAATCAACAACACCTTCCTCTCCAGATATGGTCCTTGTTGCCGAATCAACAACACCTTCCTCTCCAGATATGATCCTTGTTGCCGAATCAACAACACCTTCCTCTCCTGATATGATCCTTGTTGCCGAATCAACAACACCTTCCTCTCCAGACATGGTCCTTGTTGCCGAATCAACAACACCTTCCTCTCCATATGGTCCTTGTTGCCGAATCAACAACACCTTCCTCTCCAGATATGATCCTTGTTGCCGAATCAACACACCTTCCTCTCCAGATATGATCCTTGTTGCCGAATCAACAACACCTTCCTCTCCAGACATGGTCCTTGTTGCCGAATCACAACACCTTCCTCTCCAGATATGATTTGCCGAATCAACAACACCTTCCTCTCCAGATATGATCATTGTTGCCGAATCAACAACACCTTCCTCTCCAGACATGGTCCTTGTTGCCGAATCAACAACACCTTCCTCTCCTTATATGGTCCTTGTTGCCGAATCAACAACACCTTCCTCTCCAGACATGGTCCTTGTTGCCGAATCAACAACACCTTCCTCTCCTGACATGGTCCTTGTTGCCGAATCAACAACACCTTCCTCTCCAGATATGATCCTTGTTGCCGAATCAACAACACCTTCCTCTCCAGATATGATCCTTGTTGCCGAATCAACAACACTTTCCTCTCCTGACATGGTCCTTGTTGCCGAATCAAAAACACCTTCCTCTCCAGATATGATCCTTGTTGCCGAATCAACAACACCTTCCTCTCCAGATATGATCCTTGTTGCCGAATCAAAAACACCTTCCTCTCCAGATATGATCCTTGTTGCCGAATCAAAAACACCTTCCTCTCCAGATATGATCTTGTTGCCGAATCAACAACACCTTACTCTCCAGATATGATCCTTGTTGCCGAATCAACAACACCTTCCTCTCCAGATATGATCTTGTTGCCGAATCAACAACACCTTCCTCTCCAGATATGATCTTGTTGCCGAATCAAAAACACGTTCCTCTCAAGACATGTCATTGTTTGCGAACCAAAACACCTACCTCTCCTGATACGGTAATTGTTGCCGAAACAGAAATTAATCAGGTCGCCATACACATTTACTACAACCCATCATCTATCACTAGATCACATAACGTCTGCACTCCTGAAACTCTATGCTTGCCTTGTCTCATCAAAATATATATTACTCGCAACACATCCATTGTTTCCGCAGCAAGCCATCTATTTCCCCCCGAAAGTCTTCTTGTCGGCGTGGATACACATCAACCACCTTTCGCAATTCACTGTTGCCACACCAGCACTGCTGCCTCATGTGTCCATGCCACAAGAACTGCCATTAGTCCATGTTCGGGCACCGATATATAAACAGGTAATGAAGTACACGTTGTTGAGGCTCCCAGGTTATCTACATGTATTCCTCCCAGTAAATATTCCATATTGCCGTAGACGTGCCCACAAGTAGTCCTTGCTACCACATTAATTAATCTTCTCATCCAGACATGTGTTGTGTTGCATCACAAACCATCTACA
This sequence comes from Archivesica marissinica, assembly GCA_014843695.1. Classification (NCBI taxonomy): domain Eukaryota; kingdom Metazoa; phylum Mollusca; class Bivalvia; order Venerida; family Vesicomyidae; genus Archivesica; species Archivesica marissinica. The sequence continues at coordinate 13,234,264 of CM026400.1, read as the reverse complement.
ATTGTGTTGGTGAATTAAAACATTGTTCCCTCTAGAAATGCTGTGTACTTTTATTGAAATACTCCTAGAACACCAAATTGTATTACCTCTCAAACAATGTGTTGCTATACCGAATCATATAATCGCAGCCAAACAATGTACAACGAATATTTAAGCTGGGAAATAGAATCTACAGAACAAAATCAAATCAGATGGATTATACGTAGAAACAATGGCTATGGGCTGAAAAAAACGGAAGAATCAAGGAAAGTTGGGGAGGCGATGAAGGTTGGGAAATTACTCCCGTTTCCTGATCCTTATTGTTATTACCAGATTTAAGGGATACAATTGTGTACCTACGTGTTTTGTCAGATCAATACAGTCACACCTGCTCAATGGTCTGATTGGGTTATGTTGAAGATAGGCCGATAGGATTATGCGCTCTTGCTTAAACTTGAAGTACACATTAGATTATGCTTGGTCTCGACGTTGAACCTTGGTAAGATTCACTCTGGCAAGTAATCGCATTAAACCCGTAGAGCTGAGGATTTAAAATGAATGCTAGCTGCAATGAAATATACGTTGTATACAAGCACGGTGTGCATACGGAATAGCATGTGTACTTAGATTCGGAGTTCGTAACGATGGAATATAGATCCAACGCATTAGCGATGGCGCATGACATTATTCTACGTAGAATCGGTAGATATACATTGTAATTAATATGTTTTCTTATTTAATGATTCCATATCGGCAGTTTACTGCCATGTTTTCTGGTTTGTTAAATGTAGGTAATGTATGTTTAGCTGTTCTGTATCTACTATGCATGTATATGTTTAACCGTTCTGTATCTATTATGCATGTATATGTTTAACCGTTCTGTATCTACTATGCATGTATATGTTTAACCGTACTGTATCTACTATAACATGTATATGTTTAACCGTACTGTATCTACTATAACATGTATATGTTTAACCGTACTGTATCTACTATAACATGTATATGTTTAACCGTACTGTATCTACTATGCATGTATATGTTTAACCGTACTGTATCTACTATGCATGTATATGTTTAACCGTACTGTATCTACTATGCATGTATATGTTTAACCGTTCTGTATCTACTATGCATGTATATGTTTAACCATACTGTATCTACTATAACATGTATATGTTTAACCGTTGTGTATCTACTATGCATGTATATGTTTAACCGTTCTGTATCTACTATGCATGTATATGTTTAACCGTACTGTATCTACTATGCATCTATATGTTTAGCTGTTCTGTATCTACTATGCATGTATATGTTTAACCGTACTGTATCTACTATGCATGTATATGTTTAACCGTTCTGTATCTACTATGCATGTATATGTTTAACCGTACTGTATCTACTATGCATCTATATGTTTAGCTGTTCTGTATCTACTATGCATGTATATGTTTAACCATACTGTATCTACTATGCATCTATATGTTTAACCGTTCTGTATCTACTATGCATGTATATGTTTAACCGTACTGTATCTACTATGCATCTATATGTTTAACTGTTCTGTATCTACTATGCATGTATATGTTTAACCGTACTGTATCTACTATGCATCTATATGTTTAACCGTACTGTATCTACTATGCATGTATATGTTTAACCGTACTGTATCTACTATGCATCTATATGTTTAACCGTACTGTATCTACTATGCATGTATATGTTTAACCGTACTGTATCTACTATGCATCTATATGTTTAACCGTACTGTATCTACTATGCATGTATATGTTTAACCGTACTGTATCTACTATGCATCTATATGTTTAACCGTACTGTATCTACTATGCATGTATATGTTTAACCGTACTGTATCTACTATGCATCTATATGTTTAACCGTACTGTATCTACTATGCATGTATATGTTTAACCGTACTGTATCTACTATGCATCTATATGTTTAACCGTACTGTATCTACTATGCATGTATATGTTTAACCGTACTGTATCTACTATGCATCTATATGTTTAACCGGTTCTGTATCTACTATACATGTATATGTTTAACCGTTCTGTATCTACTATACATGTATATGTTTATCCGTTCTGTATCTACTATAACATGTATATGTTTAACCGTTCTGTATCTACTATAACATGTATATGTTTAACCGTTCTGTATCTACTATACATGTATATGTTTAACCGTTCTGTATCTACTATACATGTATATGTTTAACCGTTCTGTATCTACTATAACATGTATATGTTTAACCGTTCTGTATCTACTATAACATGTATATGTTTAACCGTACTGTATCTACTATGCATTATATGTTTAACCGTACTGTATCTACTATAACATGTATATGTTTAACTGTACTGTATCTACTATAACATGTATATGTTTATCCGTTCTGTATCTACTATAACATGTATATGTTTAACCGTACTGTATCTACTATAACATGTATATGTTTAACCGTACTGTATCTACTATAACATGTATATGTTTAACCGTTCTGTATCTACTATAACATGTATATGTTTAACCGTACTGTATCTACTATAACATGTATATGTTAACCGTACTGTATCTACTATAACATGTATATGTTTAACCGTACTGTATCTACTATAACATGTATATGTGTAACCGTACTGTATCTACTATAACATGTATATGTTTAACCGTACTGTATCTACTATGCATTATATGTTTAACCGTACTGTATCTACTATAACATGTATATGTTTAACCGTACTGTATCTACTATGCATTATATGTTTAACCGTACTGTATCTACTATGCATCTATATGTTTAACCGTACTGTATCTACTATGCATGTATATGTTTAACCGTACTGTATCTACTATGCATCTATATGTTTAACCGTACTGTATCTACTATGCATGTATATGTTTAACCGTACTGTATCTACTATGCATCTATATGTTTAACCGTTCTGTATCTACTATGCAGGTGTATGTTTAACCGTTCTGTATCTACTATACATGTATATGTTTAACCGTTCTGTATCTACTATGCATGTGTATGTTTAACCGTACTGTATCTGCTATGCATGTATATGTTTAACCGTTCTGTATCTATTATAACATGTATATGTTTAACCGTACTGTATCTACTATAACATGTATATGTTTAACCGTTGTGTATCTACTATAACATGTATATGTTTAACCGTTCTGTATCTACTATGCATGTGTATGTTTAACCGTTCTGTATCTACTATACATGTATATGTTTAACCGTTCTGTATCTACTATACATGTATATGTTTAACCGTTCTGTATCTACTATACATGTATATGTTTAACCGTTCTGTATCTACTATGCATGTGTATGTTTAACCGTACTGTATCTACTATACATATATATGTTTAACCGTTCTGTATCTACTATAACATGTATATGTTTAACCGTTCTGTATCTACTATAACATGTATATGTTTAACCGTTCTGTATCTACTATAACATGTATATGTTTAACCGTACTGTATCTACTATAACATGTATATGTTTAACCGTACTGTATCTACTATAACATGTATATGTTTAACCGTTCTGTATCTACTATAACATGTATATGTTTAACCGTTCTGTATCTACTATAACATGTATATGTTTATCCGTTCTGTATCTACTATAACATGTATATGTTTAACCGTTCTGTATCTACTATAACATGTATATGTTTAACCGTTCTGTATCTACCATACATGTATATGTTTAACCGTTCTGTATCTACTATACATGTATATGTTTAACCGTTCTGTATCTACTATAACATGTATATGTTTAACCGTACTGTATCTACTATAACATGTATATGTTTAACCGTACTGTATCTACTATGCATTATATGTTTAACCGTACTGTATCTACTATAACATGTATATGTTTAACTGTACTGTATCTACTATAACATGTATATGTTTATCCGTTCTGTATCTACTATAACATGTATATGTTTAACCGTACTGTATCTACTATAACATGTATATGTTTAACCGTACTGTATCTACTATAACATGTATATGTTTAACCGTACTGTATCTACTATAACATGTATATGTGTAACCGTACTGTATCTACTATAACATGTATATGTTAACCGTACTGTATCTACTATAACATGTATATGTTTAACCGTACTGTATCTACCATAACATGTATATGTGTAACCGTACTGTATCTACTATAACATGTATATGTTTAACCGTACTGTATCTACTATGCATTATATATTTAACCGTACTGTATCTACTATAACATGTATATGTTTAACCGTACTGTATCTACTATGCATTATATATTTAACCGTACTGTATCTACTATAACATGTATATGTTTAACTGTTCTGTATCTACTATAACATGTATATGTTTAACCGTTCTGTATCTACTATAACATGTATATGTTTAACCTTTCTGTATCTACTATAACATGTATATGTTTAACCGTACTGTATCTACTATAACATGTATATGTTAAGCTCGGTCTCCATGGGTAATGGGTCTAGTGATCTATTTGTATCATTTATATTATATTATTTAGGAAGGCTGTCATGTGCTTATTTAGGTACTGGTTATTAGCCGAGTCTTCTCTCCAGAACAACATTTTTACCTTTCTCGTGTACAGAATAGAAAGACAACTGAGATGTGAACATAAATGACTCCTCCATATGCATACTGGACGCTCTAACATGCATCCGTCAGTGGCGAAGTTATTAACGGCGGGTACCATTCTATAATTCTTGTAATAATCCTGTCACTAGTCCAAGTAACCCCTAAAATGCTAAGCTATATTGCTTGCTATTCGGATAATGGAGCTAAAGCTCTCGGCTGGATAGCAAACAACATAGATCCTGATACTGCGTTACGCCACGGCTGATCTGGATCTATGTTGTATGCACATTCCTTCCAATATGTGCAGCATTTTAAGGGTTAAGTCATGACAGACGGCCTTCAAAATATCAAAGTGCATTTTGGTGGTATTCTTTTTGTTTGGTTAATCTAATCAGGACGCGGTATATTAGGCATCGTCTTCTATGGAGAATAGAGCGAGATACAGAGTCCCTCGTTCATCTACAAACCCTGTGTATAGCACTGATACCTCGGTGTATAGCACTGATACCTCGGTGTATAGCACTGGTACCTCGGTGTATAGCACTGATACCTCGGTGTATAGCACTGATACCTCGGTGTATAGCACTGGTACCTCGGTGCATAACACTGATACCTCGGTGTATAGCACTGGTACCTCGGTGTATAGCACTGATACCTCGGTGTATAGCACTGATACCTCGGTGTATAGCACTGATACCTCGGTGTATTGCACTGATACCTCGGTGTATAGCACTGATACCTCGGTGTATAGCACTGATACCCCGGTGTATAGCACTGATACCTCGGTGTATAGCACTGATACATGATACCCCGGTGTATAGCACTGATACATGATACCCCGGTGTATAGCACTGATACATGATACCCCGGTGTATAGCACTGATACATGATACCTCGGTGTATAGCACTGATACATGATACCTCGGTGTATAGCACTGATACCTCGGTGTATAGCACTGATACCTCGGTGTATAGCACTGATACCTCGGTGTATAGCACTGATACCTCGGTGTATAGCACTGATACCTCGGTGTATAGCACTGATACCTCGGTGTATAGCACTGATACCCCGGTGTATAGCACTGATACCCCGGTGTATAGCACTGATACATGATACCTCGGTGTATAGCACTGATACATGATACCCCGGTGTATAGCACTGATACATGTTACCTCGGTGTATAGCACTGATACATGATACCTCGGTGTATAGCACTGATACATGATACCTCGGTGTATAGCACTGATACATGATACCTCGGTGTATAGCACTGATACATGATACCCCGGTGTATAGCACTGATACATGATACCTCGGTGTATAGCACTGATACATGATACCCCGGTGTATAGCACTGATACATGATACCACGGTGTATAGCACTGATACATGATACCTCGGTGTATAGCACTGATACATGATACCACGGTGTATAGCACTGATACATGATACCTCGGTGTATAGCACTGATACATGATACCTCGGTGTATAGCACTGATACATGATACCCCGGTGTATAGCACTGATACATGATACCTCGGTGTATAGCACTGATACATGATACCCGGTGTATAGCACTGATACATGATACCTCGGTGTATAGCACTGATACATGATACCTCGGTGTATAGCACTGATACATGATACCTCGGTGTATAGCACTGATACATGATACCTCGGTGTATAGCACTGATACATGATACCTCGGTGTATAGCACTGATACATGATACCCCGGTGTATAGCACTGATACATGATACCCCGGTGTATAGCACTGATACATGATACCCCGGTGTATAGCACTGATACATGATACCTCGGTGTATAGCACTGATACATGATACCTCGGTGTATAGCACTGATACATGATACCTCGGTGTATAGCACTGATACATGATACCTCGGTGTATAGCACTGATACATGATACCCCGGTGTATAGCACTGATACATGATACCTCGGTGTATAGCACTGATACATGATACCTCGGTGTATAGCACTGATACATGATACCCCGGTGTATAGCACTGATACATGATACCCCGGTGTATAGCACTGATACATGATACCCCGGTGTATAGCACTGATACATGATACCCCGGTGTATAGCACTGATACATGATACCCCGGTGTATAGCACTGATACATGATACCCCGGTGTATAACACTGATACATGATACCTCGGTGTATAGCACTGATGCATGATACCTCGGTGTATAGCACTGATACATGATACCCCGGTATATAGCACTGATACCTCGGTGTATAGCACTGATACCTCGGTGTATAGCACTGATACATGATACCCCGGTATATAGCACTGATACCTCGGTGTATAGCACTGATACCTCGGTGTATAGCACTGATACATGATACCCCGGTGTATAGCACTGATACATGATACCTCGGTGTATAGCACTGATACATGATACCCCGGTGTATAGCACTGATACATGATACCCCGGTGTATAGCACTGATACATGATACCCCGGTATATAGCACTGATACATGATACCTCGGTATATAGCACTGATACATGATACCTCGGTATATAGCACTGATACATGATACCCCGGTATATAGCACTGATACCCCGGTATATAGCACTGATACATGATACCTCGGTGTATAGCACTGATACATGATACCCCGGTATATAGCACTGATACATGATACCTCGGTATATAGCACTGATACATGATACCCCGGTGTATAGCATTTCAACTTCAACTTCAATGAGAATACTCCACAAAATCCGCAAGCAGACATTAACTATGGAGGAAAACTTGTGCATACGTGTAGTGTAAAACGCTCCCAGGTGAAATTAAAATGTCAACGTGTATTTACACTGTACAGTTCATGATAGTTTAGAAGGCGTGGAGCTGGATGGCTGTCTTGAAGTCATCCAGGCTGGTGGCTGTCACTGCGGTCTCCGGAAGTTGGTTCCAAAAGTTAACAGTTCGTGGGAAGAATGAGTATCGGTATGCGTTAATTGAACAATGGAATGTGTTCATTTTCATCGGATGGCTGTGCCTAGTTGATCTGACTGTCGCAAGTGTTGGACAGTAACAGGATGGGACAGCAACAAGATTGTTCATGACTTTGTAGAGCAATGTGACGTCAGCTGTTCTGCGGCGATGTTCCAATGATTGCCACTTGAACTGGTTAATCATAGCAGAGACACTTCCTGGGTTTTCGTGGTTGTATGGCTGGTTTAGTACGAAGCGTGCAGCATTTCTCTGTACCTGTTCGACCTGCTTGGTTTGAGTGACCTGGTGCGGATTCCAAATTGTAGGGGAATATTCCAGTTTGGGACGTACTAAGCTTTGATACGCTCTTTCTTTAATCTTAGATGGGCAGTGCCGAAGGTTACGTTTTAAAAATCCGAGCACGCTTGAAGCTTTGTTGGTTGTATTGCTGATATGTAGGTTGTATTTCATGTTATCGGATAGTTCCAGTCCTAAATATGGGTGGTGCTTTACGATTTGTAAGTTCTGACCTTGCATTGAGTAGGGAAACTGTTGTTTATAAGATTTGGTTGTGATCTGCATGATTGCACATTTGTCTATGTTAAATTGCATCTGCCATATGTTACTCCACTCTGATAGTAAGTTCAGATCTTCTTGCAGTAGTGTGTGATCATTGTGGCTGATTATTGATCTATATATGGCACAGTCATCGGCGAAGAGGCGAACGGTTGAGTTGAGAGAGTCGGCAATGTCATTTATGTAAATGAGGAATAGTGTAGGTCCCAGGACTGTGCCCTGTGGGACACCAGATGTGACAGGGGCAGTGGAAGAGATAGCACCATCCAGGACGACTTGCTGTTTCCGGTTGCGTAGAAATTCCTCGATCCATTTTCGGGTTGAACCTGTGATGCCATAATACAACAATTTGGTGGAGAGTCTGTGGTGAGATACTTTGTCGAATGCTTTTGCAAAAGTCTAAAATGGCCATATCCACTTGTGTACCTTTGTCCATATGTTTCGTGAGGTCGTCGGTTGTCATTAGTAACTGTGTATCACATGATCTCTTCGATCTAAATCCATGTTGGTTTTCATTTAATATGTTTTGATCGTCTAAATGGTCCATGACTTGTGATACGATGATGTGTTCTAACATTTTTTATGCAACTGCTGTCAGACTCACAGGGCGGTAATTTGACGGTTTAGAGCGGTCTCCTTTTTTGAATATCGGCACAATATTTGCACTGATACATGATACCCCGGTATATAGCACTGCTACATGATACATCGGTATATAGCACTGATACATGATACCCCGGTGTATAGCACTGATACATGATACCCCGATATATAGCACTGATACATGATACCCCGGTGTATAGCAGTGATACTTCGGTGTATAGCACTGATACATGATACCCCGGTGTATAGCACTGATACCCCGGTGTATAGCACTGATACATGATACCTCGGTGTATAGCACTGCTACCTCGGTGTATAGCACAGATACATGATACCCCGGTGTATAGCACTGATACTTCGGTGCATAGCACTGATACATGATACCCCGGTGTATAGCACTGATACCTCGGTGTATAGCACTGATACATGATACCTCGGTGAATAGCACTGATATCACGGTGTATAGTACTGATACATGATACCCCGGTGTATAGCACTGATACCTCGGTGTAGAGCACTGATACATGATACCTCGGTGTATAGCACTGATACCCCGGTGTATAGCACTGATACATGATACCACGGTGTATTGCACTGATACATGATACCTCGGTGAAGAGCACTGATACCTCAGTGAATAGCACTGATACCTCGGTGTATAGCACTGATACTTCGGTGTATAGCACTGATACATGATACCACGGTGTATAGCACTGATACATGATACCTCGGTGAATAGCACTGATACCTCGGTGTATAGCACGGACACCCCGGTGTATAGCACTGATACATGATAGCACTGTGTATATCACTGATACATGATACCACGGTGTATAGCACTGATACCCCGGTATATAGCACTGATACTTGATACCTCGGTGAATAGCACTGATACCCAGTTGTATAGCACTGATACCTCGGTGTATAGCACTGATAAATGATACCCAGGTGTATAGCACTGATACCTCGGTGTATTGCACTGATACATGATACCCCGGTATATAGCACTGATACATGATAACCCAGTATATAGCACTGATACATGATACCCCGGTATATAGCACTGATACATGATACCCTGGTATATAGCACTGATACATGATACCCTGGTATATATCACTGATACATGATACCCTGGTATATAGCACTGATACATGATACCCTGGTATATATCACTGATACATGATACCCTGGTATATAGCACTGATACATGATACCCTGGTATATAGCACTGATACATGATACCCTGGTATATATCACTGATACATGATACCCCGGTATATAGCACTGATACATGATACCCTGGTATATAGCACTGATACATGATACCCCGGTATATAGCACTGATACATGATACCCTGGTATATCGCACTGATACATGATACCCCGGTATATAGCATTGATACCCCGGTATATAGCACTGATACATGATACCTCGGTGTATAGCACTGATACATGATACCCCGGTGTATAGCACTGATACCCCGGTGTATAGCAATGATACCCCGGTATAGAGCACTGATACCACGGTGTATAGCACTGATACCCCGGTTTATAGCACTGATACCACGGTGTATAGCACTGATACCCCAGTATATAGCACTGATACATGATACCTCGGTGAATAGCACTGATACATGATACCTCGGTATATAGCACTGATACATGATACATCCGTGCATAGCACTGATACATGATACCTCGGTGTATAGCACTGATACATGATACCCCGGTGTATAGCACTGATACATGATACCCCGGTATATAGCACTGATACATGATACCCTGGTATATAGCACTGATACATGATACCCCGGTGTATAGCACAGATACATGATACTCCGGTATATAGCACTGATACATGATACCCTGGTATATAGCACTGATACATGATACCCTGGTATATACCACTGATACATGATACCTCGGTGTATAGCACTGATACATGATACCCCGGTGTATAGCACTGATACATGATACCACGGTGTATAGCACTGATACATGATACCCCGGAGTATAGCACTGATACCTCAGTGTATAGCACTGATACATGATACATCGGTATATAGCACTGATACCTCGGTATATAGCACTGATACATGATACCTCGGTGTATAGCACTGATATATGATACCCCGGTGTATAAGCACTGATACATGATACCACGGTGTACAGCAATGATACATGATACCTCGGTGAATAGCACTGATACCTCGGTGTATAGCACGGACACCCCGGTGTATAGCACTGATACATGATAGCACTGTGTATATCACTGATACATGATACCACGGTGTATAGCACTGATACCCCGGTATATAGCACTGATACATGATACATCGGTGAATAGCACTGATACCCCGTTGTATAGCACTGATACCTCGGTGTATAGCACTGATACATGATACCCCGGTGTATAGCACTGATACATGATACCCCGGTATATAGCACTGATACATGATACCCTGGTATATAGCATTGATACATGATACCCCAGTATATAGCACTGATACATGATACCCCAGTATATATCACTGATACATGATACCCTGGTATATAGCACTGATACATGATACCCCGGTATATAGCACTGATACATGATACCCTGGTATATAGCACTGATACATGATACCCCAGTATATAGCACTGATACATGATACCCTGGTATATCGCACTGATACATGATACCCCGGTATATAGCATTGATACCCCGGTATATAGCACTGATACATGATACCTCGGTGTATAGCACTGATACATGATACCCAGGTGTATAGCACTGATACCCCGGTGTATAGCACTGATACCCCGGTATAGAGCACTGATACCACGGTGTATAGCACTGATATCCCGGTGTATAGCACTGATACCACGGTGTATAGCACTGATACCCCGGTATATAGCACTGATACATCGGTATATAGCACTGATACCTCGGTATATAGAACTGATACATGATACCTCGGTGAATAGCACTGATACATGATACCTCGGTATATAGCACTGATACATGATACATCCGTGCATAGCACTGATACATGATACCTCGGTGAATAGCACTGATACATGATACCCCGGTGTATAGCACTGATACATGATACCCCGGTATATAGCACTGATACATGATACCCCGGTGTATAGCACTGATACATGATACCACGGTGTATAGCACTGATACATGATACCCCGGTGTATAGCACTGATACCTCAGTGTATAGCACTGATACATGATACATCGGTATATAGCACTGATACCTCGGTATATAGCACTGATACATGATACCTCGGTGTATAGCACTGATACATGATACCTCGGTGAATAGCACTGATACATGATACCACGGTGTATAGCACTGATACATGATACCTCGGTGTATAGCACTGATACATGATACCCCGGTGTATAGCACTGATACATGATACCACAGTATATAGCACTGATACATGATACCTCAGTATATAGCACTGATACATGATACCTCGGTGAATAGCACTGATACATGATACCCCGGCGTATAGCACTGGTACATGATACCACGGTGTATAGCACTGATACATGATACCCCGGTGTATAGCACTGATACCTCGATGTATAGCACTGATGCATGATACCTCGGTGTATAGCACTGATGCATGATACCCCGGTGTATAGCACTGATACATGATACCCCAGTGTATAGCACTGATACCTCGATATATAGCACTGATACATGATACCCCGGTGTAAAGCACTGATACATGATACCCCGGTGTATAGCACTGATACCTCGGTATATAGCACTGATACATGATACCCCGGTGTATAGCACTGATACATGATACCCCGGTATATAGCACTGATACCCCGGTGTATAGCACTGATACGTCGGTGTATTGCACTGATACCTCGGTGTATAGCACTAATATATCGGTTTAAAGCACTGATACCTCGGTGTATAGCACTGATACATAATACCCCGGTGTATAGCACTGATGTATGATACTTCGGTGTATAGCATTGATACATGATACATCGGTATATAGCACTGATACATGATACCTCGGTGTATAGCACTGATACAAGATACCTCGGTGTATAGCACTGATACCACGGTGTATAGCACTAATACATGATACCCCGGTGTATAGCACTGATACATGATACCTCGGTGTATAGCACTGATACCCCGGTGTATAGCACTGATACATGATACCACGGTGTATAGCACTGATACATGATACCCCGGTATATAGCACTGATAACCCGGTGTATAGCACTGATACCTCGGTATATAGCACTGATACATGATACCCCGATGTATAGCACTGATACATAATACCCCGGTATATAGCACTGATACCCCGGTGTATAGCACTGATACATGATACCCCGGTGTATAGCACTGATACATGATACCCCGGTGTATAGCACTGATACATGATAACCCGGTGTATAACACTGATACATGATACCCCGGTGTATAGCACTGATACCTCGGTATATAGCACTGATACATGATACCCCGGTGTATAGCACTGATACATGATACCCCGGTATATAGCACTGATACCCCAGTGTATAGCACTGATACCTCGGTATATAGCACTGATACATAATACCCCGGTATATAGCACTGATACCCCGGTGTATAGCACTGATACCTCGGTGTATTGCACTGATACCTCGGTGTATAGCACTGATATATCGGTGTAGAGCACTGATACCTCGGTGTATAGCACTGATACCCCAGTGTATAGCACTGATACCTCAGTGTATAGCACTGATACATGATACCCCGGTAGATAGCACTGATACCCCGGTGTATAGCACTGATACATGATACCCCGGTGTATAACACTGATACATCATACCCCGGTGTATAGCACTGATACCTCGGTATATAGCACTGATACATCATACCCCGATGTATAGCACTGATACATGATACCCCGGTATATAGCACTGATACATGATACCCCAGTGTATAGCACTGATACATGATACCCCGGTGTATAACACTGATACATGATACCCCGGTGTATAGCACTGATACCTCGGTATATAGCACTGATACATGATACACCGGTGTATAGCACTGATACATGATACCCCGGTATATAGCACTGATACCTCGGTGTATAGCACTGATACCTCGGTGAATAGCATTGATACATGGTACCCCGGTATATAGCAATGATACATGATACCTCGGTGTATAGCACTGATACCTCGATGTATAGCACTGATGCATGATACCTCGGTGTATAGCACTGATGCATGATACCCCGGTGTATAGCACTGATACATGATACCCCAGTGTATAGCACTGATACCTCGGTATATAGCACTGATACATGATACCCCGGTATAAAGCACTGATACATGATACCCCGGTGTATAGCACTGATACCTCGGTATATAGCACTGATACATGATACCCCGGTGTATAGCACTGATACATGATACCCCGGTATATAGCACTGATACCCCGGTGTATAGCACTGATACCTCGGTGTATTGCACTGATACCTCGGTGTATAGCACTGATATATCGGTTTATAGCACTGATACCTCGGTGTATAGCACTGATACATAATACCCCGGTGTATAGCACTGATGTATGATACTTCGGTGTATAGCATTGATACATGATACATCGGTATATAGCACTGATACATGATACCTCGGTGTATAGCACTGATACAAGATACCTCGGTGTATAGCACTGATACCACGGTGTATAGCACTAATACATGATACCCCGGTGTATAGCACTGATACATGATACCTCGGTGTATAGAACTGATACCCCGGTGTATAGCACTGATACATGATACCACGGTGTATAGCACTGATACATGATACCCCGGTATATAGCACTGATAACCCGGTGTATAGCACTGATACCTCGGTATATAGCACTGATACATGATACCCCGATGTATAGCACTGATACATAATACCCCGGTATATAGCACTGATACCCCGGTGTATAGCACTGATACATGATACCCCGGTGTATAGCACTGATACATGATACCCCGGTGTATAGCACTGATACATGATACCCCGGTGTATAACACTGATACATGATACCCCGGTGTATAGCACTGATACCTCGGTATATAGCACTGATACATGATACCCCGGTGTATAGCACTGATACATGATACCCCGGTATATAGCACTGATACCCCAGTGTATAGCACTGATACCTCGGTATATAGCACTGATACATAATACCCCGGTATATAGCACTGATACCCCGGTGTATAGCACTGATACCTCGGTGTATTGCACTGATACCTCGGTGTATAGCACTGATATATCGGTGTAGAGCACTGATACCTCGGTGTATAGCACTGATACCCCAGTGTATAGCACTGATACCTCAGTGTATAGCACTGATACATGATACCCCGGTAGATAGCACTGATACCCCGGTGTATAGCACTGATACATGATACCCCGGTGTATAACACTGATACATCATACCTCGGTGTATAACACTGATACCTCGGTATATAGCACTGATACATCATACCCCGATGTATAGCACTGATACATGATACCCCGGTATATAGCACTGATACATGATACCCCAGTGTATAACACTGATACATGATACCCCGGTATATATCACTGATACATGATACCCTGGTATATAGCACTGATACATGATACCCCGGTATATAGCACTGATACATGATACCCTGGTATATAGCACTGATACATGATACCCCAGTATATAGCACTGATACATGATACCCTGGTATATCGCACTGATACATGATACCCCGGTATATAGCATTGATACCCCGGTATATAGCACTGATACATGATACCTCGGTGTATAGCACTGATACATGATACCCAGGTGTATAGCACTGATACCCAGGTGTATAGCACTGATACCCCGGTATAGAGCACTGATACCACGGTGTATAGCACTGATATCCCGGTGTATAGCACTGATACCACGGTGTATAGCACTGATACCCCGGTATATAGCACTGATACATCGGTATATAGCACTGATACCTCGGTATATAGAACTGATACATGATACCTCGGTGAATAGCACTGATACATGATACCTCGGTATATAGCACTGATACATGATACATCCGTGCATAGCACTGATACATGATACCTCGGTGAATAGCACTGATACATGATACCCCGGTGTATAGCACTGATACATGATACCCCGGTATATAGCACTGATACATGATACCCCGGTGTATAGCACTGATACATGATACCACGGTGTATAGCACTGATACATGATACCCCGGTGTATAGCACTGATACCTCAGTGTATAGCACTGATACATGATACATCGGTATATAGCACTGATACCTCGGTATATAGCACTGATACATGATACCTCGGTGTATAGCACTGATACATGATACCTCGGTGAATAGCACTGATACATGATACCACGGTGTATTGCACTGATACATGATACCTCGGTGTATTGCACTGATACATGATACCCCGGTGTATAGCACTGATACATGATACCACAGTATATAGCACTGATACATGATACCTCAGTATATAGCACTGATACATGATACCTCGGTGAATAGCACTGATACATGATACCCCGGTGTATAGCACTGGTACATGATACCACGGTGTATAGCACTGATACATGATACACCGGTGTATAGCACTGATACCTCGATGTATAGCACTGATGCATGATACCTCGGTGTATAGCACTGATGCATGATACCCCGGTGTATAGCACTGATACATGATACCCCAGTGTATAGCACTGATACCTCGATATATAGCACTGATACATGATACCCCGGTGTAAAGCACTGATACATGATACCCCGGTGTATAGCACTGATACCTCGGTATATAGCACTGATACATGATACCCCGGTGTATAGCACTGATACATGATACCCCGGTATATAGCACTGATACGTCGGTGTATTGCACTGATACCTCGGTGTATAGCACTAATATATCGGTTTATAGCACTGATACCTCGGTGTATAGCACTGATACATAATACCCCGGTGTATAGCACTGATGTATGATACTTCGGTGTATAGCATTGATACATGATACATCGGTATATAGCACTGATACATGATACCTCGGTGTATAGCACTGATACAAGATACCTCGGTGTATAGCACTGATACCACGGTGTATAGCACTAATACATGATACCCCGGTGTATAGCACTGATACATGATACCTCGGTGTATAGCACTGATACCCCGGTGTATAGCACTGATACATGATACCACGGTGTATAGCACTGATACATGATACCCCGGTATATAGCACTGATAACCCGGTGTATAGCACTGATACCTCGGTATATAGCACTGATACATGATACCCCGATGTATAGCACTGATACATAATACCCCGGTATATAGCACTGATACCCCGGTGTATAGCACTGATACATGATACCCCGGTGTATAGCACTGATACATGATACCCCGGTGTATAGCACTGATACATGATACCCGGTGTATAACACTGATACATGATACCCCGGTGTATAGCACTGATACCTCGGTATATAGCACTGATACATGATACCCCGGTGTATAGCACTGATACATGATACCCCGGTATATAGCACTGATACCCCAGTGTATAGCACTGATACCTCGGTATATAGCACTGATACATAATACCCCGGTATATAGCACTGATACCCCGGTGTATAGCACTGATACCTCGGTGTATTGCACTGATACCTCGGTGTATAGCACTGATATATCGGTGTAGAGCACTGATACCTCGGTGTATAGCACTGATACCCCAGTGTATAGCACTGATACCTCAGTGTATAGCACTGATACATGATACCCCGGTAGATAGCACTGATACCCCGGTGTATAGCACTGATACATGATACCCCGGTGTATAACACTGATACATCATACCTCGGTGTATAACACTGATACCTCGGTATATAGCACTGATACATCATACCCCGATGTATAGCACTGATACATGATACCCCGGTATATAGCACTGATACATGATACCCCAGTGTATAGCACTGATACATGATACCCCGGTGTATAACACTGATACATGATACCCCGGTGTATAGCACTGATACCTCGGTATATAGCACTGATACATGATACGCCGGTGTATAGCACTGATACATGATACCCCGGTATATAGCACTGATACCTCGGTGTATAGCACTGATACCTCGGTGAATAGCATTGATACATGATACACCGGTATATAGCAATGATACATGATACCTCGGTGTATAGCACTGATACATGATACCACGGTGTATAGCACTGATACCCTGGTGTAGAGCACTGATACATGATACCCCGGTGTATAGCACTGATACATGATACCCCGGTATATAGCACTGATACATGATACCCCGGTGTATAGCACTGATACCTCGGTATATAGCACTGATACATGATACCCCGGTGTATAGCACTGATACATGATACCCCGGTGTATAGCACTGATACCTCGGTATATAGCACTGATACATGATACCCCGGTGTATAGCACTGATACATGATACCCCGTTATATAGCACTGATACCCCAGTGTATAGCACTGATACCTCGGTGTATTGCACTGATACCTCGGTGTATAGCACTGATATATCGGTGTATAGCACTGATACCTCGGTATATAGCACTGATACATAATACCCCGGTATATAGCACTGATACCCCGGTGTATAGCACTGATACCTCGGTGTATTGCACTGATACCTCGGTGTATAGCACTGATACCCCAGTGTATAGCACTGATACCTCAGTGTATAGCACTGATACATGATACCCCGGTAGATAGCACTGATACCCCGGTGTATAGCACTGATACATGATACCCCGGTGTATAACACTGATACATCATACCCCGGTGTATAGCACTGATACCTCGGTATATAGCACTGATACATCATACCCCGATGTATAGCACTGATACATGATACCCCGGTATATAGCACTGATACATGATACCCCAGTGTATAGCACTGATACATGATACCCCGGTGTATAACACTGATACATGATACCCCGGTGTATAGCACTGATACCTCGGTATATAGCACTGATACATGATACACCGGTGTATAGCACTGATACATGATACCCCGGTATATAGCACTGATACCTCGGTGTATAGCACTGATACCTCGGTGAATAGCATTGATACATGGTACCCCGGTATATAGCAATGATACATGATACCTCGGTGTATAGCACTGATACCTCGATGTATAGCACTGATGCATGATACCTCGGTGTATAGCACTGATGCATGATACCCCGGTGTATAGCACTGATACATGATACCCCAGTGTATAGCACTGATACCTCGGTATATAGCACTGATACATGATACCCCGGTGTAAAGCACTGATACATGATACCCCGGTGTATAGCACTGATACCTCGGTATATAGCACTGATACATGATACCCCGGTAAATAGCACTGATACCCCGGTGTATAGCACTGATACCTCGGTGTATTGCACTGATACCTCGGTGTATAGCACTGATATATCGGTTTATAGCACTGATACCTCGGTGTATAGCACTGATACATAATACCCCGGTGTATAGCACTGATGTATGATACTTCGGTGTATAGCATTGATACATGATACATCGGTATATAGCACTGATACATGATACCTCGGTGTATAGCACTGATACAAGATACCTCGGTGTATAGCACTGATACCACGGTGTATAGCACTAATACATGATACCCCGGTGTATAGCACTGATACATGATACCTCGGTGTATAGCACTGATACCCCGGTGTATAGCACTGATACATGATACCCCGATGTATAGCACTGATACATAATACCCCGGTATATAGCACTGATACCCCGGTGTATAGCACTGATACATGATACCCCGGTGTATAGCACTGATACATGATACCCCGGTGTATAGCACTGATACATGATACCCCGGTGTATAACACTGATACATGATACCCCGGTGTATAGCACTGATACCTCGGTATATAGCACTGATACATGATACCCCGGTGTATAGCACTGATACATGATACCCCGGTATATAGCACTGATACCCCAGTGTATAGCACTGATACCTCGGTATATAGCACTGATACATAATACCCCGGTATATAGCACTGATACCCCGGTGTATAGCACTGATACCTCGGTGTATTGCACTGATACCTCGGTGTATAGCACTGATATATCGGTGTAGAGCACTGATACCTCGGTGTATAGCACTGATACCCCAGTGTATAGCACTGATACCTCAGTGTATAGCACTGATACATGATACCCCGGTAGATAGCACTGATACCCCGGTGTATAGCACTGATACATGATACCCCGGTGTATAACACTGATACATCATACCTCGGTGTATAACACTGATACCTCGGTATATAGCACTGATACATCATACCCCGATGTATAGCACTGATACATGATACCCCGGTATATAGCACTGATACATGATACCCCAGTGTATAGCACTGATACATGATACCCCGGTGTATAACACTGATACATGATACCCCGGTGTATAGCACTGATACCTCGGTATATAGCACTGATACATGATACGCCGGTGTATAGCACTGATACATGATACCCCGGTATATAGCACTGATACCTCGGTGTATAGCACTGATACCTCGGTGAATAGCATTGATACATGATACACCGGTATATAGCAATGATACATGATACCTCGGTGTATAGCACTGATACATGATACCACGGTGTATAGCACTGATACCCTGGTGTAGAGCACTGATACATGATACCCCGGTGTATAGCACTGATACATGATACCCCGGTATATAGCACTGATACATGATACCCCGGTGTATAGCACTGATACCTCGGTATATAGCACTGATACATGATACCCCGGTGTATAGCACTGATACATGATACCCCGGTGTATAGCACTGATACCTCGGTATATAGCACTGATACATGATACCCCGGTGTATAGCACTGATACATGATACCCCGTTATATAGCACTGATACCCCAGTGTATAGCACTGATACCTCGGTGTATTGCACTGATACCTCGGTGTATAGCACTGATATATCGGTGTATAGCACTGATACCTCGGTGTATAGCACTGATACATAATACCCCGGTGTATAGCACTGATACCTCGGTATATAGCACTGATACATGATACCCCGATGTATAGCACTGATACCGCGGTATATAGCACTGATACATGATACCCCGATGTATAGCACTGATACATGATACCCCAGTGTATAGCACTGATACATGATACCTCGGTGTATAGCACTGATACATGATACCCCGGTGTATAGCACTGATACCGCGGTATATAGCACTGATACATGATACCCCGGTGTATAGCACGGATACATGATACCCCGGTATATAGCACTGATACCTCGGTATATAGCACTGATACCCCGGTGTATAGCACTGATACCCCGGTGTATAGCACTGATAAATGATACCCCAGTATATAGCACTGATACATGATACCCCGGTGTATAGCACTGACACATGATACCTCGGTGTATAGCACTGATACATGATACCACGGTGAATAGCACTGATACATGATACCACGGTGTATATCACTGATACATGATACCCTGGTGTATAGCACTGATACATGATACCCCGGTGTATAACACTGATACATGATACCCCGGTGTATAGCACTGATACCTCAGTATATTGCACTGATACATGACACCCCGGTGTATAGCACTAATACCTCGGTGAATAGCATTGATACATGATACCCCGATATATATCACTGATACATGATACCTCGGTGTATAGCACTGATACATGATACCACGGTGTATAGCACTGATACCCCGGTGTAGAGCACTGATACATGATACCCCGGTGTATAGCACTGATACATGATACCTCGGTGTATAGCACTGATACATGATACCACGGTGTATGGCACTGATACATGATACCACGGTGTATATCACTGATACATGATACCCCGGTGTATAGCACTGATACATGATACCCCGGTATATAGCACTGATACCCCGGTGTATAGCACTGATTCCTCGGTATATAGCACTGATACATGATACCCCGATGTATAGCACTGATACATAATACCCCGGTATATAGCACCGATACCCCGGTGTATAGCACTGATACAAGATACCCCGGTATATAGCACTGATACCCCGTTGTATAGCACTGATACCTCGGTATATAGCACTGATACATAATACCCCGGTATATAGCACTGATACCTCGGTGTATTGCACTGATACCCCGGTGTATACCACTGATACCTCGGTGTATTGCACTGATACCTCGGTGTATAGCACTGATATATCGGTGTAGAGCACTGATATCTCGGTGTATTGCACTGATACCCCGGTGTATAGCACTGAAACCTCAGTGTATAACACTGATACATGATACCCCTGTAGATAGCACTGATACCCCGGTGTATAGCACTGATACATGATACCCCGGTGTATAACACTGATACATGATACCCCGTTGAATAGCACTGATACCTCGGTATATAGCACTGATACATGATACCCCGGTATATAGCACTGATACCCCGGTGTATAGCACTGACACCTCGGTATATAGCACTGATACATGATACCCCTATGTATAGCACTGATACATGATACCCCGGTATATAGCACTGATACATGATACCCCAGTGTATAGCACTGATACATGATACCCCGGTGTATAACACTGATACATTATACCCCGTTGTATAGCACTGATACCTCGGTATATAGCACTGATACATGATACCCCGGTGTATAGCACTGATACATGATACCCCGGTATATCGCGCTGATACCTCGGTGTATAGCACTGATACCTCGGTGAATAGCATTAATACATGATACCCCGGTATATAGCACTGATACATGATACCTCGGTGTATAGCACTGATACATGATACAACGGTGTATAGCACTGATACCCCGGTGTAGATCACTGATACATGATACCCTGGTGTATAGCACTGATACATGATACCTCGGTGTATAGCACTGATACATGATACCCCGGTGTATCGCACTGATACATGATACCTCGGTGTATAGCACTGATACATGATACCTCGGTGTATAGCACTGATACATGATACCTCGGTGAATAGCACTGATACATGATACCTCGCTGCATAGCACTGATACATGATACCCCGGTATATAGCACTGATACCTCGGTATATAGCACTGATACATGATACCCCGGTATATAGCACTGATACCCCGGTGTATAGCACTGATACCTCGGTATATAGCACTGATACATGATACCCCGATGTATAGCACTGATACATGATACCCCAGTATATAGCACTGATACATGATACCCCAGTGTATAGCACTGATACATGATACCCCGGTGTATAGCACTGATACATGATACCCCGGTTTATAGCACTGATACCTCGGTATATAGCACTGATACATGATACCCCGGTGTATAGCACTGATACATGATACCCCGGTGTATAGCACTGATACATGATACCCCGGTGTATAGCACTGACACATGATACCTCGGTGTATAGCACTGATACATGATACCCCGGTGTATAGCACTGATACATGATACCCCGGTGTATAGCACTGATACATGATACCCGGTTATAGCACTGATACTCGTATATAGCACTGATCATGATACCCCGTGTATAGACTGATAATGATACCCCGGTGTATAGCACTGATACATGATACCCCGGTGTATAGCACTGATACATGATACCTCGGTGTATAGCACTGATACATGATACCACGGTGTATAGCACTGATACATGATACCACGGTGTATAGCACTGATACATGATACCCTGGTGTATAGCACTGATACATGATACCCCGGTGTATAGCACTGATACATGATACCCCGGTGTATAGCACTGATACCTCGGTATATAGCACTGATACATGATACCCCGGTGTATAGCACTGATACCTATACATGATACCTCGGTGTATAGCACTGATACATGATACCACGGTGTATAGCACTGATACCCCGGTGTATAGCACTGATACATGATACCCCG
This sequence comes from Archivesica marissinica, assembly GCA_014843695.1. NCBI lineage: Eukaryota > Metazoa > Mollusca > Bivalvia > Venerida > Vesicomyidae > Archivesica > Archivesica marissinica. The sequence goes on along the minus strand of CM026400.1, from coordinate 13,210,411 downwards.
GTGTATAGCACTGATACATGATACCTCGGTGTATAGCACTGATACATGATACCTCGGTGTATAGCACTGATACCTGATACCCGGTGTATAGCACTGATACATGATACCCCGGTGTATAGCACTGATACATGTACATGATACCCCGGTGTATAGCACTGATACCTCGGTATATAGCACTGATACATGATACCCCGGTGTATAGCACTGATACATGATACCCCGTTATATAGCACTGATACCCCGGTGTATAGCACTGATACATGATACCCCGGTATATAGCACTGATACCCCGGTGTATAGCACTGATACCTCGGTGTATAGCACTGATACATTCGGTATATAGCACTGATACATCGGTGTATTGCACTGATACCCCGGTGTATAGCACTGATACCTCGGTGTATTGCACTGATACCTCGGTGTATAGCACTGATATATCGGTGTAGAGCACTGATATCTCGGTGTATTGCACTGATACCCCGGTGTATAGCACTGATACCTCAGTGTATAGCACTGATACATGATACCCCTGTAGAAGCACTGATACCCCGGTGTATAGCACTGATACATGATACCTGTCCGGTGGTATAACACTGAACATGATACCCCGGTGTATAGCACTGATACCTCGGTGTATAGCACTGATACATGATACATCGGTGTTTAGCACTGATACCCCGGTGTATAGCACTGATACATGATACCTCGGTGTATAGCACTGATACCCCGGTGTATAGCACTGATACCCCGGTATATAGCACTTATACCCCGGTGTATTGCACTGATACATGATACCTCGGTGTATAGCACTGATATCCCGGTGTATTGCACTGATATATGATACCTCAGTGTATAGCACTGATACATGATACCTCGGTGTATAGCACTGATACATGATACCCCGGTGTATTGCACTGATACATGATACCTCGGTGTATAACACTGATACCTCGGTGTATAGCACTGATACATGATACCCCGGTATATAGCACTGATACATGATACCTCGGTGTATAGCACTGATACATGATACCTCGGTGTATAGCACTGATACATGATACCACGGTGTATAGCACTGATACATGATACCCCGGTGTATAGCACTGATACATGATAC
>CM026400.1:13181033-13208294 GCA_014843695.1 Archivesica marissinica | reverse complement strand
TGATACCCCGGTGTATAGCACTGATACATGATACCACGGTGTATAGCACTGATACATGATACCTCGGTGTATAGCACTGATACATGATACCCCGGTGTACAGCACTGATACATGATACCCAGGTGTATAGCACTGATACATGATACCCCGGTATATAGCACTGATACATGATACCCTCGGTATATAGCACTGATACATGATACCCCGGTGTATAGCACTGATACATGATACCCCGGTATATAGCACTGATACATGATACCTCGGTGTATAGCACTGATACATGATACCTCGGTGTATAGCACTGATACATGATACCCCGGTATATAGCACTGATACATGATACCCCGGTGTATAGCACTGATACCTCGGTATATAGCACTGATACATGATACCCCGGTGTATATAGCACTGATACATGATACCCCGGTATATAGCACTGATACATGATACCTCGGTATATAGCACTGATACATGATACCTCGGTGTATAGCACTGATACATGATACCTCGGTATATAGCACTGATACATGATACCCCGGTATATAGCACTGATACATGATACCCCGGTATATAGCATGATACCCCGGTATATAGCACTGATACATGATACCCAGGTGTATAGCACTGATACATGATACATCGGTGTATAGCACTGATACATGATACCCAGGTGTATAGCACTGATACATGATACCTCGGTGTATAGCACTGATACATGATACATCGGTATATAGCACTGATACATGATACCCCGGTGTATAGCACTGATACATGATACCCCGGTGTATAGCACTGATACATGATACCTCGGTATATAGCACTGATACATGATACCCCGGTGTATAGCACTGATACATGATACCCCGGTGTATAGCACTGAAACATGATACATCGGTATATAGCACTGATACATGATACCCCGGTGTATAGCACTGATACATGATACCCCGGTGTATAGCACTGAAACATGATACGTCGGTATATAGCACTGATACATGATACCCCGGTGTATAGCACTGATACATGATACCCCGGTGTATAGCACTGATACATGATACCTCGGTGTATAGCACTGATACATGATACCCGGTGTATAGCACTGATACATGATACCTCGGTGTATAGCACTGATACATGATACCCTGGTATATAGCACTGATACATGATACCTCGGTGTATAGCACTGATACATGATACCTCGGTGTATAGCACTGATACATGATACCTCGGTGTATAGCACTGATACATGTACCTCGGTGTATAGCACTGATACATGATACCCCGGTGTATAGCACTGATACATGATACCTCGGTATATAGCACTGATACATGATACCCGGTATATAGCACTGATACATGATACCTCGGTGTATAGCACTGATACATGATACCCCGGTGTATAGCACTGATACCTCGGTGTATAGCACTGATACATGATACCCCGGTATATAGCACTGATACCCCGGTGTATAGCACTGATACATGATACCTCGGTGTATAGCACTGATACATGATACCTCGGTGTATAGCACTGATACATGATACCGGTGTATAGCACTGATACATGATACCCGGTATATAGCACTGATACATGATACCCCGGTATATAGCACTGATACATGATACCCCGGTATATAGCACTGATACATGATACCCCGGTATATAGCACTGATACATGATACCCCGGTGTATAGCACTGATACATGATACCTCGGTATATAGCACTGATACATGATACCCCGGTGTATAGCACTGATACCTCGGTATATAGCACTGATACATGATACCCCGGTATATAGCACTGATACCCCGGTGTATAGCACTGATACATGATACCTCGGTGTATAGCACTGATACCCCGGTGTATAGCACTGATACCCCGGTATATAGCACTGATACCCCGGTGTATAGCACTGATACATGATACCTCGGTGTATAGCACTGATACCCCGGTGTATAGCACTGATACATAAACCTCGGTGTATAGCACTGATACCCCGGTGTATTGCACTGATATATGATACCTCGGTGTATAGCACTGATACATGACACCTCGGTGTATAGCACTGATACATGATACCCCGGTGTATAGCACTGATACATGATACCTCGGTGTATAGCACTGATACATGATACCCCGGTGTATAGCACTGATACATGATACCTCGGTGTATAGCACTGATAAATGATACCTCGGTGTATAGCACTGATACATGATACCTCGGTGTATAGCACTGATACATGATACCCCGGTGTATAGCACTGATACATGATACCTCGGTGTATAGCACTGATACATGATACCTCGGTGTATAGCACTGATACATGATACCACGGTATATAGCACTGATACATGATACCCCAGTATATAGCACTGATACCTCGGTGTATAGCACTGATACATGATACCCCGGTATATAGCACTGATACCTCGGTGTATAGCACTGATACATGATACCCCGGTATATAGCACTGATACATGATACCCCGGTATATAGCACTGATACATGATACCCCGGTATATAGCACTGATACATGATACCTCGGTGTATAGCACTGATACATGATACCTCGGTATATAGCACTGATACATGATACCCCGGTATATAGCACTGATACATGATACCCCGGTATATAGCACTGATACATGATACCCCGGTATATAGCACTGATACATGATACCCCGGTGTATAGCACTGATACATGATACCCCGGTGTATAGCACTGATACATGATACCCCGGTGTATAGCACTGATACATGATACCCCGGTATATAGCACTGCTACCCCGGTGTATAGCACTGATACATGATACCCCGGTGTATAGCACTGATACATGATAATACATGATACCCCGGTGTATAGCACTGATACATGATACCCCGGTGTATAGCACTGATACATGATACCCCGGTGTATAGCACTGATACATGATACCTCGGTATATAGCACTGATACATGATACCCCGGTGTATAGCACTGATACATGATACCCCGGTGTATAGCACTGATACATGATACCTCGGTATATAGCACTGATACATGATACCCCGGTGTATAGCACTGATACATGATACCCCGGTGTATAGCACTGATACATGATACCTCGGTGTATAGCACTGATACATGATACCCAGGTGTATAGTACTGATACATGATACCTCGGTGTATAGCACTGATACATGATACCCAGGTGTATAGCACTGATACATGATACCTCGGTGTATAGCACTGATACATGATACCTCAGTGTATAGCACTGATACATGATACCTCGGTGTATAGCACTGATACATGATACCTCGGTATATAGCACTGATACATGATACCCTGGTATATAGCACTGATACATGATACCCTGGTATATAGCACTGATACATGATACCCCGGTATATAGCACTGATACATGATACCCCGGTGTATAGCACTGATACATGATACCCCGGTATATAGCACTGATACATGATACCTCGGTGTATAGCACTGATACATGATACCTCGGTGTATAGCACTGATACATGATACCCTGTATATAGCACTGATACATGATACCTCGGTGAATAGCACTGATACATGATACCCCGGTAAATAGCACTGATACATGATACCTCGGTATATAGCACTGATACATGATACCCCGGTATATAGCACTGATACATGATACCTCGGTGAATAGCACTGATACATGATACCCCGGTATATAGCACTGATACATGATACCTCGGTATATAGCACTGATACATGATACCTCGGCATATAGCACTGATACATGATACCACGGTGTATAGCACTGATACATGATACCCTGGTATATAGCACTGATACATGATACCTCGGTATATAGCACTGATACATGATACCTCGGTATATAGCACTGATACATGATACCTCGGTATATAGCACTGATACATGATACCACTGTGTATAGCACTGATGCATGATACCTCGGTATATAGCACTGATACATGATACCACTGTGTATAGCACTGATACATGATACCTCGGTATATAGCACTGATACATGATACCTCGGTATATAGCACTGATACATGATACCAGGGTGTATAGCACTGATACATGATACCCTGGTATATAGCACTGATACATGATACCTCGGTGTATAGCACTGATACATGATACCCCGGTATATAGCACTGATACCCCGGTGTATTGCACTGATACATGATACCTCGGAGTATAGCACTGATACATGATACCTCGGTGTATAGCACTGATGCCCCGGTGTATAGCACTGATACATGATACCTCGGTATATAGCACTGATACCCCGGTGTATAGCACTGATACCCCGGTATATAGCACTGATACCCCGGTGTATTGCACTGATACATGATACCTCGGTGTATAGCACTGATACCCCAGTGTATTGCACTGATATATGATATCTCGGTGTATAGCACTGATACATGATACCTCGGTGTATAGCACTGATACATGATACCCCGGTGTATAGCACTGATACATGATACATCGGTGTATAGCACTGATACATGATACCCCGGTGTATAGCACTGATACATGATACCTCGGTGTATAGCACTGATACATCATACCCCGGTGTATAGCACTGATACATGATACCTCGGTGTATAGTACTGATACATGATACATCGGTGTATAGCACTGATACCCCGGTATATAGCACTGATACATGATACCCGGTATATAGCACTGATACATGATACCCCGGTATATAGCACTGATACATGATACCCCGGTATATAGCACTGATACCTCGGTATATAGCACTGATACATGATACCCAGGTGTATAGCACTGATACATGATACCCCGGTATATAGCACTGATACATGATACCCCAGTATATAGCACTGATACATGATACCCCGGTATATAGCACTGATACATGATACCTCGGTATATAGCACTGATACATGATACCTCGGTGTATAGCACTGATACATGATACCTCGGTATATAGCACTGATACATGATACCCCCGGTATATAGCACTGATACATGATACCCCGGTATATAGCATTGATATCCCGGTATATAGCACTGATACATGATACCCAGGTGTATAGCACTGATACATGATACATCGGTGTATAGCACTGATACATGATACCCAGGTGTATAGTACTGATACATGATACCTCGGTGTATAGCACTGATACATGATACATCGGTATATAGCACTGATACATGATACCCCGGTGTATAGCACTGATACATGATACCCCGGTGTATAGCACTGATACATGATACCTCGGTATATAGCACTGATACATGATACCCCGGTGTATAGCACTGATACATGATACCCCGGTGTATAGCACTGAAACATGATACATCGGTATATAGCACTGATACATGATACCCCGGTGTATAGCACTGATACATGATACCCCGGTGTATAGTACTGAAACATGATACGTCGGTATATAGCACTGATACATGATACCCCGGTGTATAGCACTGATACATGATACCCCGGTGTATAGCACTGATACATGATACCTCGGTGTATAGCACTGATACATGATACCCAGGTGTATAGTACTGATACATGATACCTCGGTGTATAGTACTGATACATGATACCCTGGTATATAGCACTGATACATGATACCTCGGTGTATAGCACTGATACATGATACCTCAGTGTATAGCACTGATACATGATACCTCGGTGTATAGCACTGATACATGTTACCTCGGTGTATAGCACTGATACATGATACCCAGGTGTATAGTACTGATACATGATACCCTGGTATATAGCACTGATACATGATACCTCGGTATATAGCACTGATACATGATACCCCGGTATATAGCACTGATACATGATACGCCGGTGTATAGCACTGATACATGATACCTCGGTGTATAGCACTGATACATGATACCTCGATGTATAGTACTGATACATGATACCCCGGTGTATAGCACTGATACATGATACCTCGGTGTATAGTACTGATACATGATACCTCGGTATATAGCACTGATACATGATACCTCGGTATATAGCACTGATACATGATACCTCGGTGTATAGCACTGATACATGATACCCCGGTGTATAGCACTGATACATGATACCCCGGTGTATAGCACTGATACATGATACCTCGGTATATAGCACTGATACATGATACCTCGGTATATAGCACTGATACATGATACCACGGTGTATAGCACTGATACATGATACCCTGGTATATAGCACTGATACATGATACCTCGGTGTATAGCACTGATACATGATACCCCGGTATATAGCACTGATACCCCGGTGTATAGCACTGATACATGATACCTCGGTGTATAGCACTGATACATGATACCCCGGTATATAGCACTGATACATGATACCTCGGTGTATAGCACTGATACATGATACCCCGGTGTATAGCACTGATACATGATACCCCGGTGTATAGCACTGATACATGATACCCCGGTGTATAGCACTGATACATGATACCCCGGTGTATAGCACTGATACATGATACCTCGGTGTATAGCACTGATACATGATACCCCGGTGTATAGCACTGATACATGATACCCAGGTGTATAGCACTGATACATGATACCTCGGTGTATAGCACTGATACATGATACCTCGGTGTATAGCACTGATACATGATACCTCGGTGTATAGCACTGATACATGATACCTAGGTGTATAGCACTGATACATGATACCTCGGTGTATAGCACTGATACATGATACCCCGGTGTATAGCACTGATACATGATACCTCGGTGTATAGCACTGATACATGATACCTCGGTGTATAGCACTGATACATGATACCCCGGTGTATAGCACTGATACATGATACCTCGGTGTATAGCACTGATACATGATACCCCGGTGTATAGCACTGATACATGATACCCAGGTGTATAGCACTGATACATGATACCTCGGTGTATAGCACTGATACATGATACCTCGGTGTATAGCACTGATACATGATACCCCGGTGTATAGCACTGATACATGATACCTCGGTGTATAGCACTGATACATGATACCCCGGTGTATAGCACTGATACATGATACCTCGGTATATAGCACTGATACATGATACCCCGGTGTATAGCACTGATACATGATACCTCGGTGTATAGCACTGATACATGATACCACGGTGTATAGCACTGATACATGATACCCCGGTATAGCACTGATACATGATACCTCGGTGTATAGCACTGATACATGATACCTCGGTGTATAGCACTGATACATGATACCCGGTGTATAGCACTGATACATGATACCTCGGTGTATAGCACTGATACATGATACCCTGGTATATAGCACTGATACATGATACCTCGGTGTATAGCACTGATACATGATACCTCAGTGTATAGCACTGATACATGATACCTCGGTGTATAGCACTGATACATGTTACCTCGGTGTATAGCACTGATACATGATACCTCGGTGTATAGCACTGATACATGATACCCCGGTGTATAGCACTGATACATGATACCCGGTATATAGCACTGATACATGATACCCCGGTGTATAGCACTGATACATGATACCTCGGTGTATAGCACTGATACATGATACCTCGGTGTATAGCACTGATACATGATACCCCGGTGTATAGCACTGATACATGATACCCGGTGTATAGCACTGATACATGATACCTCGGTGTATAGCACTGATACATGATACCTCGGTGTATAGCACTGATACATGATACCTCGGTGTATAGCACTGATACATGATACCCCGGTGTATAGCACTGATACATGATACCCCGGTGTATAGCACTGATACATGATACCCCGGTGTATAGCACTGATACATGATACCCCGGTATATAGCACTGATACATGATACCCCGGTGTATAGCACTGATACATGATACCTCGGTGTATAGCACTGATACATGATACCCCGGTATATAGCACTGATACATGATACCCCGGTGTATAGCACTGATACATGATACCCCGGTGTATAGCACTGATACATGATACCCCGGTGTATAGCACTGATACATGATACCTCGGTGTATAGTACTGATACATGATACCCCGGTGTATAGCACTGATACATGATACCTCGGTGTATAGCACTGATACATGATACCCAGGTGTATAGCACTGATACATGATACCCCAGTGTATAGCACTGATACATGATACCCCGGTGTATAGCACTGATACATGATACCCCGGTGTATAGCACTGATACATGATACCTCGGTGTATAGCACTGATACATGATACCCCGGTATATAGCACTGATACATGATACCTCGGTGTATAGTACTGATACATGATACCTCGGTGTATAGCACTGATACCTGATACCCCGGTGTATAGCACTGATACATGATACCCCGGTATATAGCACTGGTACATGATACCCCGGTGTATAGCACTGATACATGATATCGGTGTATAGCACTGATACATGATACCCCGGTGCATAGCACTGATACATGATACCTCGGTGTATAGTACTGATACATGATACCCCGGTATATAGCACTGATACCCGGTGTATACACTGATACATGATACCTCGGTGTATAGCACTGATACATGATACCCCGGTGTATAGCACTGATACATGATACCTCGGTGTATAGTACTGATACATGATACCCCGGTATATAGCACTGATACCCCGGTGTATAGCACTGATACATGATACCTCGGTGTATAGCACTGATACATGATACCTCGGTGTATATCACTGATACATGATACCCCGATGTATAGCACTGATACATGATACCTCGGTATATAGCACTGATACATGATACCTCGGTTTATAGCACTGATACATGATACCTCGGTGTATAGCACTGATACATGATACCTCGGTGTATAGCACTGATACATGATACCCCGGTGTATAGCACTGATACATGATACCTCGGTGTATAGCACTGATACATGATACCACGGTGTATAGCACTGATACATGATACCTCGGTGTATAGCACTGATACATGTTACCTCGGTGTATAGCACTGATACATGATACCCTGGTATATAGCACTGATACATGATACCACGGTGTATAGCACTGATACATGATACCAGTGTATAGCACTGATACATGATACCTCGGTGTATAGCACTGATACCCCGGTGTATAGCACTGATACATGATACATCGGTGTATAGCACTGATACATGTACCTCGGTGTATAGCACTGATACATGATACCACGGTGTATAGCAATGATACATGTACCTCGGTGTATAGCACTGATACATGATACCACGGTGTATAGCACTGATACATGATACCCAGGTGTATAGCACTGATACCCCGGTGTATAGCACTGATACATGATACATCGGTGTATAGCACTGATACATGTTACCTCGGTGTATAGCACTGATACATGATACCCCGGTGTATAGTACTGATACATGATACATCGGTGTATAGCACTGATACATGTACCCCGGTGTATAGCACTGATACATGATACCCCGGTGTATAGCACTGATACATGATACCACGGTGTATAGCACTGATACATGATACCTCGGTGTATAGCACTGATACATGATACCACGGTGTATAGCACTGATACATGATACCTCGGTGTATAGCACTGATACATGATACCTCGGTGTACAGCACTGATACATGATACCAAGGTGTATAGCACTGATACATGATACCCCGGTATATAGCACTGATACATGATACCCCGGTATATAGCACTGATACATGATACCTCGGTGTATAGTACTGATACATGATACCTCGGTGTATAGCACTGATACATGATACCACGGTGTATAGCACTGATACATGATACCTCGGTGTATAGCACTGATACATGATACCCCGGTGTATAGTACTGATACATGTTACCTTGGTGTATAGCACTGATACCCCGGTGTATAGCATTGATACATGATACCTCGGTGTATAGCACTGATACATGATACCCCGGTATATAGCACTGATACATGATACCTCGGTGTATAGCACTGATACATGATACCTCGGTGTATAGCACTGATACATGATACCACGGTGTATAGTACTGATACATGATACCCCGTTGTATAGGACTGATACATGTTACCTCGGTGTATAACACTGATACATGATACCCAGGTGTATAGCACTGATACATGATACATAGGTGTATAGCACTGATACATGTTACCTCGGTGTATAGCACTGATACATGATACCATGGTGTATAGCACTGATACATGATACATCGGTGTATAGCACTGATACATGTTACCTCGGTGTATAGCACTGATACATGATGCCACGGTGTATAGCACTGATACATGATACCCAGGTGTATAGCACTGATACATGATACCTCGGTGTATAGCACTGATACATGATACCACGGTGTATAGCACTGATACATGATACCCTGGTATATAGCACTGATACATGATACCACGATGTATAGCACTGATACATGATACCCAGTTGTATAGCACTGATACATGATACCTCGGTGTATAGCACTGATACCCCGGTGTATAGCACTGATACATGATACATCGGTGTATAGCACTGATACATGTTACCTCGGTGTATAGCACTGATACATGATACCACGGTGTATAGCAATGATACATGTTACCTCGGTGTATAGCACTGATACATGATTCCACGGTGTATAGCACTGATACATGATACCCAGGTGTATAGCACTGATACCCCGGTGTATAGCACTGATACATGATACATCGGTGTATAGCACTGATACATGTTACCTCGGTGTATAGCACTGATACATGATACCCCGGTGTATAGTACTGATACATGATACATCGGTGTATAGCACTGATACATGTTACCCCGGTGTATAGCACTGATACATGATACCCCGGTGTATAGCACTGATACATGATACCCCGGTGTATAGCACTGATACATGATACCCCGGTGTATAGCACTGATACATGATACCCCTGTATATAGCACTGATACATGATACCCCGGTGTATAGCACTGATACATGATACCGCGGTGCATAGCACTGATACATGATACCCAGGTGTATAGCACTGATACCACGGTGTATAGCACTGATACATGATACCTCGATGTATAACACTGATACATGATACCTCGGTGTATAGCACTGATACATGTTACCTCGGTGTATAGCACTGATACATGCTACCCCGGTGTATAGTACTGATACATGATACCTCGATGTATAGCACTGATACATGATACCCCGGTGTATAGTACTGATACATGATACCTCGATGTATAGCACTGATACATGTTACCTCGGTGTATAGCACTGATACATGATACCCCGGTGTATAGCACTGATACATGATACCCCGGTGTATAGTACTGATACATGATACCTCGGTGTATAGTACTGATACATGATACCCCGGTATATAGCACTGATACCCCGGTGTATAGCACTGATACATGATACCCCGGTGTATAGCACTGATACATGATACCCCGGTGTATAGCACTGATACATGATACATCCCTGTATAGTACTGATACATGATACCCCGGTGTATAGCACTGATACATGATACCCCGGTGTATAGCACTGATACATGATACCCCGGTGTATAGTACTGATACATGATACCCAGGTGTATAGCACTGATACATGATACCCCGGTGTATAGCACTGATACATGATACCCCGGTGTATAGCACTGATACATGATACCCCGGTGTATAGCACTGATACATGATACCTCGGTGCATAGCACTGATACATGATACCCCGGTATATAGCACTGATACATGATACCTCGGTGTATAGTACTGATACATGATACCTCGGTGTATAGCACTGATACCTGATACCCCGGTGTATAGCACTGATACATGATACCCCGGTATATAGCACTGGTACATGATACCCCGGTGTATAGCACTGATACATGATACATCGGTGTATAGCACTGATACATGATACCCCGATGCATAGCACTGATACATGATACCTCGGTGTATAGTACTGATACATGATACCCCGGTATATAGCACTGATACCCCGGTGTATAACACTGATACATGATACCTCGGTGTATAGCACTGATACATGATACCCCGGTATATAGCACTGATACATGATACCTCGGTGTATAGTACTGATACATGATACCCCGGTATATAGCACTGATACCCCGGTGTATAGCACTGATACATGATACCTCGGTGTATAGCACTGATACATGATACCTCGGTGTATATCACTGATACATGATACCCCGATGTATAGCACTGATACATGATACCTCGGTATATAGCACTGATACATGATACCTCGGTGTATAGCACTGATATATGATACCTCAGTGTATAGCACTGATACATGATACATCGGTGTATAGCACTGATACATGGTACCCCGGTGTATACCACTGATACATGATACCTCGGTGTATAGCACTGATACATGATACCTCGGTGTATAGCACTGATACATGATACCTCGATGTATAGCACTGATACATGATACCACGGTGTATAGCACTGATACATGATACCACGGTGTATAGCACTGATACATGATACCTCGGTGTATAGCACTGATACATGATACCACGGTGAATAGCACTGATACATGATACCTCGGTGTATAGCACTGATACATGATACCTCGGTGTATAGCACTGATACATGATACCAAGGTGTATAGCACTGATACATGATACCCCGGTATATAGCACTGATACATGATACCCCGGTATATAGCACTGATACATAATACCTCGGTGTATAGTACCTATACATGATACCTCGGTGTATAGCACTGATACATGATACCACGGTGTATAGCACTGATACATGATACCTCGGTGTATGGTACTGACACATGATACCCCGGTGTATAGCACTGATACCCCGGTATATAGCACTGATACCTCGGTTTATAGCACTGATATATGATACCTCGGTGAATAGCACTGATCCATGATACCCCGGTGTATAGCACTGATACATGATACCTCGGTGTATAGCACTGATACATGTTACCTCAGTGTATAGCACTGATACATGATACCTCGGTGTATAGCACTGATACATGTTACCTCGGTGTATAGCACTGATACATGATACCCAGGTGTATTGTACTGATACATGATACCTCAGTGTATAGCACTGATACATGATACCTCGGTGTATAGCACTGATACATGTTACCTCGGTGTATAGCACTGATACATGATACCCAGGTGTATAGTACTGATACATGATACCCTGGTATATAGCACTGATACATGATACCCCGGTGTATAGCACTGATACATGATACCTCGGTGTATAGCACTGATACATGATACCTCGGTGTATAGTACTGATACATGATACCCCGGTGTATAGCACTGATACATGATACCCCGGTGTATAGCACTGATACATGATACCCCGGTGTATATCACTGATACATGATACCTCGGTGTATAGCACTGATACATGATACCTCGGTGTATAGCACTGATACATGATACCTCGGTGTATAGCACTGATACATGATACCTCGGTGTATAGCACTGATACATGATACCTCGGTGTATAGCACTGATACATGATACCTCAGTGTATAGCACTGATACATGATACCTCGGTGTATAGCACTGATACATGTTACCTCGGTGTATAGCACTGATACATGTTACCTCGGTGTATAGCACTGATACATGATACCCAGGTGTATAGTACTGATACATGATACCCTGGTATATAGCACTGATACATGATACCCCGGTGTATAGCACTGATACATGATACCTCGGTGTATAGCACTGATACATGATACCTCGGTGTATAGTACTGATACATGATACCCCGGTGTATAGCACTGATACATGATACTCCGGTGTATAACACTGATACATGATACCCCGGTGTATAGCACTGATACATGATACCTCGGTGTATAGCACTGATACATGATACCTCGGTGTATAGCACTGATACATGATACCCCGGTGTATAGCACTGATACATGATACCCCGGTGTATAGCACTGATACATGATACATCGGTGTAGTGCACTGATACATGGTACCCCGGTGTATAGCACTGATACATGATACCACGGTGTATAGCACTGATACATGATACCTTGGTGTATAGCACTGATACATGATACCTCGGTGTAGTGCACTGATACATGGTACCCCGGTGTATAGCACTGATACATGATACCACGGTGTATAGCACTGATACATGATACCTCGGTGTATAGCACTGATACATGATACCTCGGTGTATAGCACTGATACATGATACCTCGGTGTATAGCACTGATACATGATACCACGGTGTATATCACTGATACATGGTACCCCGGTGTATAGCACTGATACATGATACCACGGTGTATAGCACTGATACATGATACCTCGGTGTATAACACTGATACATGATACCTCGGTGAATAGCACTGATACATGATACCCCGGTATATAGCACTGATACATGATACCTCGGTGCATAGTACTGATACATGATACCTCGGTGTAGTGCACTGGTACATGATACCACGATGTATAGCACTGATACATGATACCTCGGTGTATAGTACTGATACATGATACCTCGGTGTATAGCACTGATACATGATACCCCGGTGTATTGCACTGATACATGATACCTCGGTGTATAGCACTGATACATGATACCTCGGTGTATAGCACTGATACATTATACCACGGTGTATAGCACTGATGCATGATACCTCGGTGTATAGCACTGATACATGATACCTCGGTGTATAGCACTGATACATGATACCTCGGTGTATATCACTGAAACATGATACATCGGTATATAGCACTGATACATGATACCTCGGTGTATAGCACTGATACATGACACCTCGGTGTATAGCACTGATACATGATACCTCGGTGTATATCACTGAAACATGATACCTCGGTATATAGCACTGATACATGATACCCCGGTGTATAGTACTGATACATGATACCTCGGTGTATAACAATGATACATGATACCCCGGTATATAGCACTGATACATGATACCCCGGTATATAGCACTGATACATGATACCTCGGTGTATAGCACTGATACATGATACCAAGGTGTATAGCACTGATACATGATACCTCGGTATATAGCACTGATACATGATACACCGGTGTATAGTACTGATACATGATACCCCGGTATATAGCACTGATACATGATACCCAGGTGTATAGTACTGATACATGATACATCGGTATATAGCACTGATACATGATACCCAGGTATATAGCACTGATACATGATACCCAGGTATATAGCACTGATACATGATACCTCGGTATATAGCACTGATACATGATACCTCGGTATATAGCACTGATACATGATACCCAGGTATATAGCACTGATACATGATACCTCGTTATATAGCACTGATACATGATACCTTGGTATATAGCACTGATACATGATACCTCGGTGCATAGTACTGATACATGATACCTCGGTGTAGTGCACTGGTACATGATACCACGATGTATAGCACTGATACATGATACCTCGGTGTATAGTACTGATACATGATACCTCGGTGTATAGCACTGATACATGATACCCCGGTGTATTGCACTGATACATGATACCTCGGTGTATAGCACTGATACATGATACCTCGGTGTATAGCACTGATACATTATACCACGGTGTATAGCACTGATACATGATACCTCGGTGTATAGCACTGATACATGATACCTCGGTGTATAGCACTGATACATGATACCTCGGTGTATATCACTGAAACATGATACATCGGTATATAGCACTGATACATGATACCTCGGTGTATAGCACTGATACATGACACCTCGGTGTATAGCACTGATACATGATACCTCGGTGTATATCACTGAAACATGATACCTCGGTATATAGCACTGATACATGATACCCCGGTGTATAGTACTGATACATGATACCTCGGTGTATAACAATGATACATGATACCCCGGTATATAGCACTGATACATGATACCCCGGTATATAGCACTGATACATGATACCTCGGTGTATAGCACTGATACATGATACCAAGGTGTATAGCACTGATACATGATACCTCGGTATATAGCACTGATACATGATACACCGGTGTATAGTACTGATACATGATACCCCGGTATATAGCACTGATACATGATACCCAGGTGTATAGTACTGATACATGATACATCGGTATATAGCACTGATACATGATACCCAGGTATATAGCACTGATACATGATACCCAGGTATATAGCACTGATACATGATACCTCGGTATATAGCACTGATACATGATACCTCGGTATATAGCACTGATACATGATACCCAGGTATATAGCACTGATACATGATACCTCGGTATATAGCACTGATACATGATACCTTGGTATATAGCACTGATACATGATACCTCGGTGTATTGTTCAATTTGGAAGATTGTTAATATTATTAGTGTCAGATAGGAGATAGATCCTGCTATCTCTATATTCACAGTCCAACTTTTTAACAACTGGACCGACCACTGACCCGTCCAATGTGGTATTGTATCCATTATGAAAGCACTATATATTGAACGATCTAAATGACATAACTGTCAGCCCAGGAAAACGGAGACGTTACTCTGGCAACCAGTTTATTTTATGGTCTTAAGTAGCTGAAAAGTAGACCATGAACCATGTCTGTCTTTAAGCCAAACGGTTTAAATCAGCTACATAACACGGGACTTTTAAATTCGTAATGTTATCGAATTGCTAAGCAAATAATTGGATGAACTCCAAGGAAGTTTTGTCAAAGTAGACTTTATAAATAAGCCGCTATTTAATGACAATTTATGTGTCAGTATATTTATGGACATTACATAGTCTAGTGACTATCAACGAAGATCTAGTTAACATAAAACATGTATATGTTCTTAAGATAGCTCAATATATCAAATTTATAACGCTCAGTTGATAGACATTCAGTTATCGAATTCGATGACTTCTAGTAAATTAACATGTGAAATCATTTAGTTTGAGATAACCATGTTTCATTGCATGAGCAATCGATTAGACCTCTGTATTAAACAGATGAAAATTAATTACCAATTTATAATACATGTACATATACATACATGAATGGCATTGTACTCTATGAATAGCATTGTACTCTATGAATAGCATTGTACTCTATGAATGGCATTGTACTCTATGAATAGCATTGTACTCTATGAATAGCATTGTACTCTATGAATAGCATTGTACTCTATGAATAGCATTGTACTCTATGAATAGCATTGTACTCTATGAATGGCATTGTACTCTATGAATAGCATTGTACTCTATGAATAGCATTGTACTTGTATATGTATTATACTCTGTGATATCGTTATGTATGTACAATGACGTGTCTTAACTAAAGATTAAAACCACATTTGTGTAACATAACAAAGGGTCGCACGCACACATGTATAACCAACATTAGAAAACGGCCCTTTCCAACAATCATACTTTATTAAGCAAACGTATGCGATATCATCTCAGTACAGCCACCTAGTTTATGCACATTTATTTTAGCTCGATTGCGAAACAAGTTCTTAAGTTATATTAATAACTCTCGAGACCTCATTCCTGATGGAATCCATTGCCATGAGGGAGAGAGTAGAGGCATGTGGAATTTAAATGCCTTGCCTACTTGATATATGTTGATATTTATGGAAACAATATAAATAATAAACGGGTCATATTTTGAAATTTAGATTTATCTCTGACGGAAATGATAATGTAAGGGCGAAAGTGAGGTATGGAAAGAATTAAAAATTGAGAAAAAAACCTATTTGCATAAATCCATCAAAATTTCAAAGAAATGACGATACAAAATATCAAACAAAAACAAAGAAAAACACTTCCAACAACCCAGCTCACTCCACGTGAAATGTGTTTTGCTAGATCGTCTATGGTGCACTCTGAAGGCATTTCCAGGCTAACAGAGTGTTTAATTTTGCCTCTTAAATACCTATATATTTCTAGAAAAGGTGGAATACATCTTATGAGAATTCTACAAGAATATGGAAACTGGGCAATGATACTATTAAGGAGGACACCAGTTATACTCACCTTGGCATATTAAGTAATAAATACTGTATGTTGCACGATAATCTACATAACGCGAGTGTGAAGCTGCGGGGGACCTTATTAAATATATCTAACAGTGGGATAAGTTCAGGTGACTTAAATCCCTTAAGTCTTTCCAGGATATATAAATCAGTTGTTTTACCAAAAGTGTGAACTATGGAATTATTTGACTAGTGCCAATATCTTAGAGATTGAACGAGCTCACAGATTGTGCGTAAAATATATGCAAAAGTTGCCAATTTATGTGAACAATAACGTTGCATTGCAGTCAATTGCAAATGTGCCGATATCAACTGAAATAGACTATAGAAAATTGGAATTCCTTGGACAGTTATTTAGACTTCCCTGTCAATATCTTGCAAAACAGATTTTTACCAATAGACTCGTCCGATATAATAACTATAGTGAAAGACAAAGCCTGGGCTTCTTACCGAATATTTTCCGTCTTCTCCACAAGTACAACCTATTAGACTACGTGAATATCTATTTTGAAAGTGCCTCATTCCTACAAAATGTGTGTGGAAGTCCGTTCTCAAAAGACATGTATATCAATATGAACACAATAAATGTATGATAAATTTAGAGAGTGAATTAACGCCGCGGTTATGTAACAGTGTCAGGGCCCTTGTCTACTCTGGCGAATTAGTCGCAAATATCCAAATGCAAAAAGATACTGTGTTACTGCCGTATATGTGTTATGCAAATTATTGTCATATAACCGTAGTGAGAAATGTGAAAAATGCAGTCTGCATGTTGAAAATATTCTTGTCCATAAAATTCTTTTCTGTTGTTGTAACGAAAAACTTCGGACATATTTATGGCAAGATATTGTGTCATATGCACATATTGCATTATATTTGAAGTTCATTACTCAAGAGCCAGTCATACAGATATATGACTTACTGTCCGGTCTTCAGCAACACGATGTTTCTGATTATGCAAATGAGAGAATAATATATAGCCAGTGTTAAAGTATTTCATTCAATGCTACTTTAGAACTGAGTTTCTGCTAATGACTGTACGTTGATATATTGTATTTCATACACTTAATTCACATGCAATCTGTAATATTGTTTTCACAATACATATTACAATTGTTCGTACATGATTCCTTAAATAATTCTTTATTTCGTTTCGTCAAGGGTATTTTTGCTGGTTATCAAAGATGCATTGGAGAACGTCTTGTGAAATATACGTACATATGTAATAGCTCTGAATAGTTCTTGATGATAAATATGTAATTATTTCATTTATGTATATACTACAATATATGTCATTTATGTTTGTCATTTCAATGTCTATATGTTTTGCACTTGTATGTGCGTTTGTGTAGCTCTCCCGTCAGTGGAGGTAATAAAGATATATATAATCTGATCTATAGTTCCATGAGTTATTTCGTTGCTAGTTATTTCGTTGCTAGTGACAACGTACCTGAAAACATAAAGTTTCAAAGTTTTATAGTTTTATTTGTTTAAATCCAGAAGGTCTCAGACCCATGTGACATACATATACAATTCAATTCAATTCAACATTTTATTACATAAAGCACAATAACATTGCTTATAGTAAGCATATATATATACATACAATTGGAAACATGGTTTACAGAGAAGCATGTTTTACATATGATATACACGTGTATACTTACAACATGTACAATAATGAAAAATAGTAGAATTTATCAGAATGAACGTCCATGGTAGCAAAACGTGCGCATTTCTTGAGTGTATAATACCATGAATGTTCATTATGACTAGACGTTAAGCATGTTTACAATACAGTTCAGTTATATATTCAATGGGTTGAAGACATAATGTTGTCATACTCTTGATAAATTTGCAAAATATATATATTTGGAAATATTTAGAATGGTGGTTTTCGATTTTTCACAGAATAAATTTTTCATTTTGTGCATATTAGGCCAATGGCAATAATACTGTTTCAGATGCTTATATCTAAGGTCTCTGAATTTTGAGCAAACTAGTAGAAAATGGTATTCATTTTCCAAGGTATTTGAATTACAATTTTGGCAAGTTCGGTCATTTCTAGATAAATTAATATATCTACCTCTTTCTATTTCGAGGGTATGTCTAAATAATTTTCAAAATGAAAAGCATGTTTTATTTTTGCATAAGTATCTAAACGAATAGAATTATTTATTCTTGCAGTCCATTCTTGGTAATATATATCATGTAAACGAGTTTTCAATATTTTAAATTCCGCTGTTGTGATCATCTGCTGTTCCCAATAATTTGATAGTCCACAATTATCAAGAATTTGTTTAATCTGAAAGGTCCAATTGCTTCCTCTATATGTTTCATTAATATTTACATCGTTATAAAGCATGCTATAGGTTTTGTATAAAAGTGAGTTTCTGTCACATGAACATAGTTTAGACCAGTATTTTAACATATGTATTTGTCGCCTGACTTTCATGGGTGTCCTTCCGAGTTCGCCATAGATTGCATCTAGATTTGTAGATTTTCTAAACCATAATATTTTTCTGCACAATTTTAAGTGTACAGCTTCAATGTCTTTAGCTTCAATATTTCCCCAAATTTCACTCGAATAATTTAGTATAGGTGCCACAAGCGAGTCAAACAATTTAATCTTTTAGGTAAATCAAGTTGATTATATACAGTAAAAAGGTTATGCATGGCGCGTGATACCTGGGAGGCCAGATGTTTTTGAGACCGTAGCCAGTTATTATTTTTGAAAATATGCAAACCTAGGTACTTGAAGGATTCTACTTCATCGATTTTTGTGCCATTAAAATAGAAATAATAATGCGTTGGTCGTCCTAGTTCAAAAATCATAATCTTTGTTTTCTTTATATTTATTCTTAATCCCGACTCGATACAATACTTAGATATATCGTTCAATAGTGATTGTAAGGATTGGGGGTTTTGGGCAAGCAAGATTGCATCATCAGCAAATAGCATCAGATATAATTTTACATCTTCAATGGACATAATGCCATCTAGATCCGTATTAACATTAATTAAGATATCGCTTAAGAAAAACAAACATAGTAAGCTACTACATGGATCGCCCTGTTTCAGACCAATATGGGACTGTATAAAATCTGTTGTTTTCGATTTAAAACGAACACGTTGCTTTATAATACAATACATTGATTTTATCGCTTCGGTAAGTTTCGAACTGACGTTTTCGGTCATGAGTTTTTGCCAGAGAAGGGCCCGGTTTATGTTATCAAACATGCGCTCCCAGTCTAAGAAAGCTACATATAATTTTTGTTTATGTGATAAGGTTTTTGCTATAAGGCTCTGTAAGATAAATAAACAATCAGCAGTGGACTTCCCTTTTTGAAAGCCAAATTGATTATCAATAATAACTTCTTTGTTGGCTGACCATTTTGTTAGGCGATTTGAGATAAGCTGAGAATAAATTTTGGCTAAAATATTTACAAGCGTTATGCCTCTATAATGTTGTGGTGCACATGGGTCACCGCCTTTATGAATGGGTATAATAATTCCTTCCGCCCAGGATTCAGGGTACACGCCAGAGTCAAATATTTTGTTGTACAAACTTAGCAATAACGGACAGATATTTTCAAAGGAATGTTTAAACACTTCTGCGATTAAATTGTCGGTTCCTGCGCTTTTATTATTGTTCTGTGACATGACTGCTCGGATTAGTTCATATACAAATATGGCGACAGTAAATCACTATGTCAATATATCTAAATAATTATGTAACACTAAAGCAAATATTTATATGTGATAATATGTGATAATATAGAAGAAGAATGCTTTAATAACATGTGCATGCCATGTTAACTTACTTTAAATGCTTTTATTTTTTATAAGTAACACACCAAACATCTCTCATGCAATTATTAAGAATGAATTGAGTAAATATTAAATTTATTATTAATATATAAATAATATTATTTTATTATATAGATTAATATTCTGAAAACCAATGGTACTTCAATTTACAGCTGTTAGTGTATATCATAACAAACTACTAGTAAATATTGGTATACTTATGATCTTAACACACATGTAAATAGTTCAATGGCCCACACTGTAATGAGAATGTATCCTAAATATATTGACATGAGTTGATAGTCTGAAGTCCGAAAACATGATAATTATTCTTATTAATAATAAAACTTGTACATAATCATCTTCTGAAGGTATACAACTTCCAACATATGGACATTCTTGCTCGAAAGCGAAACTAGCAAGAAATGGCCTTTGGAAGGTGTTGATATAGGGAATTGTGTAATATTTTAGTATTCAATATAGTATGGATGTCAAATATTAACATAACTCCTTTTAAGAATAAATTCCAAAACACAACTCTGAATGTTGAATATAATTGGCATGTGGAATTTCCTTACTGTGTCTCTTTATATGAAAAAGTTGTTTTTACGGAGGTTGGTGCACCAAGTACTGGCTACCCACAGGAAACTGCCCGCTGGGCGACCAGTAGCGACGATAAATACACATTAAAAAAATGAAATTCGCAAAGGATCGGCTCATTTCTTGCAATGAAATATGTGTACATTCGTCTAATATTAGTCTAATATTGTAATTTCTAATGGAAATAATAGAACTTCATATCCACATATTTCACTGACGGTGCGTGCATATGGTCGCACGGCCGTACATTCCTACTACTACGTCTGTGTTACAATACACTCAGTACATACATCTTCGTTGCATTACTCTATGTTTCTTGTTTATATTATATAATTGAATTATAATATTTTATTTTATATCCAGTATTTGTACTATCTCTGCATTATTCTCATTCAAACATGCATGCATTTCTAATTCCTTTAGCCTACATACTCTTTTACTATTCATATTCTTCTATTATTTATTTATTTAGGCCTATTACATTATTCATATTATTCTATAATGTATTTATGTAGGCCTATTACAGTATTCATATTCTTCTATAATGTATTTATTTAGGCCTATTACATTATTCATATTCTTCTATAATGTATTTATTTAGGCCTATTACATTATTCATATTCTTCTATAATGTATTTATTTAGGCCTATTACAGTATTCATATTCTTCTATAATGTATTTATTTAGGCCTATTACAGTATTCATATTATTCTATAATGTATTTATTTAGGCCTATTACATTATTCATATTCTTCTATAATGTATTTATTTAGGCCTATTACAGTATTCATATTCTTCTATAATGTATTTATTTAGGCCTATTACAGTATTCATATTATTCTATAATGTATTTATTTAGGCCTATTACATTATTCATATTCTTCTATAATGTATTTATTTAGGCCTATTACAGTATTCATATTCTTCTATAATGTATTTATTTAGGCCTATTACAGTATTCATATTCTTCTATAATGTATTTATTTAGGCCTATTACAGTATTCATATTCTTCTATAATGTATTGCCTTGGCTATTATTTTATTCTTCAAGTTGTTCTTCTCTATTGTGTTTCTATTTTTCTATATTTCTAGTTCATAGTTCTTTATTTATATTTGACGATGTAAATTATTCTAATTACGTTGGCATTCCCATTAGTTCATCTTCACTTCATTCCAAAGAAACTATTTCAACATAGGAAGTGTGTTATTTTCGATTCACATACACGTACCTGCAGATCATGTTGTAATGTTATTGTTACAAGAACGTCTGGGTCGAGGTTTAGTCGCAATGTAGTGGTACTCAGGTCTAAAAGATGAGTATTGAATACTTCAGTGACACCAATACTTTTTTATCAAAATATGTGGACAGTGTGTGTACAGCTAGACGCCTTGCAAAATAGTGGAGAAATAGTAAATTCACAACCAGCTTTTGAGCAATTTTTGTGTGAAGCTATATATCTACATGAGCGTGAATACTCACTATGGAATCTAGTAAATTAACACTCACTATGACATCCAGTAAATTAACACTCACTATGACATCCAGTAAATTAACACTCACTATGACATCCAGTAAATTAACACTCACTATGACCTCCAGTAAATTAACACTCACTATGACATCCAGTAAATTAACACTCACTATGGCACCCAGTAAATTAACACTCACTATGGCACCCAGTAAATTAACACTCACTATGGCACCCAGTAAATTAACACTCACTATGGCACCCAGTAAATTAACACTCACTATGACATCCAGTAAATTAACACTCACTATGGCACCCAGTAAATTAACACTCACTATGGCACCCAGTAAATTAACACTCACTATGGCACCCAGTAAATTAACACTCACTATGGCACCCAGTAAATTAACACTCACTATGGCATCCAGTAAATTAACACTCACTATGGCACCCAGTAAATTAACACTCACTATGGCACCCAGTAAATTAACACTCACTATGGCACCTGGTAAATTAACACTCACTATGGCACCTGGTAAATTAACACTCACTATGGCACCTGGTAAATGAACACTCTATGACCTCCAGTAAATGAACACTCTATGATCTCCAGTAAATGAACACTATGAACTCCAATAAATGAACACTCTATGATCTCCAGTAAATGAACACTCTATGACCTCCAGTAAATGAACACTCTATGATCTCCAGTAAATGAACACTCTATGACCTCCAGTAAATGAACACTCTATGACCTCCAGTAAATGAACACTCTATGATCTCCAGTAAATGAACACTCTATGATCTCCAGTAAATGAACACTCTATGATCTCCAATAAATGAACACTCTATGATCTCCAGTAAATGAACACTCTATGACCTCCAGTAAATGAACACTCTATGATCTCCAGTAAATGAACACTATATGATCTCCAGTAAATGAACACTATATCACCTCCAGTAAATGAACACTCTATGATCTCCAGTAAATGAACACTCTATGACCTCCAGTTTTATAATATAAACCAAATATTTTAATAAAACGTTTTTTCCAAAGTAGGTCTCGAACCACAAGTTCTTAAACTAAGGTCTAACTGTCATAGCCAAGTATGATGTATATACAGGACTGTTGTATTTTTTTAAAATATAAACCAAATTTCCAATACACTAAAATATTAACCACCCTATTATTGTGTATGGAATGAACCTGTCTGATCTTTGATCGTTCAGACCTGGTTGTTTGACTGTAACAATACAAGTTTTACACTCCAGGAACTGCAATGGCGACCGGGGGTACAGCGATAGCACCAGGTGACAAGACAGACGGTTCCATGGTATGTACTAGTATTTAAAGCCAGTCTGCTGTAATCTCTTTCAATATAAATGTACAACAGACAGTTTGTCTCGTGTACCAATACTAGTACCGACTGGGCTTTCCCTTTAATCTATGCCACTCACTTCCTTATACTACATATTGTTTAACACCAAAGTTAAATTTGGGAAGTCTATCTGTTAACAAATGGTGTGTTAACGTTTAAGCAGGCACATATGGTGTACATGTTAACGTTTAAGCAGGCACATATGGTGTACATGTTGGCGTTTAAGCAGGCACATATGGTGTACATGTTAACGTTTAAGCAGGCACATATGGTGTACATGTTAACGTTTAAGCAGGCACATATGGTGTACATGTTGGCGTTTAAGCAGGCACATATGGTGTACATGTTGGCGTTTAAGCAGGCACATATGGTGTACATGTTAACGTTTAAGCAGGCACATATGGTGTACATGTTGGCGTTAAGCAGGCACATATGGTGTACATGTTAACGTTTAAGCAGGCACATATGGTGTACATGTTGGCGTTTAAGCAGGCACATATGGTGTACATGTTGGCGTTTAAGCAGGCACATATGGTGTACATGTTGGCGTTTAAGCAGGCACATATGGTGTACATGTTGGCGTTTAAGCAGGCACATATGGTGTACATGTTGGCGTTTAAGCAGGCACATATGGTGTACATGTTAACGTTTAAGCAGGCACATATGGTGTACATGTTAACGTTTAAGCAGGCACATATGGTGTACATGTTAACGTTTAAGCAGGCACATATGGTGTACATGTTAACGTTTAAGCAGGCACATATGGTGTACATGTTAACGTTTAAGCAGGCACATATGGTGTACATGTTAACGTTTAAGCAGGCACATATGGTGTACATGTTAACGTTTAAGCAGGCACATATGGTGTACATGTTAACGTTTAAGCAGGCACATATGGTGTACATGTTAACGTTTAAGCAGGCACATATGGTGTACATGTTAACGTTTAAGCAGGCACATATGGTGTACATGTTAACGTTTAAGCAGGCACATATGGTGTACATGTTAACGTTTAAGCAGGCACATATGGTGTACATGTTAACGTTTAAGCAGGCACATATGGTGTACATGTTAACGTTTAAGCAGGCACATATGGTGTACATGTTAACGTTTAAGCAGGCACATATGGTGTACATGTTAACGTTTAAGCAGGCACATATGGTGTACATGTTAACGTTTAAGCAGGCACATATGGTGTACATGTTGGCGTTTAAGCAGGCACATATGGTGTACATGTTAACGTTTAAGCAGGCACATATGGTGTACATGTTAACGTTTAAGCAGGCACATATGGTGTACATGTTAACGTTTAAGCAGGCACATATGGTGTACATGTTAACGTTTAAGCAGGCACATATGGTGTACATGTTAACGTTTAAGCAGGCACATATGGTGTACATGTTAACGTTTAAGCAGGCACATATGGTGTACATGTTAACGTTTAAGCAGGCACATATGGTGTACATGTTAACGTTTAAGCAGGCACATATGGTGTACATGTTAACGTTTAAGCAGGCACATATGGTGTACATGTTAACGTTTAAGCAGGCACATATGGTGTACATGTTAACGTTTAAGCAGGCACATATGGTGTACATGTTAACGTTTAAGCAGGCACATATGGTGTACATGTTAACGTTTAAGCAGGCACATATGGTGTACATGTTAACGTTTAAGCAGGCACATATGGTGTACATGTTAACGTTTAAGCAGGCACATATGGTGTACATGTTAACGTTTAAGCAGGCACATATGGTGTACATGTTAACGTTTAAGCAGGCACATATGGTGTACATGTTAACGTTTAAGCAGGCACATATGGTGTACATGTTAACGTTTAAGCAGGCACATATGGTGTACATGTTAACGTTTAAGCAGGCACATATGGTGTACAT
>CM026400.1:13155952-13180033 GCA_014843695.1 Archivesica marissinica | reverse complement strand
CCAATCATGTTATATACAAATATGGCAAAGACACCACCAATCATGTTATATACAAATATGGCAAAGACACCACCAATCATGTTATATATATACAAATATAGCAAAGACACCACCAATCATGTTATATATATACAAATATGGCAAAGACACCACCAATCATGTTATATACAAATATGGCAAAGACACCACCAATCATGTTATATATATACAAATATGGCAAAGACACCACCAATCATGTTATATATATACAAATATGGCAAAGACACCACCAATCATGTTATATATATACAAATATGGCAAAGACACCACCAATCATGTTATATACAAATATGGCAAAGACACCACCAATCATGTTATATATATACAAATATGGCAAAGACACCACCAATCATGTTATATACAAATATAGCAAAGACACCACCAATCATGTTATATATATACAAATATAGCAAAGACACCACCAATCATGTTATATACAAATATGGCAAAGACACCACCAATCATGTTATATATATACAAATATGGCAAAGACACCACCAATCATGTTATATATACAATATGGCAAAGACACCACCAATCATGTATATACAATATGGCAAAGACACCACCAATCATGTTTATATACAAATATAGCAAAGACACCACCAATCATGTTATATATATACAAATATGGCAAAGACACCACCAATCATGTTATATACAAATATGGCAAAGACACCACCAATCATGTATATATATACAAATATGGCAAAGACACCACCAATCATGTTATATATATACAAATATGGCAAAGACACCACCAATCATGTTATATATATACAAATATGGCAAAGACACCACCAATCATGTTATATACATATGGCAAAGACACCACCAATCATGTTATATTATATACAAATATGGCAAAGACACCACCAATCATGTTATATATATACAAATATGGCAAAGACACCACCAATCGTTTATATATACAAATATGGCAAAGACACCACCAATCATGTTATATATATACAAATATGGCAAAGACACCACCAATCATGTTATATATATACAAATATGGCAAAGACACCACCAATCATGTATATATATACAAATATGGCAAAGACACCACCAATCATGTAATATATATATACAAATATGGCAAAGACACCACCAATCATGTTATATATATACAAATATGGCAAAGACACCACCAATCATGTTATATATATACAAATATAGCAAAGACACCACCAATCATGTTATATAAAAATATGGCAAAGACACCACCAATCATGTTATATATATACAAATATGGCAAAGACACCACCAATCATGTTATATATATACAAATATGGCAAAGACACCACCAATCATGTTATATATATACAAATATGGCAAAGACACCACCAATCATGTTATATATATACAAATATGGCAAAGACACCACCAATCATGTTATATACAAATATGGCAAAGACACCACCAATCATGTTATATACAAATATGGCAAAGACACCACCAATCATGTTATATATATACAAATATGGCAAAGACACCACCAATCATGTTATATATATACAAATATGGCAAAGACACCACCAATCATGTTATATATATACAAATATGGCAAAGACACCACCAATCATGTTATATATATACAAATATGGCAAAGACACCACCAATCATGTTATATATATACAAATATGGCAAAGACACCACCAATCATGTTATATATATACAAATATGGCAAAGACACCACCAATCATGTTATATATATACAAATATGGCAAAGACACCACCAATCATGTTATATATATACAAATATGGCAAAGACACCACCAATCATGTTATATACAAATATGGCAAAGACACCACCAATCATGTTATATACAAATATGGCAAAGACACCACCAATCATGTTTATATATACAAATATGGCAAAGACACCACCAATCATGTTATATACAAATATGGCAAAGACACCACATGTTATATATATACAAATATGGCAAAGACACCACCAATCATGTTATATACAAATATGGCAAAGACACCACCAATCATGTATATACAAATATGGCAAAGACACCACCAATCATTTTATATACAAATATGGCAAAGACACCACCAATCATGTTATATACAAATATGGCAAAGACACCACCAATCATGTTATATATATACAAATATGGCAAAGACACCACCAATCATGTTATATATATACAAATATGGCAAAGACACCACCAATCATGTTATATATATACAAATATGGCAAAGACACCACCAATCATGTTATATATATACAAATATGGCAAAGACACCACCAATCATGTTATATATATACAAATATGGCAAAGACACCACCAATCATGTTATATATATACAAATATGGCAAAGACACCACCAATCATGTTATATATATACAAATATGGCAAAGACACCACCAATCATGTTATATATATACAAATATGGCAAAGACACCACCAATCATGTTATATACAAATATGGCAAAGACACCACCAATCATGTTATATATATACAAATATGGCAAAGACACCACCAATCATGTTATATACAAATATGGCAAAGACACCACCAATCATGTTATATATATACAAATATGGCAAAGACACCACCAATCATGTTATATATATACAAATATGGCAAAGACACCACCAATCATGTTATATACATACAAATATAGCAAAGACACCACCAATCATGTTATATATATACAAATATGGCAAAGACACCACCAATCATGTTATATACAAATATGGCAAAGACACCACCAATCATGTTATATATATACAAATATGGCAAAGACACCACCAATCATGTTATATATACAAATATGGCAAAGACACCACCAATCATGTTATATACAAATATGGCAAAGACACCACCAATCATGTTATATACAAATATGGCAAAGACACCACCAATCATGTTATATATATACAAATATGGCAAAGACACCACCAATCATGTTATATATATACAAATATGGCAAAGACACCACCAATCATGTTATATATATACAAATATAGCAAAGACACCACCAATCATGTTATATATATACAAATATGGCAAAGACACCACCAATCATGTTATATATATACAAATATGGCAAAGACACCACCAATCATGTTATATACAAATATGGCAAAGACACCACCAATCATGTTATATATATACAAATATGGCAAAGACACCACCAATCATGTTATATATATACAAATATGGCAAAGACACCACCAATCATGTTATATATATACAAATATGGCAAAGACACCACCAATCATGTTATATATATACAAATATGGCAAAGACACCACCAATCATGTTATATATATACAAATATGGCAAAGACACCACCAATCATGTTATATATATACAAATATGGCAAAGACACCACCAATCATGTTATATACAAATATGGCAAAGACACCACCAATCATGTTATATATATACAAATATGGCAAAGACACCACCAATCATGTTATATATATACAAATATGGCAAAGACACCACCAATCATGTTATATATATACAAATATGGCAAAGACACCACCAATCATGTTATATACAAATATGGCAAAGACACCACCAATCATGTTATATATATACAAATATGGCAAAGACACCACCAATCATGTTATATACAAATATGGCAAAGACACCACCAATCATGTTATATACAAATATGGCAAAGACACCACCAATCATGTTATATACAAATATGGCAAAGACACCACCAATCATGTTATATACAAATATGGCAAAGACACCACCAATCATGTTATATATATACAAATATGGCAAAGACACCACCAATCATGTTATATACAAATATGGCAAAGACACCACCAATCATGTTATATACAAATATGGCAAAGACACCACCAATCATGTTATATATATACAAATATGGCAAAGACACCACCAATCATGTTATATACAAATATGGCAAAGACACCACCAATCATGTTATATATATACAAATATGGCAAAGACACCACCAATCATGTTATATACAAATATGGCAAAGACACCACCAATCATGTTATATACAAATATGGCAAAGACACCACCAATCATGTTATATATATACAAATATGGCAAAGACACCACCAATCATGTATATATACAAATATGGCAAAGACACCACCAATCATGTTATATATATACAAATATGGCAAAGACACCACCAATCATGTTATATACAAATATGGCAAAGACACCACCAATCATGTTATATATATACAAATATGGCAAAGACACCACCAATCATGTTATATACAAATATGGCAAAGACACCACCAATCATGTTATATATACAAATATGGCAAAGACACCACCAATCATGTTATATATATACAAATATGGCAAAGACACCACCAATCATGTTATATACAAATATGGCAAAGACACCACCAATCATGTTATATATATACAAATATGGCAAAGACACCACCAATCATGTTATATACAAATATGGCAAAGACACCACCAATCATGTTATATATATACAAATATGGCAAAGACACCACCAATCATGTTATATACAAATATGGCAAAGACACCACCAATCATGTTATATATATACAAATATGGCAAAGACACCACCAATCATGTTATATACAAATATAGCAAAGACACCACCAATCATGTTATATATATACAAATATGGCAAAGACACCACCAATCATGTTATATACAAATATGGCAAAGACACCACCAATCATGTTATATATATACAAATATGGCAAAGACACCACCAATCATGTTATATATATACAAATATGGCAAAGACACCACCAATCATGTTATATACAAATATGGCAAAGACACCACCAATCATGTTATATACAAATATGGCAAAGACACCACCAATCATGTTATATACAAATATGGCAAAGACACCACCAATCATGTTATATAATACAAATATGGCAAAGACACCACCAATCATGTTATATACAAATATGGCAAAGACACCACCAATCATGTTATATACAAATATGGCAAAGACACCACCAATCATGTTATATACATACAAATATAGCAAAGACACCACCAATCATGTTATATACATACAAATATAGCAAAGACACCACCAATCATGTTATATATATACAAATATGGCAAAGACACCACCAATCATGTTATATACAAATATGGCAAAGACACCACCAATCATGTTATATATATACAAATATGGCAAAGACACCACCAATCATGTTATATACATACAAATAGCAAAGACACCACCAATCATGTTATATACATACAATATAGCAAAGACACCACCAATCATGTTATATACAAATATGGCAAGACACCACCAATCATGTTATATATTACAAATATGGCAAAGACACCACCAATCATGTTATATACAAATATGGCAAAGACACCACCAATCATGTTATATACAAAAATAAAAGACACCACCAATCATGTTATATAAACAACAAACACACCAACAAAACAAACACCCAAATATATATACAAATATGGCAAAGACACCACCAATCATGTTATATATATACAAATATGGCAAAGACACCACCAATCATGTTATATACATATAAATATGGCAAAGACACCACCAATCATGTTATATACATATAAATATGGCAAAGACACCACCAATCATGTTATATACAGACGCATATAAAACAAATTCCAACATTTAATAAACAGTAGTAAATGGCAGGGTATTACTACGTAATGGCATAGCATCTCTATGATATGTACAAACAGTAGTAAATGGCAGGGTATTACTACGTAATGACATTGCTTCTCTATGATATGTACAAACAGTAGTAAATGACAGGGTATTATTACGTAATGACATAGCTTCTCTATGATATGTACAAACAGTAGTAAATGACAGGGTATTACTACGTAATGACATAGCTTCTCTATGATATGTACAAACAGTAGTAAATGACAGGGTATTACTACGTAATGACATAGCTTCTCTATGATATGTACAAACAGTAGTAAATGACAGGGTATTATTACGTAATGACATAGCTTCTCTATGATATGTACAAACAGTAGTAAATGGCAGGGTATTATTACGTAATGACATAGCTTCTCTATATTTACAAACAGTAGTAAATGGCAGGGTATTACTATGTAATGACATAGCTTCTCAATGATATGTACAAACAGTAGTAAATGGCAGGGTATTATTACGTAATGACATAGCTTCTCTATGATATGTACAAACAGTAGTAAATGACAGGGTATTATTACGTAATGACATAGCTTCTCTATGATATGTACAAACAGTAGTAAATGGCAGGGTATTATTACGTAATGACATAGCTTCTCTATGATATGTACAAACAGTAGTAAATGGCAGGGTATTATTACGTAATGACATAGCTTCTCTATGATATGTACAAACAGTTGTAAATGACAGGGTATTAGTATGTAATGACATAGCTTCTCTATGATATGTACAAACAGTAGTAAATGGCAGGGTATTATTACGTAATGACATAGCTTCTCTATGATATGTACAAACAGTAGTAAATGACAGGGTATTACTACGTAATGGCATAGCTTCTCTATGATATGTACAAACAGTAGTAAATGGCAGGGTATTATTACGTAATGACATAGCTTCTCTATATTTACAAACAGTAGTAAATGACAGGGTATTATTACGTAATGACATAGCTTCTCTATGATATGTACAAACAGTAGTAAATGGCAGGGTATTATTACGTAATGACATAGCTTCTCTATGATATGTACAAACAGTAGTAAATGGCAGGGTATTATTACGTAATGACATAGCTTCTCTATGATATGTACAAACAGTAGTAAATGGCAGGGTATTATTACGTAATGACATAGCTTCTCTATATTTACAAACAGTAGTAAATGACAGGGTATTATTACGTAATGACATAGCTTCTCTATATTTACAAACAGTAGTAAATGGCAGGGTATTATTACGTAATGACATAGCTTCTCTATATTTACAAACAGTAGTAAATGGCAGGGTATTATTACGTAATGACATAGCTTCTCTATATTTACAAACAGTAGTAAATGGCAGGGTATTACTACGTAATGACATAGCTTCTCTATGATATGTACAAACAGTAGTAAATGGCAGGGTATTATTACGTAATGTCATAGCTTCTCTATGATATGTACAAACAGTAGTAAATGACAGGGTATTACTACGTAATGACATAGCTTCTCTATATTTACAAACAGTAGTAAATGACAGGGTATTACTACGTAATGACATAGCTTCTGTATGATATGTACAAACAGTAGTAAATGACAGGGTATTACTACGTAATGACATAGCTTCTCTATGATATGTACAAACAGTAGTAAATGGCAGGGTATTACTACGTAATGACATAGCTTCTCTATATTTACAAACAGTAGTAAATGACAGGGTATTACTACGTAATGACATAGCTTCTCTATATTTACAAACAGTAGTAAATGGCAGGGTATTACTACGTAATGACATAGCTTCTCTATGATATGTACAAACAGTAGTAAATGACAGGGTATTACTACGTAATGACATAGCTTCTCTATATTTACAAACAGTAGTAAATGACAGGGTATTACTACGTAATGACATAGCTTCTCTATGATATGTACAAACAGTAGTAAATGACAGGGTATTACTACGTAATGACATAGCTTCTCTATGATATGTACAAACAGTAGTAAATGGCAGGGTATTATTACGTAATGACATAGCTTCTCTATGATATGTACAAACAGTAGTAAATGGCAGGGTATTATTACGTAATGACATAGCTTCTCTATATTTACAAACAGTAGTAAATGGCAGGGTATTATTATGTAATGACATAGCCTCTCTATGATATGTACAAACAGTAGTAAATGGCAGGGTATTATTACGTAATGACATAGCTTCTCTATGATATGTACAAACAGTAGTAAATGGCAGGGTATTATTACGTAATGACATAGCTTCTCTATGATATGTACAAACAGTAGTAAATGGCAGGGTATTACTACGTAATGACATAGCTTCTCTATGCTTACAAACAGTAGTAAATGACAGGGTATTACTACGTAATGACATAGCTTCTCTATATTTACAAACAGTAGTAAATGGCAGGGTATTACTACGTAATGACATAGCTTCTCTATGATATGTACAAACAGTAGTAAATGACAGGGTATTACTACGTAATGACATAGCTTCTCTATATTTACAAACAGTAGTAAATGACAGGGTATTACTACGTAATGACATAGCTTCTCTATGATATGTACAAACAGTAGTAAATGACAGGGTATTACTACGTAATGACATAGCTTCTCTATGATATGTACAAACAGTAGTAAATGGCAGGGTATTATTACGTAATGACATAGCTTCTCTATGATATGTACAAACAGTAGTAAATGGCAGGGTATTATTACGTAATGACATAGCTTCTCTATGATATGTACAAACAGTAGTAAATGGCAGGGTATTACTACGTAATGACATAGCTTCTCTATGATATGTACAAACAGTAGTAAATGGCAGGGTATTACTACGTAATGACATAGCTTCTCTATATTTACAAACAGTAATAAAGTATGTTGTATTCTTGCATACATAGATATACATTTATGTATTGCGGGCCATGCTATGTAGCAATTGGAATAAGCTAGATAAGTCTAACCGTGACACTAACTCTTTAAGTGAGCTTAAAAGCAAGCTGAAACAAATCTACAAAGGTGCTATCGTACCCGAATTCTACACCACCAACAAGCGCGAATACGTAACGCATGCAGTAACTTGAATGCTCATCTACATGTCAATTTCCTTCGTGATAATCCTAACTGCGAATGTGGCCATGGTATCAAAGACCCCGAGCACTACTTTTTTAGATGCAACAAATACTGTTTTGAGCGTATAAATCTTTTCAGAAATACTCGTATATATAACTAATCTCTTTAGGAGGCGTCGCTCATATGGGCAACCGGTAGCGACGATAAATAAACGTAAAAACACACACATACAGAGCCTTCACAGACGGATCTGTAGTCCAGGGGTTAACACGCTGGACTGGTAATCCAGGGATCACAGGTTCGATCCCCATCAGACATTATTAAATTAAAGTCTTTCAGTTGGGACATTAAGCCGAGGTCTCGTGTCAGTGTCACCGTGCACGTAAAAGAACCAAAGGGACTTTGGAATGGGTCTCTCTGTCTGTATCATTGCACTATCCTCCAAAAATCTAAATTGACTAATCTCTTCAGGAGGCGTTAAAATATCAAAATAGAATGACTGTGGTGTTTTTTTAATCGCACCATCTGTGTCAAGTATTTGTAGTTATAAGGAATTTTTAAAAAGACGTATCCAATATATATCTAGGGCACCAGAATGTCCTTTAGTAGTAGAGTATATTAGCCTTTAAAAAGACATGTAATTTTATCATAAAACATTATTCACCTGTAAGAACCACGATATCCATGTTTGGAGGACCAGTCACCGATGAGAACCTTATCTATTTTGAATGACCTCATGTTGGGAATCATCCAGATAACGTAGAATAGTTCCTTACGCTCAACTTGTTCCATGTCAAAAGAGGACATAAAACACTGCGTGTCCTTAAATGGCCGAGTTCCAACCGGTGAGATCATTAAT
Source organism: Archivesica marissinica (assembly GCA_014843695.1). Taxonomy (NCBI): domain Eukaryota; kingdom Metazoa; phylum Mollusca; class Bivalvia; order Venerida; family Vesicomyidae; genus Archivesica; species Archivesica marissinica. Next base: position 13,170,384 of record CM026400.1, on the reverse strand, counting down.
GTGCTGCTTTCAATGCAAGGGAATCGTTACGGCCGATTTCCATGCAAGCGGAATCATTACGTGCCGATTTCCATGCAAGCGGATCAATAAGGGCCGATTTCCATGCAAGCGGATCAATAAGGGCCGATTTCCATGCAAGCGGATCAATAAGGGCCGATTTCCATATAAGGGAATCATTAAGGGCCGATTTCCATGCAAGCAGATCAATAAGGGCCGATTTCCATGCAAGCGGAATCGTTACGGGCCGATTTCCATGCAAGCAGATCAATAAGGGCCGATTGATTTCCATGCAAGCAGATCAATAAGGGCCGATGTCCATATAAGGGAATCATTAAGGGCCGATTTTCATACACATTCTTTGTTCACCACCCAGCTAGCCAGAGACGACACATAAGATGATAGAACACGGTTATTAGCTTTTCTCCAAACAGAGTTTGCATAAATCCCGTCCTAAACCCGGACAGAAGCCCGTTCATGTGCTTAGTATTGTGGTAGATCCAATGAACAGTCCCTACCCATCTGAGACAAACATTATTGTCACAAACAAAACGCATCCTGACACAAACAAAACACATCCTGGCACAAACAAAACACATCCTGGCACAAACAAAACACATCCTGACACAAACAAAACACATCCTGACACAAACAAAACACATCCTGGCACAAACAAAACACATCCTGACACAAACAAAACACATCCTGACACAAACAAAACACATCCTGACACAAACAAAACACATCCTGGCACAAACAAAACACATCCTGACACAAACAAAACACATCCTGACACAAACAAAACACATCCTGACACAAACAAAACACATCCTGGCACAAACAAAACACATCCTGACACAAACAAAACACATCCTGGCACAAACAAAACACATCCTGACACAAACAAAACACATCCTGACACAAACAAAACACATCCTGGCACAAACAAAACACATCCTGGCACAAACAAAGCGCATCCTGACACAAACAAAACGCATCCTGGCACAAACAAAACGCATCCTGACACAAACAAAGCGCATCCTGGCACAAACAAAACACATCCTGGCACAAACAAAACACATCCTGGCACAAACAAAACACATCCTGGCACAAACAAAAAATCCTGGCACAAACAAAACACATCCTGTCACAAACAAAACGCATCCTGACACAAACAAAACACATCCTGGCACAAACAAAACACATCCTGGCACAAACAAAACACATCCTGACACAAACAAAACACATCCTGGCACAAACAAAACACATCCTGACACAAACAAAACACATCCTGGCACAAACAAAAAACACATCCTGACACAAACAAACACATCCTGGCACAAACAAACCATCCTGCACAACAAAACACATCCTGACACAAACAACACATCCTGACACAAACAAAACACATCCTGACACAAACAAAACACATCCTGACACAAACAAAACACATCCTGACACAAACAAAACACATCCTGACACAAACAAAACACATCCTGACACAAACAAAACACATCCTGACACAAACAAAACACATCCTGACACAAACAAAACACATCCTGACACAAACAAAACACATCCTGGCACAAACAAAACACATCCTGACACAAACAAAACACATCCTGGCACAAACAAAACACATCCTGGCACAAACAAAACGCATCCTGGCACAAACAAAACGCATCTGCACAAAACACATCCTGGCACAAACAAAACACATCCTGGCACAAACAAAACACATCCTGGCACAAACAAAACACATCCTGGCACAAACAAAACACATCCTGGCACAAACAAAACACATCCTGGCACAAACAAAACACATCCTGGCACAAACAAAACACATCCTGGCACAAACAAACACATCCTGGCACAAACAAAACACATCCTGACACAAACAAAACACATCCTGACACAAACAAAACACATCCTGGCACAAACAAAACACATCCTGGCACAAACAAAACACATCCTGGCACAAACAAAACACATCCTGGCACAAAACACATCCTGGCACAAAAAAAACATCCTGGCACAAACAAAACACATCCTGACACAAACAAACCTCTGCACAAAAACACATCCTGGCACAAACAAAACACATCCTGCACAAACAAAACCATCCTGGCACAAACAAAACACATCCTGACACAAACAAAACACATCCTGGCACAAACAAAACACATCCTGGCACAAACAAAACACATCCTGACACAAACAAAACGCATCCTGACACAAACAAAACACATCCTGGCACAAACAAAACGCATCCTGACACAAACAACCATCCTGGCACAAAACACATCCTGCACAAAACACATCCTGACACAAACAAAACACATCCTGGCACAAACAAAACACATCCTGGCACAAACAAAACACATCCTGGCACAAACAAAACACATCCTGACACAAACAAAACACATCCTGGCACAAACAAAACACATCCTGACACAAACAAAACACATCCTGACACAAACAAAACACATCCTGACACAAACAAAACACATCCTGACACAAACAAAACACATCCTGGCACAAACAAAACACATCCTGACACAAACAAAACACATCCTGACACAAACAAAACACATCCTGACACAAACAAAACACATCCTGGCACAAACAAAACACATCCTGACACAAACAAAACACATCCTGACACAAACAAAACACATCCTGACACAAACAAAACACATCCTGACACAAACAAAACACATCCTGGCACAAACAAAACACATCCTGACACAAACAAAACACATCCTGACACAAACAAAACACATCCTGGCACAAACAAAACGCATCCTGACACAAAACGCATCCTGGCACAAACAAAACACATCCTGACACAAACAAAACACATCCTGACACAAACAAAACACATCCTGACACAAACAAAACACATCCTGGCACAAACAAAACACATCCTGGCACAAACAAAACACATCCTGACACAAACAAAACGCATCCTGACACAAACAAAACACATCCTGACACAAACAAAACACATCCTGACACAAACAAAACACATCCTGGCACAAAACACATCCTGGCACAAAACACATCCTGACACAAAAAAACACATCCTGGCACAAACAAAGCACATCCTGGCACAAACAAAACACATCCTGACACAAACAAAACGCATCCTGACACAAACAAAACACATCCTGGCACAAACAAAACACATCCTGACACAAACAAAACACATCCTGACACAAACAAAACACATCCTGGCACAAACAAAACACATCCTGGCACAAACAAAACACATCCTGGCACAAACAAAACACATCCTGGCACAAACAAAACACATCCTGGCACAAACAAAACGCATCCTGACACAAACAAAACACATCCTGGCACAAACAAAACACATCCTGGCACAAACAAAACACATCCTGACACAAACAAAACACATCCTGACACAAACAAAACACATCCTGACACAAACAAAACACATCCTGACACAAACAAAACACATCCTGACACAAACAAACCATCCTGGCACAAACAAAACACATCCTGCACAAACAAAACACATCCTGACACAAACAAAACACATCCTGGCACAAACAAAACACATCCTGACACAAACAAAACACATCCTGACACAAACAAAACACATCCTGACACAAACAAAACGCATCCTGGCACAAACAAAACGCATCCTGACACAAACAAAACACATCCTGACACAAACAAAACACATCCTGACACAAACAAAACACATCCTGACACAAACAAAACACATCCTGACACAAACAAAACACATCCTGGCACAAACAAAACACATCCTGACACAAACAAAACACATCCTGACACAAACAAAACACATCCTGACACAAACAAAACACATCCTGGCACAAACAAAACACATCCTGGCACAAACAAAGCTCATCCTGGCACAAACAAAACGCATCCTGGCACAAACAAAACACATCCTGGCACAAACAAAGCACATCCTGGCACAAACAAAACGCATCCTGACACAAACAAAACACATCCTGGCACAAACAAAGCTCATCCTGGCACAAACAAAACACATCCTGACACAAAACGCATCCTGGCACAAACAAAACACATCATGGCACAAACAAAGCTCATCCTGGCACAATCAAAACACATCCTGGCACAAAACGCATCCTGGCACAAACAAAACACATCCTGGCACAAACAAAACACATCCTGGCACAAACAAAACACATCCTGGCACAAACAAAACACATCCTGACACAAACAAAACACATCCTGGCACAAACAAAACGCATCCTGACACAAACAAAACACATCCTGACACAAACAAAACACATCCTGACACAAAAAAAACAATTCCTGGCACAAACAAAGCACATCCTGGCACAAACAAAGCTCATCCTGGCACAAACAAAACGCATCCTGGCACAAACAAAACACATCCTGGCACAAACAAAGCACTTCCTGGCACAAACAAAACGCATCCTGACACAAAACGCATTCTGGCACAAACAAAACACATCCTGGCACAAACAAAGCTCATCCTGGCACAAACAAAACACATCCTGACACAAAACGCATCCTGGCACAAACAAAACACATCATGGCACAAACAAAGCTCATCCTGGCACAATCAAAACACATCCTGGCACAAAACGCATCCTGGCACAAACAAAACATATCCTAGCACAAAACGCATCCTGACACAAACACAACACATCCTGGCACAAACAAAACACATCCTGGCACAAACAAAACACATCCTGGCACAAACAAAACACATCCTGGCACAAAAAGCATCCTGGCACAAACAAAACACATCCTGGCACAAACAAAACACATCCTGGCACAAACAAAACACATCCTGGCACAAACAAAACACATCCTGGCACAAACAAAACACATCCTGACACAAACAAAACACATCCTGACACAAACAAAACACATCCTGGCACAAACAAAACACATCCTGGCACAAACAAAACACATCCTGACACAAACAAAACACATCCTGGCACAAACAAAACGCATCCTGACACAAACAAAACGCATCCTGGCACAAACAAAACACATCCTGACACAAACAAAACACATCCTGACACAAACAAAACGCATCCTGGCACAAACAAAACACATCCTGGCACAAACAAAACACATCCTGGCACAAACAAAACACATCCTGGCACAAACAAAACACATCCTGGCACAAACAAAACACATCCTGACACAAACAAAACACATCCTGGCACAAACAAAACACATCCTGACACAAACAAAACGCATCCTGGCACACAAACAAAACACATCCTGACACAAACAAAACACATCCTGACACAAACAAAACACATCCTGACACAAACAAAACACATCCTGGCACAAACAAAACACATCCTGGCACAAACAAAACACATCCTGACACAAACAAAACGCATCCTGACACAAACAAAACACATCCTGACACAAACAAAACACATCCTGACACAAACAAAACACATCCTGGCACAAAACACATCCTGGCACAAAACACATCCTGCACAAAAAAACACATCCTGGCACAAACAAAACACATCCTGGCACAAACAAAACACATCCTGACACAAACAAAACGCATCCTGACACAAACAAAACACATCCTGGCACAAACAAAACGCATCCTGACACAAACAAAACACATCCTGACACAAACAAAACACATCCTGGCACAAACAAAACACATCCTGGCACAAACAAAACACATCCTGACACAAACAAAACGCATCCTGACACAAACAAAACACATCCTGACACAAACAAAACGCATCCTGACACAAACAAAACACATCCTGGCACAAAACACATCCTGGCACAAAACACATCCTGACACAAACAAAACACATCCTGGCACAAACAAAACACATCCTGGCACAAACAAAACGCATCCTGACACAAACAAAACACATCCTGACACAAACAAAACACATCCTGACACAAACAAAACACATCCTGACACAAACAAAACACATCCTGGCACAAACAAAACGCATCCTGACACAAACAAAACACATCCTGACACAAACAAAACACATCCTGACACAAACAAAACGCATCCTGGCACAAACAAAACGCATCCTGACACAAACAAAACACATCCTGACACAAACAAAACACATCCTGACACAAACAAAACACATCCTGACACAAACAAAACACATCCTGACACAAACAAAACACATCCTGGCACAAACAAAACACATCCTGACACAAACAAAACACATCCTGACACAAACAAAACACATCCTGACACAAACAAAACACATCCTGGCACAAACAAAACACATCCTGGCACAAACAAAGCTCATCCTGGCACAAACAAAACGCATCCTGGCACAAACAAAACACATCCTGGCACAAACAAAGCACATCCTGGCACAAACAAAACGCATCCTGACACAAAACGCATCCTGGCACAAACAAAACACATCCTGGCACAAACAAAGCTCATCCTGGCACAAACAAAACACATCCTGACACAAAACGCATCCTGGCACAAACAAAACACATCATGGCACAAACAAAGCTCATCCTGGCACAATCAAAACACATCCTGGCACAAAACGCATCCTGGCACAAACAAAACACATCCTGGCACAAACAAAACACATCCTGGCACAAACAAAACACATCCTGGCACAAACAAAACACATCCTGACACAAACAAAACACATCCTGGCACAAACAAAACACATCCTGACACAAACAAAACACATCCTGACACAAACAAAACACATCCTGACACAAACAAAACACATCCTGGCACAAACAAAACACATCCTGACACAAACAAAACACATCCTGACACAAACAAAACACATCCTGACACAAACAAAACACATCCTGGCACAAACAAAACACATCCTGGCACAAACAAAACACATCCTGGCACAAACAAAACGCATCCTGGCACAAACAAAACACATCCTGGCACAAACAAAGCACATCCTGGCACAAACAAAACGCATCCTGACACAAACAAAACACATCCTGGCACAAACAAAGCACATCCTGGCACAAACAAAACACATCCTGACACAAAACGCATCCTGGCACAAACAAAACACATCATGGCACAAACAAAGCTCATCCTGGCACAATCAAAACACATCCTGGCACAAAACGCATCCTGGCACAAACAAAACACATCCTGGCACAAACAAAACACATCCTGGCACAAACAAAACACATCCTGGCACAAACAAAACACATCCTGACACAAACAAAACACATCCTGGCACAAACAAAACGCATCCTGACACAAACAAAACACATCCTGACACAAACAAAACACATCCTGACACAAAAAAAACAATTCCTGGCACAAACAAAGCACATCCTGGCACAAACAAAGCTCATCCTGGCACAAACAAAACGCATCCTGGCACAAACAAAACACATCCTGGCACAAACAAAGCACTTCCTGGCACAAACAAAACGCATCCTGACACAAAACGCATTCTGGCACAAACAAAACACATCCTGGCACAAACAAAGCTCATCCTGGCACAAACAAAACACATCCTGACACAAAACGCATCCTGGCACAAACAAAACACATCATGGCACAAACAAAGCTCATCCTGGCACAATCAAAACACATCCTGGCACAAAACGCATCCTGGCACAAACAAAACATATCCTAGCACAAAACGCATCCTGACACAAACACAACACATCCTGGCACAAACAAAACACATCCTGGCACAAACAAAACACATCCTGGCACAAAAAGCATCCTGGCACAAACAAAACACATCCTGGCACAAACAAAACACATCCTGGCACAAACAAAACACATCCTGGCACAAACAAAACACATCCTGGCACAAACAAAACACATCCTGACACAAACAAAACACATCCTGACACAAACAAAACACATCCTGGCACAAACAAAACACATCCTGGCACAAACAAAACACATCCTGACACAAACAAAACACATCCTGGCACAAACAAAACGCATCCTGACACAAACAAAGCGCATCCTGGCACAAACAAAACACATCCTGACACAAACAAAACACATCCTGACACAAACAAAGCGCATCCTGGCACAAACAAAACGCATCCTGACACAAACAAAACACATCCTGACACAAACAAAACACATCCTGGCACAAACAAAACGCATCCTGACACAAAACGCATCCTGGCACAAACAAAACACATCCTGATACAAACAAAACGCATCCTGGCACAAACAAAGCGCATCCTGACACAAACAAAACGCATCCTGGCACAAACAAGGCGCATCCTGGCACAAACAAAACGCATAGTGACACAAACAAAACGCATCCTGACACAAACAAAACACATCCTGGCACAAACAAAACACATCCTGGCACAAACAAAACGCATCCTGACACAAACAAAACACATCCTGGCACAAACAAAACACATCCTGACACAAACAAAACACATCCTGGCACAAACAAAACGCATCCTGACACAAACAAAGCGCATCCTGGCACAAACAAAACACATCCTGGCACAAACAAAACACATTCTGGCACAAACAAAACACATCCTGGCACAAACAGAACGCATCGTGGCACAAAACACATCCTGGCACAAACAAAACACATCCTGGCACAAACAAAACACATCCTGACACAAACAAAACGCTTCGTGACACAAACAAAACACATCCTGTCACAAACAAAACGCATCCTGACACAAACAAAACACATCCTGGCACAAAACACATCCTGGCACAAAACACATCCTGACACAAACTAAACACATCCAGGCACAAACAAAGCTCATCCTGGCACAAACAAAACACATCCTGACACAAACAAAACGCTTCGTGACACAAACAAAGCTCATCCTGGCACAAACAAAACACATCCTGACACAAACAAAACGCTTCGTGACACAAACAAAACACATCCTGTCACAAACAAAACGCATCCTGACACAAACAAAACACATCCTGACACAAACAAAACACATCCTGACACAAACAAAACACATCCTGACACAAACAAAATACATACTGTCACAAACAAAACGCATCCTGACACAAACGAAACACATCCTGGCACAAAACACATCCTGGCACAAAACACATCCTGACACAAATAAAACACATCCTGACACAAACAAAACACATCCTGGCACAAACAAAACACATCCTGGCACAAACAAAACACATCCTGACACAAACAAAACACATCCTGACACAAACAAACACATCCTGCACAACAAAACACATCTGACACAAACAAAAACATCCTGCACAACAAAAACATCCTGACACAAACAAAACACATCCTGGCACAAACAAAACACATCCTGACACAAACAAAACACATCCTGACACAAACAAAACACATCCTGACACAAACAAAACACATCCTGGCACAAACAAAACACATCCTGACACAAACAAAACACATCCTGGCACAAACAAAACACATCCTGACACAAACAAAACACATCCTGACACAAACAAAACACATCCTGGCACAAACAAAACACATCCTGGCACAAACAAAGCGCATCCTGACACAAACAAAACGCATCCTGGCACAAACAAAACGCATCCTGACACAAACAAAGCGCATCCTGGCACAAACAAAACACATCCTGGCACAAACAAAACACATCCTGGCACAAACAAAACACATCCTGGCACAAACAAAACACATCCTGACACAAACAAAACACATCCTGGCACAAACAAAACACATCCTGACACAAACAAAACGCATCCTGCACACAAACAAAACACATCCTGACACAAACAAAACACATCCTGACACAAACAAAACACATCCTGACACAAACAAAACACATCCTGGCACAAACAAAACACATCCTGACACAAACAAAACACATCCTGACACAAACAAAACACATCCTGACACAAAAAAACATCCTGGCACAAACAAACACATCCTGGCACAAACAAAACATCCTGGCACAAACAAAACACATCCTGGCACAAACAAAACACATCCTGGCACAAACAAAACGCATCCTGACACAAAACGCATCCTGGCACAAACAAAACACATCCTGGCACAAACAAAGCTCATCCTGGCACAAACAAAACACATCCTGACACAAAACGCATCCTGGCACAAACAAAACACATCATGGCACAAACAAAGCTCATCCTGGCACAATCAAAACACATCCTGGCACAAAACGCATCCTGGCACAAACAAAACAATCCTGCACAAAACGCATCCTGACACAAACACAACACATCCTGGCACAAACAAAACACATCCTGGCACAAACAAAACACATCCTGGCACAAACAAAACACATCCTGGCACAAAAAGCATCCTGGCACAAACAAAACACATCCTGGCACAAACAAAACACATCCTGGCACAAACAAAACACATCCTGGCACAAACAAAACACATCCTGGCACAAACAAAACACATCCTGACACAAACAAAACACATCCTGACACAAACAAAACACATCCTGGCACAAACAAAACACATCCTGGCACAAACAAAACACATCCTGACACAAACAAAACACATCCTGCACAAACAAAACACATCCTGCACAAACAAAACACATCCTGGCACAAACAAAACACATCCTGACACAAACAAAACAATCCTGGCACAAACAAAACACATCCTGGCACAAACAAAACACATCCTGACACAAACAAAACACATCCTGACACAAACAAAACACATCCTGGCACAAACAAAACACATCCTGGCACAAACAAAACACATCCTGACACAAACAAAACACATCCTGGCACAAACAAAACACATCCTGACACAAACAAAACACATCCTGGCACAAACAAAACACATCCTGGCACAAACAAAACACATCCTGGCACAAACAAAACACATCCTGGCACAAACAAAACACATCCTGGCACAAACAAAACACATCCTGGCACAAAAACACATCCTGGCACAAACAAAAACATCCTGGCACAAACAAAACACATCCTGGCACAAACAAAAAACATCCTGGCACAAACAAAACACATCCTGGCACAAACAAAACCATCCTGACACAAACAAAACACATCCTGGCACAAACAAAACACATCCTGACACAAACAAAACACATCCTGACACAAACAAAACACATCCTGGCACAAACAAAACACATCCTGACACAAACAAAACACATCCTGACACAAACAAAACACATCCTGACACAAACAAAACACATCCTGACACAAACAAAACACATCCTGCACAAACAAAACGCATCCTGACACAAACAAAACACATCCTGGCACAAAACCATGCACAAAACACATCCTGACACAAACAAAACACATCCTGACACAAACAAAACACATCCTGGCACAAACAAAACACATCCTGGCACAAACAAAACACATCCTGACACAAACAAAACACATCCTGACACAAACAAAACACATCCTGACACAAACAAAACACATCCTGGCACAAACAAAACACATCCTGACACAAACAAAACACATCCTGGCACAAACAAAACACATCCTGACACAAACAAAACGCATCCTGGCACAAACAAAACACATCCTGGCACAAACAAAACACATCCTGGCACAAACAAAACACATCCTGGCACAAAACAAAACACATCCTGGCACAAACAAAACACATCCTGGCACAAACAAAACACATCCTGACACAAACAAAACACATCCTGACACAAACAAAACACATCCTGGCACAAACAAAACACATCCTGGCACAAACAAAACACATCCTGGCACAAACAAAACGCATCCTGGCACAAAAACACATCCTGGCACAAACAAAACACATCCTGGCACAAACAAAACACATCCTGGCACAAACAAAACGCATCCTGACACAAACAAAACACATCCTGGCACAAACAAAACACATCCTGACACAAACAAAAACATCCTGCACAAAAACACACACAAAACACATCCTGGCACAAACAAAGCACATCCTGGCACAAACAAAACACATCCTGACACAAACAAAACGCATCCTGACACAAACAAAACACATCCTGGCACAAACAAAACACATCCTGACACAAACAAAACACATCCTGACACAAACAAAACACATCCTGTCACAAACAAAACGCATCCTGACACAAACAAAACACATCCTGACACAAACAAAACACATCCTGACACAAACAAAACACATCCTGACACAAACAAAACACATCCTGGCACAAACAAAACGCATCCTGACACAAACAAACACATCCTGGCACAAAACACATCCTGGCACAAAACACATCCTGACACAAACAAAACACATCCTGGCACAAACAAAACACATCCTGGCACAAACAAAACACATCCTGACACAAACAAAACACATCCTGACACAAACAAAACACATCCTGGCACAAACAAAACACATCCTGACACAAACAAAACACATCCTGACACAAACAAAACACATCCTGACACAAACAAAACACATCCTGGCACAAACAAAACACATCCTGACACAAACAAAACACATCCTGACACAAACAAAACACATCCTGACACAAACAAAACACATCCTGGCACAAACAAAACACATCCTGACACAAACAAAACACATCCTGGCACAAACAAAACACATCCTGACACAAACAAAACACATCCTGACACAAACAAAACACATCCTGGCACAAACAAAACACATCCTGGCACAAACAAAACCATCCTGACACAAACAAAACACATCCTGGCACAAACAAAACACATCCTGGCACAAACAAAACACATCCTGGCACAAACAAAACACATCCTGGCACAAACAAAACACATCCTGGCACAAACAAAACAATCCTGGCACAAACAAAACACATCCTGACACAAACAAAACACATCCTGGCACAAACAAAACACATCCTGCACAAACAAAACACATCCTGACACAAACAAAACACATCCTGGCACAAACAAAACACATCCTGGCACAAACAAAACACATCCTGGCACAAACAAAACACATCCTGGCACAAACAAAACACATCCTGACACAAACAAAACACATCCTGACACAAACAAAACACATCCTGGCACAAACAAAACACATCCTGACACAAACAAAACACATCCTGACACAAACAAAACACATCCTGACACAAACAAAACACATCCTGGCACAAACAAAACACATCCTGGCACAAACAAAACACATCCTGGCACAAACAAAACGCATCCTGGCACAAACAAAACACATCCTGGCACAAACAAAACACATCCTGGCACAAACAAAACGCATCCTGACACAAAACCATCCTGGCACAAACAAAACACATCCTGGCACAAACAAAACACATCCTGGCACAAACAAAACACATCCTGGCAAACAAAACGCATCCTGGCACAAACAAAACACATCCTGGCACAAAAAACCATCCTGACACAAACAAACCATCCTGGCACAAACAAAACACATCCTGGCACAAACAAAACACATCCTGACACAAACAAAACACATCCTGGCACAAACAAAACACATCCTGGCACAAACAAAACACATCCTGACACAAACAAAACACATCCTGGCACAAACAAAACACATCCTGACACAAACAAAACACATCCTGACACAAACAAAACACATCCTGACACAAACAAAACACATCCTGACACAAACAAAACACATCCTGGCACAAACAAAACACATCCTGGCACAAACAAAACACATCCTGACACAAACAAAACACATCCTGGCACAAACAAAACACATCCTGGCACAAACAAAACACATCCTGACACAAACAAAACGCATCCTGACACAAACAAAACACATCCTGACACAAACAAAACACATCCTGACACAAACAAAACGCATCCTGGCACAAACAAAACGCATCCTGACACAAACAAAACGCATCCTGGCACAAACAAAACACATCCTGGCACAAACAAAACACATCCTGGCACAAACAAAACGCATCCTGGCACAAACAAAACACATCCTGGCACAAACAAAACACATCCTGGCACAAACAAAACACATCCTGACACAAACAAAACACATCCTGCACAAACAAACACATCCTGGCACAAACAAAACCATGGCACAAACAAAACACATCCTGGCACAAACAAAACACATCCTGGCACAAACAAAACACATCCTGGCACAAACAAAACACATCCTGGCACAAACAAAACACATCCTGGCACAAACAAAAACATCCTGCACAAACAAAACCATCCTGGCACAAACAAAACGCATCCTGACACAAACAAAACGCATCCTGGCACAAACAAAACACATCCTGGCACAAACAAAACACATCCTGACACAAACAAAACACATCCTGGCACAAACAAACCATCCTGGCACAAAAACATCCTGGCACAAACAAAACACATCCTGGCACAAACAAAACACATCCTGGCACAAACAAAACGCATCCTGACACAAACAAAACACATCCTGGCACAAACAAAACACATCCTGGCACAAACAAAACACATCCTG
>CM026400.1:13127566-13154952 GCA_014843695.1 Archivesica marissinica | reverse complement strand
ATATACCCCCACAGATGTACGTTATGTGTAGTAACATATCATATACCCCCACAGATGTACGTTATGTGTAGTAACATATCATATACCCCCACATATGTACGTTATGTGTAGTACAATATCATATTCCCTCCACAGATGTACGTCATGTGTAGTAACATATCTATCATATACCCCCACAGATGTACGTCATGTGTAGTACCATATCATATACCCCCACATATGTAGGTCATGTGTAGTAACATATATTTCATATACCCCCACAGATGTACGTTATGTGTAGTAGCATATCATATACCCCCACAGATGTACGTTATGTGTAGTGCCATATCTATCATATACTCTGACAGATGTACGTTATGTGTAGTAACATATATATCATATACCCCCACAGATGTACGTCATGTGTAGTAACATATCTATCATATACCCCCACAGATGTATGTTATGTGTAGTAGCATATCTATCATATACCCCCACAGATGTACGTTATGTGTAGTAGCATATCTATCATATACCCCCACAGATGTACGTTATGTGTAGTAGCATATCATATTCCCCCCACAGATGTATGTCATGTGTAGTAACATATCTATCATATACCCCCACAGATGTACGTTATGTGTAGTAGCATATCTATCATATACCCCCACAGATGTACATCATGTGTAGTAACATATCATATACCCCCACAGATGTACATCATGTGTAGTAACATATCATATACCCCCACATATGTACGTTATGTGTAGTAACATATCACATACCCCCACAGATGTACGTTATGTGTAGTAGCATATCATATTCCCCCCACAGATGTATGTCATGTGTAGTAACATATCTATCATATACCCCCACAGATGTACGTTATGTGTAGTAGCATATCTATCATATACCCCCACAGATGTACATCATGTGTAGTAACATATCATATACCCCCACAGATGTACATCATGTGTAGTAACATATCATATACCCCCACAGATGTACGTTATGTGTAGTAGCATATCATATTCCCCCCACAGATGTATGTCATGTGTAGTAACATATCTATCATATACCCCCACAGATGTACGTTATGTGTAGTAACATATCTATCATATACCCCCACAGATGTATGTTATGTGTAGTAACATATCATATACCCACACAGATGTACGTCATGTGTAGTACCATATCATATACCCCCACATATGTACGTTATGTGTAGTAACATATCACATACCCCCACAGATGTACGTTATGTGTAGTAACATATCTATCATATACCCCCCACAGATGTACGTCATGTGTAGTAACATAGCATATACCACCACAGATGTACGTTATGTGTAGTAACATATCACATACCCCCACAGTTGTACGTTATGTGTAGTAACATATCTATCATATACCCCCACAGATGTAAATCATGTGTAGTAACATATCATATACCCCCACAGATGTACGTCATGTGTAGTAACATATCATATACCCCCACAGATGTACATCATGTGTAGTAACATATCATATACCCCCACAGATGTACATCATGTGTAGTAACATATCATATACCCCAACATATGTACATCATGTGTAGTAACTTATCATATACTCCCACAGATGTACATCATGTGTAGTAACATATCATATACCCCCACAGATGTACATCATGTGTAGTAACATATCATATACCCCCACAGATGTACATCATGTGTAGTAACATATCATATACTCCCACAGATGTACATTATGTGTAGTAACATATCATATACCTCCACAGATGTACGTCATGTGTAGTAACATATCTATCATATACCTCCACAGGTATACATTAAGTGCAGTAACATGACGGATGACTATGATGACATTGGGACATACATATCTTGTTCTGACGGAGTGTGGGATACACATGACATCGTATGTGCAAAAGGTACATCGTGAACTGAATAGTGTAAGCTAGCTATTGATGTGATATACCTTGACTGTCCGGGATCCTTGGTGAACTGTGTAGTGTAAGCTAGCTATTGGTGGTATACCTTGACTGTCCGGGATCCTTGGTGAACTGTGTAGTGTAAGCTAGCTATTGATGTGGTATACCTTGACTGTCGGTGATCCTTGGTGAACTGTGTAGTGTAAGCTAGCTATTGATGTGGTATACCTTGACTGTCCGGGATCCTTGGTGAACTGTGTATAACCGCATATTCATGGATTCTAATCCGCATATTCGTGGATTCTAACCCGTATATTCGTGGATCTAACCAGCATATTCGTGGATTCTAACCCGCATAATTTATTCTTGGATTCTAACCCGCATATTCGTTGATTCTAGCTGGCATATTCGTGGATTCTAACCCGCATATTCGTGGATTCTAACCCGCATATTCGTGGATTCTAACCCGCATATTCGTGGATCTAACCAGCATATTCGTAGATTCTAACTCGCATAATTTATTATTGGATTCTAACCCGCATATTCGTGGATTCTAGCCGGCATATTCGTGGATTCTAACCCGCATATTCGTTGATTCTAGCCGGCATATTCGTGGATTCTAACCTGCATATTCGTGGATTCTAACCAGCATATTCGTGGATTCTAGCTGGCATATTCGTGGATTCTAACTCGCATATTCGTGGATTCTAACCCGCATATTCATGGATTCTAACCCGCATATTGGTGGATCTAACCATCATATTCGTGGATTCTAACTCGCATAATTTATTATTCGATTCTAACCCGCATATTCGTGGATTCTATCCGGCATATTCGTGGATTCTATCCCGCATATTCGTTGATTCTAGCTGGCATATTCGTGGATTCTAACCTGCATATTCGTGGATTCTAACCCGCATATTCGTGGATTCTAACCCGCATATTCGTGGATCTAACCAGCATATTCGTGGATTCTAACTCGCATAATTTATTAATGGATTCTAACCCGCATATTCGTGGATTCTAGCCGGCATATTAGTGGATTCTAACCCGCATATTCATGGATTCTAACCAGCATATTCGTGGATTCTAACCCGCATAATTTATTCTTGTATTCTAACCCGCATATTCGTTGATTCTAGCTGGCATATTCGTGGATTCTAACCGCATATTCGTAGATTCTAACCCACATTTTTGTGGATTCTAACCGCATATTCCTGGATTCTAACCCCACATATTCGTTGATTCTAACCCGCATATTCGTGGATTCTAACCGCATATTCGTGGATTCTAACCGCATATTCGTGGATTCTAACCCACATATTATAGGTACTGTAAGATTGTTCACTGGTCTATTTCCGAATGTACGGTAGAGAATGTTTAATTGTTTATTTCATAATGTACGAAAAACGTTTACTATTCTATTTCAGAGTGTACTTTTATGAATGTGCATTGGTTTGTTTCAGTGTGAAGGGTACAGAACGTTTACTGGTTTATTTCATATTGGACGATAGAGCACGTGTACTGGTTTATTTCAGTGTGTACGGTAGATAACGTGTGTTGGTTTATTTCATATTATATGATATAGCACGTGTACTGGTTTATTTTAGAGTGTACGGTAGAGAACGTTTACTGGTTTATTTCAGAGTGTACGATATAGCACGTGTACTGGTTTATTTCAGTGTGTATGGTAGATAACGTTTGCTGGTTTATTTCAGAGTGTACGATATAGCACGTGTACTGGTTTATTTTAGAGTGTATGGTAGACAACGTTTACTGGTTTATTTCAGAGTGTACGATATAGCACGTGTACTGGTTTATTTCAGTGTGTACGGTAGAGAACGTTTACTGGTTTATTTCAGATGTACGGTAGAGAACGTGTACTGGTTTATTTCAGTGTGTACGGTAGAGAACATGTACTGGTTTATTTCAGTGTGTATGGTAGAGAACGTTCACTGGTTTATTTCAGAGTGTACGATAAAGAACGTTTACTGGTTTATTTCAGAGTGTACGGTAGAGGATCTTGGTGAGGATTACAGCCAGATATATGATGGGTATGTTGTAGAGCCGGGATATAAACTACCCTCCGGTGATGGGGTAAGTCCAGCAATGTAGAGCCGGGATATAAATTACCCTCCTGTGATGGGGTACACCCAGCAATGTAGAACCGGGATATAAACTACCCTCCGGTGATGGGGTACACCCAGCAATGTAGAACCGGAATATAAACTACCCTCTGGTGATGGGGTACACCCAGCAATGTAGAACCGGGATATAAACTACCCTCCGGTGATGGGGTACACCCAGCAATGTAGAGCCGGGGATATAAACTACCCTCCGGTGATGGGGTACATCCAGCAATGTAGAACCGGGATATAAACTACACTCCGGTGATGGGGTACACCCAGCAATGTAGAACGGGGATATAGACTACCCTCCGGTGATGGGGTACACCCAGCAATGTATAACCGGGATATAGACTACCCTCCGGTGATGGGGTACACCCAACAATGTAGAACCGGGATATAAACTACCCTCCTGTGATTGGGTACATCCAGCAATGTAGAACGGGGATATAAACTACCCTCCGGTGATGGGGTACATCCAGCAATGTAGAACCGGGATATAAACTACACTCCGGTGATGGGGTACACCCAGCAATGTAGAACGGGGATATAGACTACCTACCGGTGATGGGGTACACCCAGCAATGTATAACCGGGATATAGACTACCCTCCGGTGATGGTGTACACCCAACAATGTAGAACCGGGATATAAACTACCCTCCTGTGATTGGGTACACCCAGCAATGTATAATCGGGATATAAACTACCCTCCGGTGATGCGGTAAGTCCAGCAATGTAGAACCGGGATATAAACTACACTCCGATGATGGGGTTCACCCAGCAATGTAGAACCGGGATATAAACTACCCTCCGGTGATGGGGTTCACCCAGCAATGTAGAACCGGGATATAAACTACCCTCCGGTGATGGGGTTCACCCAGCAATGTAGAACCGGGATATAAACTACCCTCCGGTGATGGGGTACACCCAGCAATGTATATTCAGGATATAAACTACCCTCCGGTGATGGAGTACCTCCAGCAATGTAGAACCGGGATATAGGCTACCCTCCTGTGATGGGGTACACCAGCAATGTAGAACAGGGATATAAACTACCCTCCAGTGTACGTTATGTGTAGTAATACGTAATATACCCCCACAGATGTACGTTATGTGTAGTAACACATCATATACCCCACAGATGTACGTTATGTGTAGTAACATATCATATACCCCACAGATGTACGTTATGTGTAGTAACATATCATATACCCCACAGATGTACGTCATGTGTAGTAACATATCTATCATATACCCCCACAGATGTACGTCATGTGTAGTAACATATCATATACCCCACAGATGTACGTTATGTGTAGTAATACGTAATATACCCCCACAGATGTACGTCATGTGTAGTAACATATCATATACCCCCACAGATGTACGTTATGTGTAGTAACATATCATATACCCCCACAGATGTACGTTATGTGTAGTAACATATCATATACCCCCACAGATGTACGTCATGTGTAGTAACATATCATATACCCCCACAGATGTACGTTATGTGTAGTAACATATCATATACCCCCACAGATGTACGTTATGTGTAGTAACATATCATATACCCCCACAGATGTACGTTATGTGTAGTAACATATCATATACCCCCACAGATGTACGTTATGTGTAGTAACATATCATATACCCCCACAGATGTACGTTATGTGTAGTAACATATCATATACCCCCACAGATGTACGTCATGTGTAGTAACATATCATATACCCCCACAGATGTACGTCATGTGTAGTAACATATCATATACCCCCACAGATGTACGATATGTGTAGTAACATATCATATACCCCCACAGATGTACGTCATGTGTAGTAACATATCTATCATATACCCCCACAGATGTACGTTATGTGTAGTAACATATCATATACCCCCACATATGTACATCATGTGTAGTAACATATCATATACCCCCACAGATGTACATCATGTGTAGTACCATATCATATACCCCCACAGATGTACGTCATGTGTAGTAACATATCATATACCCCCACAGATGTACATCATGTGTAGTAACATATCATATAAACCCACAGATGTACATCATGTTTAGTAACATATCATATACCCCCACAGATGTACGTCATGTGTAGTAACATATCATATACCCCCACAGATGTACGTTATGTGTAGTAACATATCATATACCCCCACAGATGTACATCATGTGTAGTAACATATCATATACCCCCACAGATGTACGTCATGTGTAGTACCATATCATATACCCCCACAGATGTACGTCATGTGTAGTAACATATCATATACCCCCACAGATGTACGTCATGTGTAGTACCATATCATATACCCCCACAGATGTACGTCATGTGTAGTAACATATCATATACCCCCACAGATGTACGTCATGTGTAGTACCATATCATATACCCCCACAGATGTACGTCATGTGTAGTAACATATCATATACCCCCACAGATGTACGTCATGTGTAGTAACATATCTATCAATTACCCCCACAGATGTACATCATGTGTAGTAACATATCATCATATACCCCCACAGATGTACATCATGTGTAGTAACATATCATATACCCCCACAGATGTACGTTATGTGTTTAACATATCTTATATACCCCCACAGATGTACGTCATGTGTAGTAACATATCTATCATATACCCCCACAGATGTACATCATGTGTAGTAACATATCATATACCCCCATATATGTACGTTATGTGTAGTAACATATCATATACCCCCACAGATGTACGTTATGTGTATTAACATATCTATCATATACCCCCACAGATGTACATCATGTGTAGTAACATATCTATCATATACCCCCACAGATGTACGTCATGTGTAGTACCATATCTATCATATACCCCCACAGATGTACGTTATGTGTAGTAACATATCTATCATATACCTCCACATATGTACATCATGTATAGTAACATATCATATACCCCCACAGATGTACATCATGTGTAATAACATATCATATACCCCCACAGATGTACATTATGTGTAGTAACATATCATATACCCCCACAGATGTACATCATGTGTAGTAACATATCTATCATATACCCCCACATATGTACATCATGTGTAGTAACATATCATATACCCCCACAGATGTACGTCATGTGTAGTAACATATCATATACCCCCACAGATGTACGTCATGTGTAGTACCATATCTATCATATACCCCCAAAGATGTATGTTATGTGTAGTAACATATCATATACCCCCACAGATGTACGTCATGTGTAGTAACATATCATATACCCCCACAGATGTACGGCATGTGTAGTAACATATCATATACCCCCACAGATGTACGTCATGTGTAGTAACACATCATATACCCCCACATATGTACATCATGTGTAGTAACATATCTATCATATACCCCCACAGATGTACATCATGTGTAGTAACATATCGTATACCCCCACAGATGTACATCATGTGTAGTAACATATCTATCATATACCCCCACATATGTACATCATGAGTAATAACATATCATATACCCCCACAGATGTACATCATGTGTAGTAACATATCATATACCCCCACATATGTACGTTATGTGTAGTAACATATCATATACCCCACATATGTACATTATGTGTAGTAACATATATATCATATACCCCCACAGATGTACGTTATGTGTAGTACCATATCTATCATATACCCCCACAGATGTACATCATGTGTAGTAACATATATATCATATACCCCCACAGATGTACGTCATGTGTAGTAACATATATATCATATACCCCCACAGATGTATGTTATGTGTAATACCATATCATATACCCCCACATATGTACGTTATGTGTAGTAACATATCTATCATATACCCCCACAGATGTACGTCATGTGTAGTAGCATATCTATCATATACCCCCACAGATGTACGTTATGTGTAGTAGCATATCTATCATATACCCCCACAGATGTACGTCATGTGTAGTAACATATCTATCATATACCCCCACAGATGTACGTTATGTGTAGTAGCATATCTATCATATACCCCCACAGATGTACGTCATGTGTAGTAACATATCTATCATATACCCCCACAGATGTACGTTATGTGTAGTAGCATATCTATATACCCCACAGATGTACGTCATGTGTAGTAACATATCATATATACCCCCACAGATGTACGTTATGTGTAGTAGCATATCTATCATATACCCCCACAGATGTACGTCATGTGTAGTAACATATCTATCATATACCCCCACAGATGTACGTTATGTGTAGTACCATATCATATACCCCCACAGATGTACATTATGTGTAGTACCATATCTATCATATACCCCCACAGATGTATGTTATGTGTAGTAACATATCTATCATATACCCCCACAGATGTACGTTATGTGTAGTAACATATCATATACCCCCACAGATGTACGTCATGTGTAGTAACATATCATATACCCCCACAGATGTACGTTATGTGTAGTAGCATATCTATCATATACCCCCACAGATGTACGTTATGTGTAGTAGCATATCTATCATATACCCCCACAGATGTACGTTATGTGTAGTAGCATATCTATCATATACCCCCACAGATGTACGTTATGTGTAGTAGCATATCTATCATATACCCCCACAGATGTACGTTATGTGTAGTAGCATATCTATCATATACCCCCACAGATGTACGTTATGTGTAGTAGCATATCTATCATATACCCCCACAGATGTACGTTATGTGTAGTAGCATATCTATCATATACCCCCACAGATGTACGTTATGTGTAGTAGCATATCTATCATATACCCCCACAGATGTACGTCATGTGTAGTAACATATCATATACCCCCACAGATGTACGTTATGTGTAGTAACATATCTATCATATACCCCCACAGATGTGCGTTATGTGTAGTAACATATCATATACCCCCACAGATGTACGTTATGTGTAGTAACATATCATATACCCCCACATATGTACGTTATGTGTAGTACCATATCATATTCCCTCCACAGATGTACGTCATGTGTAGTAACATATCTATCATATACCCCCAAAGATGTACGTCATGTGTAGTACCATATCATATACCCCCACATATGTAGGTCATGTGTAGTAACATATATTTCATATACCCCCACAGATGTACGTTATGTGTAGTAGCATATCATATACCCCCACAGATGTACGTTATGTGTAGTGCCATATCTATCATATACTCCGACAGATGTACGTTATGTGTAGTAACATATATATCATATACCCCCACAGATGTACGTTATTTGTAGTAGCATATCATATTCCCCCACAGATGTATGTCATGTGTAGTAACATATCTATCATATACCCCCACAGATGTACGTTATGTGTAGTAACATATTATCATATACCCCCACAGATGTACGTTATGTGTAGTAACATATCATATACCCACACAGATGTACGTCATGTGTAGTACCATATCATATACCCCCAGAGATGTACGTCATGTGTAGTAACATATCATATACCCCCACAGATGTACATCATGTGTAGTAACATATCATATAAACCCACAGATGTACATCATGTTTAGTAACATATCATATACCCCCACAGATGTACGTCATGTGTAGTAACATATCATATACCCCCACAGATGTACGTTATGTGTAGTAACATATCATATACCCCCACATATGTACATCATGTGTAGTACCATATCAGATACCCCCACATATGTACGTCATGTGTAGTACCATATCATGTACCCCCACAGATGTACGTCATGTGTAGTAACATATCATATACCCCCACAGATGTACGTCATGTGTAGTACCATATCATATACCCCCACAGATGTACGTCATGTGTAGTAACATATCATATACCTCCACAGATGTACGTCATGTGTAGTACCATATCATATACCCCCACAGATGTACGTCATGTGTAGTAACATATCATATACCCCCACAGATGTACGTCATGTGTAGTAACATATATATCATATACCCCACAGATGTACGTCATGTGTAGTAACATATCATATACCCCCACAGATGTACTCATGTGTAGTAACATATCATATACCCCCACAGATGTACGTTATGTGTAGTAACATATCTATCATATACCCCCACAGATGTACGTCATGTGTAGTAACATATCATATACCCCCACAGATGTACGTCATGTGTAGTAACATATCTATCATATACCCCCACAGATGTACGTCATGTGTAGTAACATATCATATACCCCCACAGATGTACGTCATGTGTAGTAACATATCATATACCCCACAGATGTACGTCATGTGTAGTAACATATCATATACCCCACAGATGTACGTCATGTGTAGTACCATATCTATCATATACCCCCACAGATGTACGTTATGTGTAGTACATATCATATACCCCCACAGATGTACATCATGTGTAGTACCATATCATATACCCCCACAGATGTGTCATGTGAAGTAACATATCATATACCCCCACAGATGTACGTCATGTGTAGTAACATATCATATACCCCCACATATGTACGTCATGTGTAGTAACATATCATATACCCCCACAGATGTACGTTATGTGTAGTAACATATCTATCATATACCCCCACAGATGTACGTTATGTGTAGTAACATATCATATACCCCCACAGATGCATGTCATGTGTAGTAACATATCTATCATATACCCCCACAGATGTACGTTATGTGTAGTAACATATCATATACCCCCACATATGTACATAATGTGTAGTAGCATATCATATACACCCACAGATGTACATCATGTGTAGTACCATATCATATACCCCCACAGATGTACGTCATGTGTAGTAACATATCATATACCCCCACAGATTTACATCATGTGTAGTAACATATCATATACCCCCACAGATGTACATCATGTGTAGTACCATATCATATACCCCCACAGATGTACGTCATGTGTAGTAACATATCATATACCCCCACAGATTTACATCATGTGTAGTAACATATCATATACCCCCACAGATGTACATCATGTGTAGTAACATATCATATACCCCCACAGATGTACGTCATGTGTAGTAACATATCATATACCCCCACAGATGTACGTCATGTGTAGTAACATATCATATACCCCCACATATGTACATCATGTGTAGTACCATATCAGATACCCACATATGTACGTCATGTGTAGTACCATATCATATACCC
This sequence comes from Archivesica marissinica, assembly GCA_014843695.1. NCBI lineage: Eukaryota > Metazoa > Mollusca > Bivalvia > Venerida > Vesicomyidae > Archivesica > Archivesica marissinica. The sequence continues at coordinate 13,143,680 of CM026400.1, read as the reverse complement.
CCACAGATGTACGTCATGTGTAGTAACATATCATATACCCCCACAGATGTACGTCATGTGTAGTACCATATCATATACCCCCACAGATGTACGTCATGTGTAGTAACATATCATATACCCCCACAGATGTACATCATGTGTAGTACCATATCATATACCCCCACAGATGTACGTCATGTGTAGTACCATATCATATACCCCCACATATGTACGTCATGTGTAGTAACATATCATATACCCCCACAGATGTACGTCATGTGTAGTAACATATCTATCATATACCCCCACAGATGTACGTTATATGTAGTATCATACCATATACCCCCACAGATGTACGTCATGTGTAGTAACATATCTATCATATACCCCCACAGATGTACGTTATATGTAGTATCATATCATATACCCCCACAGATGTACGTCATGTGTAGTAACATATCTATCATATACCCCCACAGATGTACATCATGTGTAGTACCATATCATATACCCCACAGATGTACATTATGTGTAGTAACATATCATATACCCCCACAGATGTACGTCATGTGTAGTAACATATCATATGCCCCCACAGATGTAAATTATGTGTAGTAACATATCATATACCCCCACATATGTATATCATGTGTAGTAACATATCATATACCCCCACATATGTACATCATGTGTAGTAACATATCATATACCCCCACAGATATACGTCATGTGTAGTAACATATCATATACCCCCACAGATGTACGTTATGTGTAGTAACATATCATATACCCCCACAGATGTACGTTATGTGTAGTAACATATCATATACCTCCACAGGTGTACATTAAGTGCAGTAACATGATGGATGACTATGATGACATTGGGGCATACATATCTTGTTCTGACGGAGTGTGGGATACACATGACATCGTATGTTTAAAAGGTACATTGTGAACTGTGTAGGGTAAGCTAGCTATTGATGTGGTATACCTTGACTGTCCGGGATCCTTGGTGAACTGTGTAGTGTAAGCTAGCTATTGATGTGGTATACATTGACTTCCCGGGATCCTTGGTGAACTGTGTAGTGTAAGCTAGCTATTGGTGTGGTACACCTTGACTGTCCGGGATCCTTGGTGAACTGTGTAGTGTAAGCTAGCTATTGATGTGGTATACCTTGACTGTCTGGCATCCTTGGTGAACTGTGTAGTGTAAGCTAGCTATTGGTGTTGTATACCTTGACTGTCCGGGATCCTTGGTGAACTGTGTAGTGTAAGCTAGCTATTGGTGTGGTATACCTTGACTGTCCAGGATCCTTGGTGAACTGTGTATTGTAAGCTAGCTATTGGTGTTGTATACCTTGACTGTCTGGGATCCTTGGTGAACTGTGTAGTGTAAGCTAGCTATTGATGTGGTATACCTTGACTGTCTGGCATCCTTGGTGAACTGTGTAGTGTAAGCTAGCTATTGGTGTGGTATACCTTGAATGTCCGGGATCCTTGGTGAACTGTGTAGTGTAAGCTAGCTATTGATGTGGTATACCATGACTGTCCGGGATCCTTGGTGAACTGTGTAGTGTAAGCTAGCTATTGATGTGGTATACCTTGACTGTCCGGGATCCTTGGTGAACTGTGTAGTGTAAGTTAGCTATTGATGTGGTATACCTTGACTGTCCGGGATCCTTGGTGAACTGTGTAGTGTAAGCTAGCTATTGATGTGGTATACCTTGGCTGTCCGGGATCCTTGGTGAACTGTGTAGTGTAAGTTAGCTATTGATGTGGTATACCTTGACTGTCCGAGATCCTTGGTGAACTGTGTAGTGTAAGCTAGCTATTGATGTGGTATACCTTGACTGTCCGGGATCCTTGGTGAACTGTGTAGTGTAAGCTATCTATTGATGTGGTATACCTTGACTGTCCTGGATCCTTGGTGAACTGTGTAGTGTAAGCTAGCTATTGATGTGGTATACCTTGACTGTCCGGGATCCTTGGTGAACTGTGTAGTGTAAGCTAGCTATTGATGTGGTATACCTTGACTGTCCGGGATCCTTGGTGAACTATGTAGTGTACGCTAGCTATTGGTGTGGTATACCTTGACTGTCCGGGATCCTTGATGAACTGTTTAGTGTAAGCTAGCTATTGATATGGTATACCTTGACTGTCCGGGATCCTTGGTGAACTGTGTAGTGTAAGCTAGCTATTGATGTGGTATACCTTGACTGTCCGGAATCCTTGGTGAACTGTGTAGTGTAAGCTAGCTATTGGTGTGGTATACCTTGACTGTCTGGCATCCTTGGTGAACTGTGTAGTGTAAGCTTGCTATTGATGCAGTATACCTTGACTCTCCGGGATCCTTGGTGAACTGTGTAGTGTAAGATAACTATTGGTGTGGTATACATTGACTGTCTGGCATCCTTGTTGAACTGTGTAGTGTAAGCTAGCTATTGGTGTGGTATACATTGACTGTCTGGCATCCTTGGTGAACTGTGTAGTGTAAGCTAGCTATTGATGTTGTATACCTTGACTGTCCTGGATCCTTGGTGAACTGTGTAATGTACGCTAGCTATTGGTGTGGTATACCTTTACTGTCCGGGATCCTTGGTGAACTGTGTAGTGTAAGCTAGCTATTGATGTGGTATACCTTGACTGTCTGGCATCCTTGGTGAACTGTGTAGTGTAAGCTAGCTATTGGTGTGGTATACCTTGACTGTCCAGGATCCTTGGTGAACTGTGTAGTGTAAGCTAGCTATTGGTGTGGTATACCTTGACTGTCTGGGATCCTTGGTGAACTGTGTAGTGTACGCTAGCTATTGGTGTGGTATACCTTGACTGTCCGGGATCCTTGGTGAACTGTGTAGTGTAAGCTAGCTATTGATGTGGTATACCTTGACTGTCCGGGATCCTTGGTGAACTGTGCAGTGTAAGCTAGCTATTGGTGTGGTATACCTTGACTCTCCGGAATCCTTGGTGAACTGTGTAGTGTACGCTATCTATTGGTGTGGTATACCTTGACTGTCGGTGATCCTTGGTGAACTGTGTAGTGTAAGCTAGCTATTTGTGTGGTATACCTTGACTGTCGGGGATCCTTGGTGAACTGTGTAGTGTAAGCTAGCTATTGATGTAGTATACCTTGACTGTCCGGGATCCTTGGTGAACTGTGTAGTGTAAGCTAGCTATTGATGTGGTATACCTTGACTGTCCTGGATCCTTGGTGAACTGTGTAGTGTAAGCTAGCTATTGATAAAGTATACCTTGACTGTCCAGGACCCTTAGTGAACTGTGTAGTGTAAGCTAGCTATTGATGTGGTATACCTTGACTGTCTGGGATCCTTGTTGAACTGTGTAGTGTAAGCTAGCTATTGATATGGTATACCTTGACTGTCCAGGACCCTTAGTGAACTGTGTAGTGTAAGCTAGCTATTGATGTGGTATACCTTGACTGTCCTGGATCCTTGGTGAACTGTGTAGTGTAAGCAAGCTATTGATATGGTATACCTTGACTGTCCGGGATCCTTGGTGAACTGTGTAGTGTAAGCTAGCTATTGATGTGGTATACCTTGACTGTCCGGGATCCTTGGTGAACTGTGTAGTGTAAGCTAGCTATTGATGTGGTATACCTTGACTGTCTGGGATCCTTGGTGGACTGTGTAGTGTAAGCTAGCTATTGATGTGGTATACCTTGACTGTCTGGCATCCTTGGTGGACTGTGTAGTGTCAGCTAGCTATTGATGTGATATACCTTGACTGTCCAGGATCCTTGGTGGACTGTGTAGTGTAAGCTAGCTATTGATGTGGTATACCTTGCCTGTTTGGCATCCTTGGTGAACTGTGTAGTGTAAGCTAGCTATTGATGTGGTATACCTTGACTGTCTGGCATCCTTGGTGAACTGTGTAGTGTAAGCTAGCTATTGGTGTGGTATACCTTGACTGTCCAGGATCCTTGGTGAACTGTGTAGTGCAAGCTAGCTATTGGTGTGGTATACATTGACTGTCCTGGATCCTTGGTGAACTGTGTAGTGTAAGCTAGCTATTGATGTGGTATACCTTGACTGTGCGGGATCCTTGGTGGACTGTGTAGTGTAAGCTAGCTATTGATGTGGTATACCTTGACTGTCCGGAATCCTTGGTGAACTGTGTAGTGTACGCTAGCTATTGGTGTGGTATACCTTGACTGTCGGGGATCCTTGGTGGACTGTGTAGTGTAAGCTAGCTATTGATGTTGTATACCTTGACTGTCCGGGATCCTTGGTGAACTGTGTAGTGTAAGCTAGCGATTGGTGTGGTATACCTTGACTGTCCAGGATCCTTGGTGGACTGTGTAGTGTAAGCTAGCTATTGGTGTGGTATACATTGACTGTCGGGGATCCTTGGTGAACTGTGTAGTGTAAGCTAGCTATTGGTGTGGTATACCTTGACTGTCGTGGATCCTTGGTGAACTGTGTAATGTAAGCTAGCTATTGATGTGATATACCTTGACTGTCCGGGATCCTTGGTGGACTGTGTAGTGTAAGCTAGCTATTGATGTGGTATACCTTGACTGTCCTGGATCCTTGGTGAACTGTGTAGTGTAAGCTAGCTATTGATATGGTATACCTTGACTGTCCGGGATCCTTGGTGAACTGTGTAGTGTAAGCTAGCTATTGATGTGGTATACCTTGACTGTCCGGGATCCTTGGTGAACTGTGTAGTGTAAGCTAGCTATTGATGTGGTATACCTTGACTGTCCAGGACCCTTAGTGAACTGTGTAGTGTAAGCTAGCTATTGATGTGGTATACCTTGACTGTCCGGGATCCTTGGTGAACTGTGTAGTGTAAGCTAGCTATTGATGTAGTATACCTTGACTGTCCGGGATCCTTGGTGAACTGTGTAGTGTAAGCTAGCTATTGATGTGGTATACCTTGACTGTCTGGGATACTTAGTGAACTGTGTAGTGTAAGCTAGCTATTGATGTGGTATACCTTGACTGTCCGGGATCCTTGGTGAAATGTGTAGTGTAAGCTAGCTATTAATGGGGTATACCTTGACTGTCTGACATCCTTGGTGAACTGTGTAGTGTAAGCTAGCTATTGATGCGGTATACCTTGACTGTCCGGGATCCTTGGTGAACTGTGTAGTGTAAGCTAGCTATTGGTGTGGTATACATTGACTGTCTGGCATCCTTGGTGAACTGTGTAGTGTAAGCTAGCTATTGGTGTGGTATACATTGACTGTCTGGCATCCTTGTTGAAGTGTGTAGTGTAATCTAGCTATTGATGTGGTATACCTTGACTGTCCTGGATCCTTGGTGAACTGTGTAGTGTAATCTAGCTATTGATGTGGTATACCTTGACTGTCCAGGACCCTTAGTGAACTGTGTAGTGTAAGCTAGCTATTGATGTGGTATACCTTGACTGTCCGGGATCCTTGGTGGACTGTGTAGTGTAAGCTAGCTATTGATGTGGTATACCTTGACTGTCTGGCATCCTTGGTGGACTGTGTAGTGTAAGCTAGCTATTGATGTGGTATACCTTGACTGTCCAGGATCCTTGGTGGACTGTGTAGTGTAAGCTAGCTATTGATGTGGTATTCCTTGACTGTCTGGCATCCTTGGTGAACTGTGTAGTGTAAGCTAGCTATTGATGTGGTATACCTTGACTGTCCAGGATCCTTGGTGGACTGTGTAGTGTAAGCTAGCTATTGATGTGGTATTCCTTGACTGTCTGGCATCCTTGGTGAACTGTGTAGTGTAAGCTAGCTATTGATGTGGTATACCTTGACTGTCTGGCATCCTTGGTGAACTGTGTAGTGTAAGCTAGCTATTGGTGTGGTATACCTTGACTGTCGGGGATCCTTGGTGAACTGTGTAGTGTAAGCTAGCTATTGGTGTGGTATACCTTGACTGTCCGGGATCCTTGGTGGACTGTGTAGTGTAAGCTAGCTATTGATGTGGTATACCTTGACTGTCCGGGATCCTTGGTGAACTGTGTAGTGTAAGCTAGTTATTGATGTGGTATACCTTGACTGTCCGGGATCCTTGGTGAACTGTGTAGTGTAAGCTAGCTATTGATGTGGTATACCTTGACTGTCCGGGATCCTTGGTGAACTGTGTAGTGTAAGCTATCTATTGATGTGGTATACCTTGACTGTCCTGGATCCTTGGTGAACTGTGTAGTGTAAGCTAGCTATTGGTGTAGTATACCTTGACTGTCCAGGACCCTTAGTGAACTGTGTAGTGTAAGCTAGCTATTGATGTTGTATACCTTGACTGTCTGGGATCCTTGTTGTACTGTGTAGTGTAAGCTAGCTATGATGTGGTATACCTTGACTGTCCAGGACCCTTAGTGAACTGTGTAGTGTAAGCTAGCTATTGATGTGGTATACGTTGACTGTCCTGGATCCTTGGTGAACTGTGTAGTGTAAGCTAGCTATTGATATGATATACCTTGACTGTCCGGGATCCTTGGTGAACTGTGTAGTGTAAGCTAGCTATTGATGTGGTATACCTTGACTGTCCGGGATCCTTGGTGAACTGTGTAGTGTAAGTTAGCTATTAATGGGGTATACCTTGACTGTCTGACATCCTTGGTGAACTGTGTAGTGTAAGCTAGCTATTGATGCGGTATACCTTGACTGTCCGGGATCCTTGGTGAACTGTGTAGTGTAAGATAGCTATTGGTGTGGTATACATTGACTGTCTGGCATCCTTGGTGAACTGTGTAGTGTAAGCTAGCTATTGGTGTGGTATACATTGACTGTCTGGCATCCTTGGTGAACTGTGTAGTGTAAGCTAGCTATTGATGTGGTATACCTTGACTGTCCAGGACCCTTAGTGAACTGTGTAGTGTAAGCTAGCTATTGGTGTGGTATACATTGACTGTCTGGCATCCTTGGTGAACTGTGTAGTGTAAGCTAGCTATTGGTGTGGTATACATTGACTGTCCGGGATCCTTGGTGAACTGTGTAGTGTAAGCTAGCTATTAATGGGGTATACCTTGACTGTCTGACATCCTTGGTGAACTGTGTAGTGTAAGCTAGCTATTGATGCGGTATACCTTGACTGTCCGGGATCCTTGGTGAACTGTGTAGTGTAAGCTAGCTATTGGTGTGGTATACATTGACTGTCTGGCATCCTTGGTGAACTGTGTAGTGTAAGCTAGCTATTGGTGTGGTATACATTGACTGTCTGGCATCCTTGGTGAAGTGTGTAGTGTAAGCTAGCTATTGATGTTGTATACCTTGACTGTCCTGGATCCTTGGTGAACTGTGTAATGTAAGCTATCTATTAATGTGGTATACCTTGACAGTCCAGGACCCTTAGTGAACTGTGTAGTGTAAGCTAGCTATTGATGTGGTATACCTTGACTGTCCGGGATCCTTGGTGGACTGTGTAGTGTAAGCTAGCTATTGATGTGGTATAGCTTGACTGTCCAGGATCCTTGGTGGACTGTGTAGTGTAAGCTAGCTAGTGATGTAGTATACCTTGACTGTCTGGCATCCTTGGTGAACTGTGTAGTGTAAGCTAGCTATTGATGTGGTATACCTTGACTATCTGGCATCCTTGGTGAAGAGTGTAGTGTAAGCTAGCTATTGGTGTGGTATACCTTGACTGTCCAGGATCCTTGGTGAACTGTGTAGTGTAAGCTAGCTAGTGGTGTGGTATACATTGACTGTCCTGGATCCTTGGTGAACTGTGTAATGTAAGCTAGCTATTGATGTTGTATACCTTGACTGTCAGGGATCCTGGGTGGACTGTGTAGTGTAAGCTAGCTATTGATGTGGTATACCTTGACTGTCCGGAATCCTTGGTGAACTGTGTAGTGTACGCTAGCTATTGGTGTGGTATACCTTGACTGTCGGGGATCCTTGGTGAACTGTGTAGTGTAAGCTAGCTATTGGTGTGGTATACCTTGACTGTCGGGGATCCTTGGTGAACTGTGTAGTGTAAGCTAGCTATTGGTGTGGTATACCTTGACTGTCCGGGATCCTTGGTGAACTGTGTAGTGTAAGCTAGCTATTGATGTGGTATACCTTGACCGTCTGGCATCCTTGGTGGACTGTGTAGTGTAAGCTAGCTATTGATGTGGTATACCTTGACTGTCTGGCATCCTTGGTGACCTGTGTAGTGTAAGCTAGCTATTAATGTGGTATACCTTGACTGTCTGGCATCCTTGGTGAACTGTGTAGTGTAAGCTAGCTATTGGTGTGGTATACCTTGACTCTCCAGGATCTTTGGTGAACTGTGTAGTGTAAGCTAGCTATTGATGTGGTATACCTTGACTGTCTGGCATCCTTGGTGAACTGTGTAGTGTAAGCTAGCTATTGGTTTCGTATACCTTGACTGTCGGGGATCCTTGGTGAACTGTGTAGTGTAAGCTAGCTATTGGTGTGGTATACCTTGACTGTCGGGGATCCTTGGTGAACTGTGTAGTGTAAGCTAGCTATTGATGTGGTATACCTTGACCGTCCGGGATCCTTGGTGGACTGTGTAGTGTAAGCTAGCTATTGATGTGGTATACCTTGACTGTCTGGGATCCTTGGTGAACTGTGTAGAGTAAGATAGCTATTGGTGTGGTATACCTTGACTGTCCAGGATCCTTGGTGGACTGTGTAGTGTAAGCTAGCTATTGTGGTATACTTGACTGTCGGATCTTGGTGAACTGTGTAGTGTAAGCTAGCTATGTGTGATACTTGACTGTCGGATCCTTGGTGACGTGTATGTAAGCTAGCTATTGGTGTGGTATACATTGACTGTCGGGGATCCTTGGTGAACTGTGTAGTGTAAGCTAGCTATTGGTGTGGTATACCTTGACTGTCCGGGATCCTTGGTGAACTGTGTAGTGTAAGCTAGCTAGTGGTGTGGTATACATTGACTGTCCTGGATCCTTGGTGAACTGTGTAATGTAAGCTAGCTATTGATGTTGTATACCTTGACTGTCAGGGATCCTGGGTGGACTGTGTAGTGTAAGCTAGCTATTGATGTGGTATACCTTGACTGTCCGGAATCCTTGGTGAACTGTGTAGTGTACGCTAGCTATTGGTGTGGTATACCTTGACTGTCGGGGATCCTTGGTGAACTGTGTAGTGTAAGCTAGCTATTGATGTGGTATACCTTGACTATCTGGGATCCTTGGTGAACTGTGTAGTGTAAGCTAGCTATTGGTGTGGTATACCTTGACTGTCCGGGATCCTTGGTGAACTGTGTAGTGTAAGCTAGCTATTGGTGTGGTATACCTTGACTGTCTGGCATCCTTGGTGAACTGTGTAGTGTAAGCTAGCTATTGGTGTGGTATACCTTGACTGTCTGGCATCCTTGGTGAACTGTGTAGTGTAAGCTAGCTATTGTGTGGTATACATTGACTGTCTGGCATCCTTGGTGAACTGTGTAGTGTAAGCTAGCTATTGGTGTGGTATACCTTGACTGTCGGATCCTTGGTGACTTGTAGTGTAGCTAGCTATTGGTATACTTGACTGTCTGGCATCCTTGGTGAACTGTGTAGTGTAAGCTAGCTATTAGTGGTATACCTTGACTGTCTGGCATCCTTGGTGGACTGTGTAGTGTAAGCTAGCTATTGATGTGGTATACCTTGACTGTCTGGCATCCTTGGTGGACTGTGTAGTGTAAGCTAGCTATTGATGTTGTATACCTTGACTGTCCGGGATCCTTGGTGGACTGTGTAGTGTAAGCTAGCTATTGATGTGGTATACCTTGACTGTCTGGCATCCTTGGTGAACTGTGTAGTGTAAGCTAGCTATTGATGTGGTATACCTTGACTGTCTGGCATCCTTGGTGAACTGTGTAGTGTAAGCTAGCTATTGGTGTGGTATACCTTGACTGTCCAGGATCCTTGGTGAACTGTGTAGTGTAAGCTAGCTATTGATGTGGTATACCTTGACTGTCTGGCATCCTTGGTGAACTGTGTAGTGTAAGCTAGCTATTGGTGTGGTATACCTTGACTGTCCGGGATCCTTGGTGAACTGTGTAGTGTAAGCTAGCTATTGATGTGGTATACCTTGTCTCTCTGGGATCCTTGGTGAACTGTGTAGTGTAAGCTAGCTATTGATGTGGTATACCTTGACTGTCCGGGATCCTTGGTGAACTGTGTAGTGTAAGCTAGCTATTGATGTGGTATACCTTGACTGTCCGGGATCCTTGGTGAACTGTGTAGTGTAAGCTAGCTATTGATGTGGTATACCGTGACTGTCTGGGATCCTTGGTGAACTGTGTAGTGTAAGCTAGCTATTGATGTGGTATACCTTGACTATCTGGGATCCTTGGTGAACTGTGTAGTGTAAGCTAGCTATTGGTGTGGTATACCTTGACTGTCCGGGATCCTTGGTGAACTGTGTAGTGTAAGCTAGCTATTGGTGTGGTATACCTTGACTGTCTGGCATCCTTGGTGAACTGTGTAGTGTAAGCTAGCTATTGGTGTGGTATACATTGACTGTCTGGCATCCTTGGTGAACTGTGTAGTGTAAGCTAGCTATTGGTGTGGTATACATTGACTGTCTGGCATCCTTGGTGAACTGTGTAGTGTAAGCTAGCTATTGGTGTGGTATACCTTGACTGTCTGGCATCCTTGGTGAACTGTGTAGTGTAAGCTAGCTATTGATGGGGTATACCTTGACTGTCTGACATCCTTGGTGAACTGTGTAGTGTAAGCTAGCTATTGATGCGGTATACATTGACTGTCTGGCATCCTTGGTGGACTGTGTAGTGTAAGCTAGCTATTGATGTGGTATACCTTGACTGTCTGGCATCCTTGGTGGACTGTGTAGTGTAAGCTAGCTATTGATGTGGTATACCTTGACTGTCTGGCATCCTTGGTGAACTGTGTAGTGTAAGCTAGCTATTAATGTGGTATACCTTGACTGTCTGGCATCCTTGGTGAACTGTGTAGTGTAAGCTAGCTATTGGTGTGGTATACCTTGACTGTCCAGGATCTTTGGTGAACTGTGTAGTGTAAGCTAGCTATTGATGTGGTATACCTTGACTGTCTGGCATCCTTGGTGAACTGTGTAGTGTAAGCTAGCTATTGGTGTGGTATACCTTGACTGTCGGGGATCCTTGGTGAACTGTGTAGTGTAAGCTAGCTATTGGTGTGGTACACCTTGACTGTCGGGGATCCTTGGTGAACTGTGTTGTGTAAGCTAGCTATTGATGTGGTATACCTTGACCGTCCGGGATCCTTGGTGGACTGTGTAGTGTAAGCTAGCTGTTGATGTGGTATACCTTGACTGTCCGGGATCCTTGGTGAACTGTGTAGTGTAAGCTAGCTATTGGTGTGGTATACCTTGACTGTCCAGGATCCTTGGTGGACTGTGTAGTGTAAGCTAGCTATTGGTGTGGTATACCTTGACTGTCGGGGATCCTTGGTGAACTGTGTAGTGTAAGCTAGCTATTGGTGTGGTATACCTTGACTGTCCGGGATCCTTGGTGAACTGTGTAGTGTAAGCTAGCTAGTGATGTGGTATACATTGACTGTCCTGGATCCTTGGTGAACTGTGTAATGTAAGCTAGCTATTGATGTTGTATACCTTGACTGTCAGGGATCCTGGGTGGACTGTGTAGTGTAAGCTAGCTATTGATGTGGTATACCTTGACTGTCCGGAATCCTTGGTGAACTGTGTAGTGTACGCTAGCTATTGGTGTGGTATACCTTGACTGTCGGGGATCCTTGGTGAACTGTGTAGTGTAAGCTAGCTATTGGTGTGGTATACCTTGACTGTCGGGGATCCTTGGTGAACTGTGTAGTGTAAGCTAGCTATTGGTGTGGTATACCTTGACTGTCCGGGATCCTTGGTGAACTGTGTAGTGTAAGCTAGCTAGTGATGTGGTATACATTGACTGTCCTGGATCCTTGGTGAACTGTGTAATGTAAGCTAGCTATTGATGTTGTATACCTTGACTGTCAGGGATCCTGGGTGGACTGTGTAGTGTAAGCTAGCTATTGATGTGGTATACCTTGACTGTCCGGAATCCTTGGTGAACTGTGTAGTGTACGCTAGCTATTGGTGTGGTATACCTTGACTGTCGGGGATCCTTGGTGAACTGTGTAGTGTAAGCTAGCTATTGGTGTGGTATACCTTGACTGTCGGGGATCCTTGGTGTACTGTGTAGTGTAAGCTAGCTATTGATGTGGTATACCTTGACTATCTGGGATCCTTGGTGAACTGTGTAGTGTAAGCTAGCTATTGGTGTGGTATACCTTGACTGTCCGGGATCCTTGGTGAACTGTGTAGTGTAAGCTAGCTATTGGTGTGGTATACCTTGACTGTCTGGCATCCTTGTTGAACTGTGTAGTGTAAGCTAGCTATTGGTGTGGTATACATTGACTGTCTGGCATCCTTGGTGAACTGTGTAGTGTAAGCTAGCTATTGGTGTGGTATACATTGACTGTCTGGCATCCTTGGTGAACTGTGTAGTGTAAGCTAACTATTGGTGTGGTATACCTTGACTCTCTGGCATCCTTGGTGAACTGTGTAGTGTAAGCTAGCTATTAATGGGGTATACCTTGACTGTCTGACATCCTTGGTGAACTGTGTAGTGTAAGCTAGCTATTGATGCGGTATACATTGACTGTATGGCATCCTTGGTGGACTGTGTAGTGTAAGCTAGCTATTGATGCGGTATACATTGACTGTCTGGCATCCTTGGTGGACTGTGTAGTGTAAGCTAGCTATTGATGTGGTATACCTTGACTGTCTGGCATCCTTGGTGGACTGTGTAGTGTAAGCTAGCTATTGATGTGGTATACCTTGACTGTCTGGCATCCTTGGTGAACTGTGTAGTGTAAGCTAGCTATTGATGTGGTATACCTTGACTGTCTGGCATCCTTGGTGAACTGTGTAGTGTAAGCTAGCTATTGGTGTGGTATACCTTGACTGTCCAGGATCTTTGGTGAACTGTGTAGTGTAAGCTAGCTATTGATGTGGTATACCTTGACTGTCTGGCATCCTTGGTGAACTGTGTAGTGTAAGCTAGCTATTGGTGTGGTATACCTTGACTGTCGGGGATCCTTGGTGAACTGTGTAGTGTAAGCTAGCTATTGGTGTGGTATACCTTGACTGTCGGGGATCCTTGGTGAACTGTGTAGTGTAAGCTAGCTATTGATGTGGTATACCTTGACCGTCCGGGATCCTTGGTGGACTGTGTAGTGTAAGCTAGCTGTTGATGTGGTATACCTTGACTGTCCGGGATCCTTGGTGAACTGTGTAGTGTAAGCTAGCTATTGGTGTGGTATACCTTGACTGTCCAGGATCCTTGGTGGACTGTGTAGTGTAAGCTAGCTATTGGTGTGGTATACCTTGACTGTCGGGGATCCTTGGTGAACTGTGTAGTGTAAGCTAGCTATTGGTGTGGTATACCTTGACTGTCCGGGATCCTTGGTGAACTGTGTAGTGTAAGCTAGCTAGTGATGTGGTATACATTGACTGTCCTGGATCCTTGGTGAACTGTGTAATGTAAGCTAGCTATTGATGTTGTATACCTTGACTGTCAGGGATCCTGGGTGGACTGTGTAGTGTAAGCTAGCTATTGATGTGGTATACCTTGACTGTCCGGAATCCTTGGTGAACTGTGTAGTGTACGCTAGCTATTGGTGTGGTATACCTTGACTGTCGGGGATCCTTGGTGAACTGTGTAGTGTAAGCTAGCTATTGATGTGGTATACCTTGACTGTCTGGGATCCTTGGTGAACTGTGTAGTGTAAGCTAGCTATTGGTGTGGTATACCTTGACTGTCCGGGATCCTTGGTGAACTGTGTAGTGTAAGCTAGCTATTGATGTGGTATACCTTGACTGTCCGGGATCCTTGGTGAACTGTGTAGTGTAAGCTAGCTATTGATGTGGTATACCTTGACTGTCATGGATCCTTGGTGAACTGTGTAGTGTAAGCTAGCTATTGATGTGGTATACCTTGACTGTCCGGGATCCTTGGTGAACTGTGTAGTGTAAGCTAGCTATTGGTGTGGTATACCTTGACTGTCGGGGATCCTTGGTGAACTGTGTGGTAAGCTAGCTATTGGTGTGGTATACCTTGACTGTCGGGGATCCTTGGTGTACTGTGTAGTGTAAGTAGCTATTGATGTGGTATACCTTGACTATCTGGGATCCTTGGTGAACTGTGTAGTGTAAGCTAACTATTGGTGTGGTATACCTTGACTGTCCGGGATCCTTGGTGAACTGTGTAGTGTAAGCTAGCTATTGGTGTGGTATACCTTGACTGTCTGGCATCCTTGTTGAACTGTGTAGTGTAAGCTAGCTATTGGTGTGGTATACATTGACTGTCTGGCATCCTTGGTGAACTGTGTAGTGTAAGCTAGCTATTGGTGTGGTATACATTGACTGTCTGGCATCCTTGGTGAACTGTGTAGTGTAAGCTAACTATTGGTGTGGTATACCTTGACTCTCTGGCATCCTTGATGAACTGTGTAGTGTAAGCTAGCTATTAATGGGGTATACCTTGACTGTCTGACATCCTTGGTGAACTGTGTAGTGTAAGCTAGCTATTGATGCGGTATACATTGACTGTATGGCATCCTTGGTGGACTGTGTAGTGTAAGCTAGCTATTGATGTGGTATACCTTGACTGTCTGGCATCCTTGGTGAACTGTGTAGTGTAAGCTAGCTATTGGTGTGGTATACCTTGACTGTCGGGGATCCTTGGTGAACTGTGTAGTGTAAGCTAGCTATTGGTGTGGTACACCTTGACTGTCGGGGATCCTTGGTGAACTGTGTTGTGTAAGCTAGCTATTGATGTGGTATACCTTGACCGTCCGGGATCCTTGGTGGACTGTGTAGTGTAAGCTAGCTATTGATGTGGTATACCTTGACTGTCCGGGATCCTTGGTGAACTGTGTAGTATAAGCTAGCTATTGGTGTGGTATACCTTGACTGTCCAGGATCCTTGGTGGACTGTGTAGTGTAAGCTAGCTATTGGTGTGGTATACCTTGACTGTCGGGGATCCTTGGTGAACTGTGTTGTGTAAGCTAGCTATTGATGTGGTATACCTTGACCGTCCGGGATCCTTGGTGGACTGTGTAGTGTAAGCTAGCTGTTGATGTGGTATACCTTGACTGTCCGGGATCCTTGGTGAACTGTGTAGTGTAAGCTAGCTATTGGTGTGTTATACCTTGACTGTCCAGGATCCTTGGTGGACTGTGTAGTGTAAGCTAGCTATTGATGTGGTATACCTTGACTGTCCGGGATCCTTGGTGAACTGTTTAGTGTAAGCTAGCTATTGATGTGGTATACCGTGACTGTCTGGGATCCTTGGTGAACTGTGTAGTGTAAACTAGCTATTGATGTGGTATACCTTGACTATCTGGGATCCTTGGTGAACTGTGTAGTGTAAGCTAGCTATTGGTGTGGTATACCTTGACTGTCCGGGATCCTTGGTGAACTGTGTAGTGTAAGCTAGCTATTGGTGTGGGTATCCTTGATGTCTGGCATCCTTGGTGAACGTGTATGTCAGCTAGCTATGGTGTGGTATACATTGACTGTTGGATCCTTGGTGAACTGTGTAGTGTAAGCTAGCTATTGGTGTGGTATACATTGATGTCTGGCATCCTTGGTGAATGTGTAGTGTAAGCTAGCATTGGTGTGGTATACCTTGACTGTCTGGCATCCTTGGTGAACTGTGTAGTGTAAGCAAGCTATTAATGGGGTATACCTTGACTGTCTGACATCCTTGGTGAACTGTGTAGTGTAAGCTAGCTATTGGTGTGGTATACCTTGACTGTCCGGGATCCTTGGTGAACTGTGTAGTGTAAGCTAGCTAGTGATGTGGTATACATTGACTGTCCTGGATCCTTGGTGAACTGTGTAATGTAAGCTAGCTATTGATGTTGTATACCTTGACTGTCAGGGATCCTGGGTGGACTGTGTAGTGTAAGCTAGCTATTGATGTGGTATACCTTGACTGTCCGGAATCCTTGGTGAACTGTGTAGTGTACGCTAGCTATTGGTGTGGTATACCTTGACTGTCGGGGATCCTTGGTGAACTGTGTAGTGTAAGCTAGCTATTGGTGTGGTATACCTTGACTGTCTGGGATCCTTGGTGAACTGTGTAGTGTAAGCTAGCTATTGGTGTTGTATACCTTGACTGTCTGGGATCCTTGGTGAACTGTGTAGTGTAAGCTAGCTATTGATGTGGTATA
>CM026400.1:13105904-13126566 GCA_014843695.1 Archivesica marissinica | reverse complement strand
AGATGTACATCATGTGTAGTAACATATCTATCATATACCCCCACAGATTTACGTTATGTGTATTAACATATCTATCATATACCCCCACAGATGTACATCATGTGTAGTAACATATCTATCATATACCCCCACAGATGTACATCATGTGTAGTAACATATCATATACCCCCATATATGTACGTTATGTGTAGTAACATATCATATACCCCCACAGATGTACGTTATGTGTATTAACATATCTATCATATACCCCCACAGATGTACATCATGTGTAGTAACATATCTATCATATACCCCCACAGATGTACGTCATGTGTAGTACCATATCTATCATATACCCCCACAGATGTACGTTATGTGTAGTAACATATCTATCATATACCTCCACATATGTACATCATGTATAGTAACATATCATATACCCCCACAGATGTACATCATGTGTAATAACATATCATATACCCCCACAGATGTACATTATGTGTAGTAACATATCATATACCCCCACAGATGTACATCATGTGTAGTAACATATCTATCATATACCCCCACAGATGTACGTCATGTGTAGTAACATATCATATACCCCCACAGATGTACATCATGTGTAGTAACATATCATATACCCCCACAGATGTACGTCATGTGTAGTAACATATCATATACCCCCACAGATGTACGTCATGTGTAGTAACATATCATATACCCCCACAGATGTACGTCATGTGTAGTACCATATCTATCATATACCCCCAAAGATGTATGTTATGTGTAGTAACATATCATATACCCCCACAGATGTACGTCATGTGTAGTAACATATCATATACCCCCACAGATGTACGGCATGTGTAGTAACATATCATATACCCCCACAGATGTACGTCATGTGTAGTAACACATCATATACCCCCACATATGTACATCATGTGTAGTAACATATCTATCATATACCCCCACAGATGTACATCATGTGTAGTAACATATCGTATACCCCCACAGATGTACATCATGTGTAGTAACATATCTATCATATACCCCCACATATGTACATCATGAGTAATAACATATCATATACCCCCACAGATGTACATCATGTGTAGTAACATATCATATACCCCCACATATGTACGTCATGTGTAGTATCATATCATATACCCCCACAGATGTACGTCATGTGTAGTAAGATATCTATCATATCCCCCACAAATGTACGTCATATGTAGTAAGATATCTATCATATACCCCCACAGATGTACGTCATGTGTAGTAACATATCATATACCCCCACAGATGTACGTTATGTATAGTAACATATCTATCATATACCCCCACAGATGTACGTCATGTGTAGTAACATATCATATACCCCCACAGATGTTGTTTATGTGTAGTACCATATCATATACCCCCACAGATGCATGTCATGTGTAGTAACATATCTATCATATACCCCCACAGATGTACGTTATGTGTAGTAACATATCATATACCCCCACAGATGTACGTTATGTGTAGTAACATATCATATACCCCCACAGATGTACGTTATGTGTAGTAACATATCATATACCCCCACAGATGTACGTTATGCGTAGTAACATATCTATCATATACCCCCACAGATGATATCATGTGTAGTAACATATCATATACCCCCACAGATGTACGTTATGTGTATAACATATCTATCATATACCCCCACAGATGTACGTCATGTGTAGTAACATATCATATACCCCCACAGATGTACATCATGTGTAGTAACATATCATATACCCCCACAGATGTACGTCATGTGTAGTAACACATCATATACCCCCACAGATGTACGTTATATGTAGTAACATATCATATACCCCCACAGATGTACGTTATGTGTATTAACATATCTATCATATACCCCCACAGATGTACATCATGTGTAGTAACATATCTATCATATACCCCCACAGATGCACGTCATGTGTAGTACCATATCTATCATATACCCCCACAGATGTACGTTATGTGTAGTAACATATCTATCATATACCCCCACAGATGTACGTTATGTGTAGTAACATATCTATCATATACCTCCACAGATGTACGTCATGTGTAGTAACATATCGTATACCCCCACAGATGTACGTCATGTGTAGTAACACATCTATCATATACCTCCACAGATGTACATCATGTGTAATAACATATCATATACCCCCACAGATGTACATCATGTGTAGTAACATATCATATACCCCCACAGATGCACGTCATGTGTAGTAACATATCTATCATATACCCCCACATATGTACATCATGTGTAGTAACATATCATATACCCCCACAGATGTACGTCATGTGTAGTAACATATCATATACCCCCACATATGTACGTCATGTGTAGTAACATATCATGTACCCTCACAGATGTACGTCATGTGTAGTAACATATCATATACCCCCACAGATGTACGTTATGTGTAGTAACATATCATATACCCCCACAGATGTACGTTATGTGTAGCAACATATCATATACCCCCACAGATGTACGTCATGTGTAGTAACATATCATAAACCCCCACAGATGTACGTCATGTGTAGTAACATATCATATACCCCCACAGATGTACCTTATGTGTAGTAACATATCATATACCCCCACAGATGTACGTCATGTGTAGTAACATATCATATACCCCCACAGATGCATGTCATGTGTAGTAACATATCATATACCCCCACAGATGTACGATATGTGTAGTAACATATCATATACCCCCACAGATGCATGTCATGTGTAGTAACATATCTATCATATACCACCACAGATGTACGTTATGTGTAGTAACATATCATATACCCCCACATATGTACATCATGTGTAGTAACATATCATATACCCCCACAGATGTACATCATGTGTAGTACCATATCATATACCCCCAGAGATGTACGTCATGTGTAGTAACATATCATATACCCCCACAGATGTACATCATGTGTAGTAACATATCATATAAACCCACAGATGTACATCATGTTTAGTAACATATCATATACCCCCACAGATGTACGTCATGTGTAGTAACATATCATATACCCCCACAGATGTACGTTATGTGTAGTAACATATCATATACCCCCACATATGTACATCATGTGTAGTACCATATCAGATACCCCCACATATGTACGTCATGTGTAGTACCATATCATGTACCCCCACAGATGTACGTCATGTGTAGTAACATATCATATACCCCCACAGATGTACGTCATGTGTAGTACCATATCATATACCCCCACAGATGTACGTCATGTGTAGTAACATATCATATACCTCCACAGATGTACGTCACGTGTAGTACCATATCATATACCCCCACAGATGTACGTCATGTGTAGTAACATATCATATACCCCCACAGATGCACGTCATGTGTAGTAACATATATATCATATACCCCACAGATGTACGTCATGTGTAGTAACATATCATATACCCCACAGATGTACGTCATGTGTAGTAACATATCATATACCCCCACAGATGTACGTTATGTGTAGTAACATATCTATCATATACCCCCACAGATGTACGTTATGTGTAGTAACATATTATCATATACCCCCACAGATGTACGTCATGTGTAGTAACATATCATATACCCCCACAGATGTACGTCATGTGTAGTACCATATCATATACCCCCACAGATGTACGTCATGTGTAGTAACATATCATATACCCCCACAGATGTACGTCATGTGTAGTAACATATCATATACCCCCACAGATGTACGTCATGTGTAGTACCATATCTATCATATACCCCCACAGATGTACGTTATGTGTAGTAACATATCATATACCCCCACAGATGTACATCATGTGTAGTACCATATCATATACCCCCACAGATGTACGTCATGTGAAGTAACATATCATATACCCCCACAGATGTACGTCATGTGTAGTAACATATCATATACCCCCACATATGTACGTCATGTGTAGTAACATATCATATACCCCCACAGATGTACGTTATGTGTAGTAACATATCTATCATATACCCCCACAGATGTACGTTATGTGTAGTAACATATCATATACCCCCACAGATGCATGTCATGTGTAGTAACATATCTATCATATACCCCCACAGATGTACGTTATGTGTAGTAACATATCATATACCCCCACATATGTACATAATGTGTAGTAGCATATCATATACACCCACAGATGTACATCATGTGTAGTACCATATCATATACCCCCACAGATGTACGTCATGTGTAGTAACATATCATATACCCCCACAGATTTACATCATGTGTAGTAACATATCATATACCCCCACAGATGTACATCATGTGTAGTACCATATCATATACCCCCACAGATGTACGTCATGTGTAGTAACATATCATATACCCCCACAGATTTACATCATGTGTAGTAACATATCATATACCCCCACAGATGTACATCATGTGTAGTAACATATCATATACCCCCACAGATGTACGTCATGTGTAGTAACATATCATATACCCCCACAGATGTACGTCATGTGTAGTAACATATCATATACCCCCACATATGTACATCATGTGTAGTACCATATCAGATACCCACATATGTACGTCATGTGTAGTACCATATCATATACCCCCACAGATGTACGTCATGTGTAGTAACATATCATATACCCCCACAGATGTACGTCATGTGTAGTACCATATCATATACCCCCACAGATGTACGTCATGTGTAGTAACATATCATATACCCCCACAGATGTACATCATGTGTAGTACCATATCATATACCCCCACAGATGTACGTCATGTGTAGTACCATATCATATACCCCCACATATGTACGTCATGTGTAGTAACATATCTATCATATACCCCCACAGATGTACGTCATGTGTAGTAACATATCTATCATATACCCCCACAGATGTACGTTATATGTAGTATCATACCATATACCCCCACAGATGTACGTCATGTGTAGTAACATATCTATCATATACCCCCACAGATGTACGTTATATGTAGTATCATATCATATACCCCCACAGATGTACGTCATGTGTAGTAACATATCTATCATATACCCCCACAGATGTACATCATGTGTAGTACCATATCATATACCCCACAGATGTACATTATGTGTAGTAACATATCATATACCCCCACAGATGTACGTCATGTGTAGTAACATATCATATGCCCCCACAGATGTAAATTATGTGTAGTAACATATCATATACCCCCACATATGTATATCATGTGTAGTAACATATCATATACCCCCACATATGTACATCATGTGTAGTAACATATCATATACCCCCACAGATATACGTCATGTGTAGTAACATATCATATACCCCCACAGATGTACGTTATGTGTAGTAACATATCATATACCCCCACAGATGTACGTTATGTGTAGTAACATATCATATACCTCCACAGGTGTACATTAAGTGCAGTAACATGATGGATGACTATGATGACATTGGGGCATACATATCTTGTTCTGACGGAGTGTGGGATACACATGACATCGTATGTTTAAAAGGTACATTGTGAACTGTGTAGGGTAAGCTAGCTATTGATGTGGTATACCTTGACTGTCCGGGATCCTTGGTGAACTGTGTAGTGTAAGCTAGCTATTGATGTGGTATACATTGACTTCCCGGGATCCTTGGTGAACTGTGTAGTGTAAGCTAGCTATTGATGTGGTATACCTTGACTGTCTGGCATCCTTGGTGAACTGTGTAGTGTAAGCTAGCTATTGGTGTTGTATACCTTGACTGTCCGGGATCCTTGGTGAACTGTGTAGTGTAAGCTAGCTATTGGTGTGGTATACCTTGACTGTCCAGGATCCTTGGTGAACTGTGTAGTGTAAGCTAGCTATTGGTGTTGTATACCTTGACTGTCTGGGATCCTTGGTGAACTGTGTAGTGTAAGCTAGCTATTGATGTGGTATACCTTGACTGTCTGGCATCCTTGGTGAACTGTGTAGTGTAAGCTAGCTATTGGTGTGGTATACCTTGAATGTCCGGGATCCTTGGTGAACTGTGTAGTGTAAGCTAGCTATTGATGTGGTATACCATGACTGTCCGGGATCCTTGGTGAACTGTGTAGTGTAAGCTAGCTATTGATGTGGTATACCTTGACTGTCCGGGATCCTTGGTGAACTGTGTAGTGTAAGTTAGCTATTGATGTGGTATACCTTGACTGTCCGGGATCCTTGGTGAACTGTGTAGTGTAAGCTAGCTATTGATGTGGTATACCTTGGCTGTCCGGGATCCTTGGTGAACTGTGTAGTGTAAGTTAGCTATTGATGTGGTATACCTTGACTGTCCGAGATCCTTGGTGAACTGTGTAGTGTAAGCTAGCTATTGATGTGGTATACCTTGACTGTCCGGGATCCTTGGTGAACTGTGTAGTGTAAGCTATCTATTGATGTGGTATACCTTGACTGTCCTGGATCCTTGGTGAACTGTGTAGTGTAAGCTAGCTATTGATGTGGTATACCTTGACTGTCCGGGATCCTTGGTGAACTGTGTAGTGTAAGCTAGCTATTGATGTGGTATACCTTGACTGTCCGGGATCCTTGGTGAACTATGTAGTGTACGCTAGCTATTGGTGTGGTATACCTTGACTGTCCGGGATCCTTGATGAACTGTTTAGTGTAAGCTAGCTATTGATATGGTATACCTTGACTGTCCGGGATCCTTGGTGAACTGTGTAGTGTAAGCTAGCTATTGATGTGGTATACCTTGACTGTCCGGAATCCTTGGTGAACTGTGTAGTGTAAGCTAGCTATTGGTGTGGTATACCTTGACTGTCTGGCATCCTTGGTGAACTGTGTAGTGTAAGCTTGCTATTGATGCAGTATACCTTGACTCTCCGGGATCCTTGGTGAACTGTGTAGTGTAAGATAACTATTGGTGTGGTATACATTGACTGTCTGGCATCCTTGTTGAACTGTGTAGTGTAAGCTAGCTATTGGTGTGGTATACATTGACTGTCTGGCATCCTTGGTGAACTGTGTAGTGTAAGCTAGCTATTGATGTTGTATACCTTGACTGTCCTGGATCCTTGGTGAACTGTGTAATGTACGCTAGCTATTGGTGTGGTATACCTTTACTGTCCGGGATCCTTGGTGAACTGTGTAGTGTAAGCTAGCTATTGATGTGGTATACCTTGACTGTCTGGCATCCTTGGTGAACTGTGTAGTGTAAGCTAGCTATTGGTGTGGTATACCTTGACTGTCCAGGATCCTTGGTGAACTGTGTAGTGTAAGCTAGCTATTGGTGTGGTATACCTTGACTGTCTGGGATCCTTGGTGAACTGTGTAGTGTACGCTAGCTATTGGTGTGGTATACCTTGACTGTCCGGGATCCTTGGTGAACTGTGTAGTGTAAGCTAGCTATTGATGTGGTATACCTTGACTGTCCGGGATCCTTGGTGAACTGTGCAGTGTAAGCTAGCTATTGGTGTGGTATACCTTGACTCTCCGGAATCCTTGGTGAACTGTGTAGTGTACGCTATCTATTGGTGTGGTATACCTTGACTGTCGGTGATCCTTGGTGAACTGTGTAGTGTAAGCTAGCTATTTGTGTGGTATACCTTGACTGTCGGGGATCCTTGGTGAACTGTGTAGTGTAAGCTAGCTATTGATGTAGTATACCTTGACTGTCCGGGATCCTTGGTGAACTGTGTAGTGTAAGCTAGCTATTGATGTGGTATACCTTGACTGTCCTGGATCCTTGGTGAACTGTGTAGTGTAAGCTAGCTATTGATAAAGTATACCTTGACTGTCCAGGACCCTTAGTGAACTGTGTAGTGTAAGCTAGCTATTGATGTGGTATACCTTGACTGTCTGGGATCCTTGTTGAACTGTGTAGTGTAAGCTAGCTATTGATATGGTATACCTTGACTGTCCAGGACCCTTAGTGAACTGTGTAGTGTAAGCTAGCTATTGATGTGGTATACCTTGACTGTCCTGGATCCTTGGTGAACTGTGTAGTGTAAGCAAGCTATTGATATGGTATACCTTGACTGTCCGGGATCCTTGGTGAACTGTGTAGTGTAAGCTAGCTATTGATGTGGTATACCTTGACTGTCCGGGATCCTTGGTGAACTGTGTAGTGTAAGCTAGCTATTGATGTGGTATACCTTGACTGTCTGGGATCCTTGGTGGACTGTGTAGTGTAAGCTAGCTATTGATGTGGTATACCTTGACTGTCTGGCATCCTTGGTGGACTGTGTAGTGTCAGCTAGCTATTGATGTGATATACCTTGACTGTCCAGGATCCTTGGTGGACTGTGTAGTGTAAGCTAGCTATTGATGTGGTATACCTTGCCTGTTTGGCATCCTTGGTGAACTGTGTAGTGTAAGCTAGCTATTGATGTGGTATACCTTGACTGTCTGGCATCCTTGGTGAACTGTGTAGTGTAAGCTAGCTATTGGTGTGGTATACCTTGACTGTCCAGGATCCTTGGTGAACTGTGTAGTGCAAGCTAGCTATTGGTGTGGTATACATTGACTGTCCTGGATCCTTGGTGAACTGTGTAGTGTAAGCTAGCTATTGATGTGGTATACCTTGACTGTGCGGGATCCTTGGTGGACTGTG
Organism: Archivesica marissinica; assembly: GCA_014843695.1. Lineage (NCBI taxonomy): Eukaryota > Metazoa > Mollusca > Bivalvia > Venerida > Vesicomyidae > Archivesica > Archivesica marissinica. The sequence continues at coordinate 13,117,900 of CM026400.1, read as the reverse complement.
TAGTGTAAGCTAGCTATTGATGTGGTATACCTTGACTGTCCGGAATCCTTGGTGAACTGTGTAGTGTACGCTAGCTATTGGTGTGGTATACCTTGACTGTCGGGGATCCTTGGTGGACTGTGTAGTGTAAGCTAGCTATTGATGTTGTATACCTTGACTGTCCGGGATCCTTGGTGAACTGTGTAGTGTAAGCTAGCGATTGGTGTGGTATACCTTGACTGTCCAGGATCCTTGGTGGACTGTGTAGTGTAAGCTAGCTATTGGTGTGGTATACATTGACTGTCGGGGATCCTTGGTGAACTGTGTAGTGTAAGCTAGCTATTGGTGTGGTATACCTTGACTGTCGTGGATCCTTGGTGAACTGTGTAATGTAAGCTAGCTATTGATGTGATATACCTTGACTGTCCGGGATCCTTGGTGGACTGTGTAGTGTAAGCTAGCTATTGATGTGGTATACCTTGACTGTCCTGGATCCTTGGTGAACTGTGTAGTGTAAGCTAGCTATTGATATGGTATACCTTGACTGTCCGGGATCCTTGGTGAACTGTGTAGTGTAAGCTAGCTATTGATGTGGTATACCTTGACTGTCCGGGATCCTTGGTGAACTGTGTAGTGTAAGCTAGCTATTGATGTGGTATACCTTGACTGTCCAGGACCCTTAGTGAACTGTGTAGTGTAAGCTAGCTATTGATGTGGTATACCTTGACTGTCCGGGATCCTTGGTGAACTGTGTAGTGTAAGCTAGCTATTGATGTAGTATACCTTGACTGTCCGGGATCCTTGGTGAACTGTGTAGTGTAAGCTAGCTATTGATGTGGTATACCTTGACTGTCTGGGATACTTAGTGAACTGTGTAGTGTAAGCTAGCTATTGATGTGGTATACCTTGACTGTCCGGGATCCTTGGTGAAATGTGTAGTGTAAGCTAGCTATTAATGGGGTATACCTTGACTGTCTGACATCCTTGGTGAACTGTGTAGTGTAAGCTAGCTATTGATGCGGTATACCTTGACTGTCCGGGATCCTTGGTGAACTGTGTAGTGTAAGCTAGCTATTGGTGTGGTATACATTGACTGTCTGGCATCCTTGGTGAACTGTGTAGTGTAAGCTAGCTATTGGTGTGGTATACATTGACTGTCTGGCATCCTTGTGAATGTGTAGTGTAACTAGCTATTGATGTGGTATACCTTGACTGTCCTGGATCCTTGGTGAACTGTGTAGTGTAAGCTAGCTATTGATGTGGTATACCTTGACTGTCCGGGATCCTTGGTGAACTGTGTAGTGTAAGCTAGCTATTGATGTGGTATACCTTGACTGTCCAGGATCCTTGGTGGACTGTGTAGTGTAAGCTAGCTATTGATGTGGTATTCCTTGACTGTCTGGCATCCTTGGTGAACTGTGTAGTGTAAGCTAGCTATTGATGTGGTATACCTTGACTGTCCAGGATCCTTGGTGGACTGTGTAGTGTAAGCTAGCTATTGATGTGGTATTCCTTGACTGTCTGGCATCCTTGGTGAACTGTGTAGTGTAAGCTAGCTATTGATGTGGTATACCTTGACTGTCCAGGATCCTTGGTGGACTGTGTAGTGTAAGCTAGCTATTGATGTGGTATTCCTTGACTGTCTGGCATCCTTGGTGAACTGTGTAGTGTAAGCTAGCTATTGATGTGGTATACCTTGACTGTCCAGGATCCTTGGTGGACTGTGTAGTGTAAGCTAGCTATTGATGTGGTATTCCTTGACTGTCTGGCATCCTTGGTGAACTGTGTAGTGTAAGCTAGCTATTGATGTGGTATACCTTGACTGTCTGGCATCCTTGGTGAACTGTGTAGTGTAAGCTAGCTATTGGTGTGGTATACCTTGACTGTCGGGGATCCTTGGTGAACTGTGTAGTGTAAGCTAGCTATTGGTGTGGTATACCTTGACTGTCCGGGATCCTTGGTGGACTGTGTAGTGTAAGCTAGCTATTGATGTGGTATACCTTGACTGTCCGGGATCCTTGGTGAACTGTGTAGTGTAAGCTAGTTATTGATATGGTATACCTTGACTGTCCGGGATCCTTGGTGAACTGTGTAGTGTAAGCTAGCTATTGATGTGGTATACCTTGACTGTCCGGGATCCTTGGTGAACTGTGTAGTGTAAGCTATCTATTGATGTGGTATACCTTGACTGTCCTGGATCCTTGGTGAACTGTGTAGTGTAAGCTAGCTATTGGTGTAGTATACCTTGACTGTCCAGGACCCTTAGTGAACTGTGTAGTGTAAGCTAGCTATTGATGTTGTATACCTTGACTGTCTGGGATCCTTGTTGTACTGTGTAGTGTAAGCTAGCTATGATGTGGTATACCTTGACTGTCCAGGACCCTTAGTGAACTGTGTAGTGTAAGCTAGCTATTGATGTGGTATACGTTGACTGTCCTGGATCCTTGGTGAACTGTGTAGTGTAAGCTAGCTATTGATATGATATACCTTGACTGTCCGGGATCCTTGGTGAACTGTGTAGTGTAAGCTAGCTATTGATGTGGTATACCTTGACTGTCCGGGATCCTTGGTGAACTGTGTAGTGTAAGTTAGCTATTAATGGGGTATACCTTGACTGTCTGACATCCTTGGTGAACTGTGTAGTGTAAGCTAGCTATTGATGCGGTATACCTTGACTGTCCGGGATCCTTGGTGAACTGTGTAGTGTAAGATAGCTATTGGTGTGGTATACATTGACTGTCTGGCATCCTTGGTGAACTGTGTAGTGTAAGCTAGCTATTGGTGTGGTATACATTGACTGTCTGGCATCCTTGGTGAACTGTGTAGTGTAAGCTAGCTATTGATGTGGTATACCTTGACTGTCCGGGATCCTTGGTGAACTGTGTAGTGTAAGCTAGCTATTGATGTGGTATACTTGACTGTCGGCATCCTTGGTGAACTGTGTAGTGTAAGCTAGCTATGATGTGGTATACCTTGACTGTCTGGCATCCTTGGTGAACTGTGTAGTGTAAGCTAGCTATTGATGTGGTATACCTTGACTGTCTGGGATCCTTGGTGGACTGTGTAGTGTAAGCTAGCTATTGATGTGGTATACCTTGACTGTCTGGCATCCTTGGTGAACTGTGTAGTGTAAGCTAGCTATTGATGTGGTATACCTTGACTGTCCGGGATCCTTGGTGAACTGTGTAGTGTAAGCTAGCTATTGTGTGGTATACCTTGACTGTCCGGGATCCTTGGTGAACTGTGTAGTGTAAGCTAGCTATTGATGTGGTATACCTTGACTGTCTGGGATCCTTGGTGAACTGTGTAGTGTAAGCTAGCTATTGATGTGGTATACCTTGACTGTCTGGCATCCTTGGTGAACTGTGTAGTGTAAGCTAGCTATTGGTGTGGTATACCTTGACTGTCCGGGATCCTTGGTGAACTGTGTAGTGTAAGCTAGCTATTGGTGTGGTATACCTTGACTGTCGGGGATCCTTGGTGAACTGTGTAGTGTAAGCTAGCTATTGATGTGGTATACCTTGACTGTCTGGGATCCTTGGTGAACTGTGTAGTGTAAGCTAGCTATTGATGTGGTATACCTTGACTGTCCTGGATCCTTGGTGAACTGTGTAATGTAAGCTAGCTATTGATGTCGTAAACCTTGACTGTCCGGGATCCTTGGTGAACTGTGTAGTGTAAGCTAGCTATTGATGTTGTATACCGTGACTGTCTGGGTTCCTTGGTGAACTGTGTAGTGTAAGCTAGCTATTGATGTGGTATACCTTGACTATCTGGGATCCTTGGTGAACTGTGTAGTGTAAGCTAGCTATTGGTGTGGTATACCTTGACTGTACGGGATCCTTGGTGAACTGTGTAGTGTAAGCTAGCTATTAATGGGGTATACCTTGACTGTCTGACATCCTTGGTGAACTGTGTAGTGTAAGCTAGCTATTGATGCGGTATACCTTGACTGTCCGGGATCCTTGGTGAACTGTGTAGTGTAAGCTAGCTATTGGTGTGGTATACATTGACTGTCTGGCATCCTTGGTGAACTGTGTAGTGTAAGCTAGCTATTGGTGTGGTATACATTGACTTTCTGGCATCCTTTGTGAAGTGTGTAGTGTAAGCTAGCTATTGATGTGGTATACCTTGACTGTCCTGGATCCTTGGTGAACTGTGTAGTGTAAGCTAGCTATTAATGTGGTATACGTTGACTGTCCAGGACCCTTAGTGAACTGTGTAGTGTAAGCTAGCTATTGATGTGGTATACCTGGACTGTCCGGGATCCTTGGTGGACTGTGTAGTGTAAGCTAGCTATTGATGTGGTATACCTTGACTGTCCAGGATCCTTGGTGGTCTGTGTAGTGTAAGCTAGCTATTGATGTAGTATACCTTGACTGTCTGGCATCCTTGGTGAACTGTGTAGTGTAAGCTAGCTATTGATGTAGTATACCTTGACTGTCTGGCATCCTTGGTGAACTGTGTAGTGTAAGCTAGCTATTGGTGTTGTATACCTTGACTGTCCAGGATCCTTGGTGAACTGTGTAGTGTAAGCTAGCTATTGGTGTGGTATACATTGACTGTCCTGGATCCTTGGTGAACTGTGTAGTGTAAGCTAGCTATTGATGTTGTACACCTTGACTGTCCAGGATCATTGGTGGACTGTGTAGTGTAAGCTAGCTATTGATGTGGTATACCTTGACTGTCTGGCATCCTTGGTGAACTGTGTAGTGTAAGCTAGCTATTAATGTGGTATACCTTGACTGTCTGGCATCCTTGGTGAACTGTGTAGTGTAAGCTAGCTATTGGTGTGGTATACCTTGACTGTCCAGGATCTTTGGTGAACTGTGTAGTGTAAGCTAGCTATTGATGTGGTATACCTTGACTGTCTGGCATCCTTGGTGAACTGTGTAGTGTAAGCTAGCTATTGTTGTGGTATACCTTGACTGTCGGGGATTTTGGTGAACTGTGTAGTGTAAGCTAGCTATTGGTGTGGTACATCTTGACTGTCGGGGATCCTTGGTGAACTGTGTAGTGTAAGCTAGCTATTGATGTGGTATACCTTGACCGTCCGGGATCCTTGGTGGACTGTGTAGTGTAAGCTAGCTATTGATGTGGTATACCTTGACTGTCCGGGATCCTTGGTGAACTGTGTAGTGTAAGCTAGCTATTGGTGTGGTATACGTTGACTGTCCAGGATCCTTGGTGGACTGTGTAGTGTAAGCTAGCTATTGGTGTGGTATACCTTGACTGTCGGGGATCCTTGGTGAACTGTGTAGTGTAAGCTAGCTATTGATGTGTATACCTTGACTGTCTGGCATCCTTGGTGAACTGTGTAGTGTAAGCTAGCTATTGATGTGGTATACCTTGACTGTCCTGGATCCTTGGTGAACTGTGTAATGTAAGCTAGCTATTGATGTCGTAAACCTTGACTGTCCGGGATCCTTGGTGAACTGTGTAGTGTAAGCTAGCTATTGATGTTGTATACCGTGACTGTCTGGGTTCCTTGGTGAACTGTGTAGAGTAAGCTAGCTATTGATGTGGTATACCTTGACTATCTGGGATCCTTGGTGAACTGTGTAGTGTAAGCTAGCTATTGGTGTGGTATACCTTGACTGTCCGGGATCCTTGGTGAACTGTGTAGTGTAAGCTAGCTATTAATGGGGTATACCTTGACTGTCTGACATCCTTGGTGAACTGTGTAGTGTAAGCTAGCTATTGATGCGGTATACCTTGACTGTCCGGGATCCTTGGTGAACTGTGTAGTGTAAGCTAGCTATTGGTGTGGTATACATTGACTGTCTGGCATCCTTGGTGAACTGTGTAGTGTAAGCTAGCTATTGATGTGGTATACCTTGACTGTCTGGCATCCTTGGTGAACTGTGTAGTGTAAGCTAGCTATTGATGTGGTATACCTTGACTGTCTGGCATCCTTGGTGAACTGTGTAGTGTAAGCTAGCTATTGGTGTGGTATACCTTGACTGTCGGGGATCCTTGGTGAACTGTGTAGTGTAAGCTAGCTATTGGTGTGGTATACCTTGACTGTCCGGGATCCTTGGTGAACTGTGTAGTGTAAGCTAGCTATTGATGTGGTATACCTTGACTGTCCTGGATCCTTGGTGAACTGTGTAGTGTAAGCTAGCTATTGATGTGGTATACCTTGACTGTCCGGGATCCTTGGTGGACTGTGTAGTGTAAGCTAGCTATTGATGTGGTATACCTTGACTGTCCGGGATCCTTGGTGAACTGTGTAGTGTAAGCTAGCTATTGGTGTGGTATACCTTGACTGTCGGGGATCCTTGGTGAACTGTGTAGTGTAAGCTAGCTATTGATGTGGTATACCGACTGTCTGGGATCCTTGGTGAACTGTGTAGTGTAAGCTAGCTATTGATGTGGTATACCTTGACTGTCGGGATCCTTGGTGAACTGTGTAGTGTAAGCTAGCTATTGGTGTGGTATACCTTGACTGTCCGGGATCCTTGGTGAACTGTGTAGTGTAAGCTAGCTATTGGTGTGGTATACCTTGACTGTCTGGCATCCTTGGTGAACTGTGTAGTGTAAGCTAGCTATTGGTGTGGTATACCTTGACTGTCTGGCATCCTTGGTGAACTGTGTAGTGTAAGCTAGCTATTGGTGTGGTATACATTGACTGTCTGGCATCCTTGGTGAACTGTGTAGTGTAAGCTAGCTATTGATGGGGTATACCTTGACTGTCTGACATCCTTGGTGAACTGTGTAGTGTAAGCTAGCTATTGATGTGGTATACATTGACTGTCTGGCATCCTTGGTGGACTGTGTAGTGTAAGCTAGCTATTGATGTTGTATACCTTGACTGTCCAGGATCCTTGGTGGACTGTGTAGTGTAAGCTAGCTATTGATGTGGTATACCTTGACTGTCTGGCATCCTTGGTGAACTGTGTAGTGTAAGCTAGCTATTGATGTGGTATACCTTGACTGTCCGGGATCCTTGGTGAACTGTGTAGTGTAAGCTAGCTATTGATGTGGTATACCTTGACTGTCCGGGATCCTTGGTGAACTGTGTAGTGTAAGCTAGCTATTGATGTGGTATACCTTGACTGTCTGGCATCCTTGGTGAACTGTGTAGTGTAAGCTAGCTATTGATGTGGTATACCTTGACTGTCCGGGATCCTTGGTGAACTGTGTAGTGTAAGCTAGCTATTGATGTGGTATACCTTGACTGTCCGGGATCCTTGGTGGACTGTGTAGTGTAAGCTAGCTATTGATGTGGTATACCGTGACTGTCTGGGATCCTTGGTGAACTGTGTAGTGTAAGCTAGCTATTGATGTGGTATACCTTGACTATCTGGGATCCTTGGTGAACTGTGTAGTGTAAGCTAGCTATTGGTGTGGTATACCTTGACTGTCCGGGATCCTTGGTGAACTGTGTAGTGTAAGCTAGCTATTGGTGTGGTATACCTTGACTGTCTGGCATCCTTGGTGAACTGTGTAGTGTAAGCTAGCTATTGGTGTGGTATACATTGACTGTCTGGCATCCTTGGTGAACTGTGTAGTGTAAGCTAGCTATTGGTGTGGTATACATTGACTGTCTGGCATCCTTGGTGAACTGTGTAGTGTAAGCTAGCTATTTGTGTGGTATACCATGACTGTCTGGCATCCTTGGTGAACTGTGTAGTGTAAGCTAGCTATTAATGGGGTATACTTTGACTGTCTGACATCCTTGGTGAACTGTGTAGTGTAAGCTAGCTATTGATGTGGTATACCTTGACTGTCTGGCATCCTTGGTGAACTGTGTAGTGTAAGCTAGCTATTGATGTGGTATACCTTGACTGTCTGGGATCCTTGGTGAACTGTGTAGTGTAAGCTAGCTATTGATGTGGTATACCTTGACTGTCTGGGATCCTTGGTGAACTGTGTAGTGTAAGCTAGCTATTGATGTGGTATACCTTGACTGTCCGGGATCCTTGGTGAACTGTGTAGTGTAAGCTAGCTATTGATGTGGTATACCTTGACTGTCTGGCATCCTTGGTGAACTGTGTAGTGTAAGCTAGCTATTGGTGTGGTATACCTTGACTGTCCGGGATCCTTGGTGAACTGTGTAGTGTAAGCTAGCTATTGATGTGGTATACCTTGACTGTCCGGGATCCTTGGTGAACTGTGTAGTGTAAGCTAGCTATTGATGTGGTATACCTTGACTGTCTGGGATCCTTGGTGAACTGTGTAGTGTAAGCTAGCTATTAATGTGGTATACATTGACTGTCCGGGATCCTTGGTGAACTGTGTAGTGTAAGCTAGCTATTGATGTGGTATACCTTGACTGTCCGGGATCCTTGGTGGACTGTGTAGTGTAAGCTAGCTATTGATGTGGTATACCTTGACTGTCCGGATCCTTGGTGAACTGTGTAGTGTAAGCTAGCTATTGTGGTATACCTTGACTGTCCGGGATCCTTGGTGAACTGTGTAGTGTAAGCTAGCTATTGATGTGGTATACCTTGACTGTCCGGGATCCTTGGTGAACTGTGTAGTGTAAGCTAGCTATTGATGTGGTATACCTTGACTGTCCGGGATCCTTGGTGAACTGTGTAGTGTAAGCTAGCTATTGATGGTATACCTTGACTGTCTGGCATCCTTGGTGAACTGTGTAGTGTAAGCTAGCTATTGATGTGGTATACCTTGACTGTCTGGATCCTTGGTGAACTGTGTAGTGTAAGCTAGCTATTGGTGTGGTATACCTTGACTGTCCGGGATCCTTGGTGAACTGTGTAGTGTAAGCTAGCTATTGATGTGGTATACCTTGACTGTCTGGATCCTTGGTGAACTGTGTAGTGTAAGCTAGCTATTGATGTGGTATACCTTGACTGTCCGGGATCCTTGGTGAACTGTGTAGTGTAAGCTAGCTATTGATGTGGTATACCTTGACTGTCCGGGATCCTTGGTGAACTGTGTAGTGTAAGCTAGCTATTGATGTGGTATACCTTGACTGTCTGGCATCCTTGGTGAACTGTGTAGTGTAAGCTAGCTATTGATGTGGTATACCTTGACTGTCCGGGATCCTTGGTGAACTGTGTAGTGTAAGCTAGCTATTGATGTGGTATACCTTGACTGTCTGGGATCCTTGGTGAACTGTGTAGTGTAAGCTAGCTATTGGTGTGGTATACCTTGACTGTCCGGGATCCTTGGTGAACTGTGTAGTGTAAGCTAGCTATTGGTGTGGTATACCTTGACTGTCGGGGATCCTTGGTGAACTGTGTAGTGTAAGCTAGCTATTGATGTGGTATACCTTGACGTCGGGATCCTTGGTGGACTGTGTAGTGTAAGCTAGCTATTGATGTGGTATACCTTGACTGTCCGGGATCCTTGGTGAACTGTGTAGTGTAAGCTAGCTATTGGTGTGGTATACCTTGACTGTCCGGGATCCTTGGTGAACTGTGTAGTGTAAGCTAGCTATTGGTGTGGTATACCTTGACTGTCGGGGATCCTTGGTGAACTGTGTAGTGTAAGCTAGCTATTGATGTGGTATACCTTGACTGTCTGGCATCCTTGGTGAACTGTGTAGTGTAAGCTAGCTATTGATGTGGTATACCTTGACTGTCCTGGATCCTTGGTGAACTGTGTAGTGTAAGCTAGCTATTGATGTGGTATACCTTGACTGTCCGGGATCCTTGGTGAACTGTGTAGTGTAAGCTAGCTATTGATGTGGTATACCTTGACTGTCTGGGATCCTTGGTGAACTGTGTAGTGTAAGCTAGCTATTGATGTGGTATACCTTGACTGTCTGGGATCCTTGGTGAACTGTGTAGTGTAAGCTAGCTATTGGTGTGGTATACCTTGACTGTCCGGGATCCTTGGTGAACTGTGTAGTGTAAGCTAGCTATTGGTGTGGTATACCTTGACTGTCTGGCATCCTTGGTGAACTGTGTAGTGTAAGCTAGCTATTGATGTGGTATACCTTGACTGTCTGGGATCCTTGGTGAACTGTGTAGTGTAAGCTAGCTATTGGTGTGGTATACCTTGACTGTCGGGGATCCTTGGTGAACTGTGTAGTGTAAGCTAGCTATTGATGTGGTATACCTTGACTGTCTGGATCCTTGGTGAACTGTGTAGTGTAAGCTAGCTATTGGTGTGGTATACCTTGACTGTCGGGGATCCTTGGTGAACTGTGTAGTGTAAGCTAGCTATTGATGTGGTATACCTTGACTGTCCTGGATCCTTGGTGAACTGTGTAGTGTAAGCTAGCTATTGGTGTGGTATACCTTGACTGTCGGGGATCCTTGGTGAACTGTGTAGTGTAAGCTAGCTATTGATGTGGTATACCTTGACTGTCCTGGATCCTTGGTGAACTGTGTAGTGTAAGCTAGCTATTGGTGTGGTATACCTTGACTGTCGGGGATCCTTGGTGAACTGTGTAGTGTAAGCTAGCTATTGATGTGGTATACCTTGACTGTCCTGGATCCTTGGTGAACTGTGTAATGTAAGCTAGCTATTGATGTGGTAAACCTTGACTGTCCGGGATCCTTGGTGAACTGTGTAGTGTAAGCTCGCTATTGATGTGGTATACCGTGACTGTCTGGGATCCTTGGTGAACTGTGTAGTGTAAGCTAGCTATTGATGTGGTATACCTTGACTATCTGGGATCCTAGGTGAACAGTGTAGTGTAAGCTAGCTATTGGTGTGGTATACCTTGACTGTCCGGGATCCTTGGTGAACTGTGTAGTGTAAGCTAGCTATTGGTGTGGTATACCTTGACTGTCTGGCATCCTTGGTGAACTGTGTAGTGTAAGTTAGCTATTGGTGTGGTATACATTGACTGTCTGGCATCCTTGATGAACTGTGTAGTGTAAGCTAGCTATTGGTGTGGTATACATTGACTGTCTGGCATCCTTGGTGAACTGTGTAGTGTAAGCTAGCTATTAATGGGGTATACCTTGACTGTCTGACATCCTTGGTGAACTGTGTAGTGTAAGCTAGCTATTGATGCGGTATACATTGACTGTCTGGCATCCTTGGTGGACTGTGTAGTGTAAGCTAGCTATAGATGTTGTATACCTTGACTGTCCAGGATCCTTGGTGGACTGTGTAGTGTAAGCTAGCTATTGATGTGGTATACCTTGACTGTCTGGCATCCTTGGTGAACTGTGTAGTGTAAGCTAGCTATTTGTGTGGTATACCTTGACTGTCCGGGATCCTTGGTGAACTGTGTAGTGTAAGCTAGCTATTGATGTGGTATACCTTGACTGTCCGGGATCCTTGGTGAACTGTGTAGTGTAAGCTAGCTATTGATGTGGTATACATTGACTGTCTGGCATCCTTGGTGAACTGTGTAGTGTAAGCTAGCTATTAATGGGGTATACCTTGACTGTCCGGGATCCTTGGTGAACTGTGTAGTGTAAGCTAGCTATTGATGTGATATACCTTGACTGTCCGGGATCCTTGGTGGACTGTGTAGTGTAAGCTAGCTATTGATATGGTATACCGTGACTGTCTGGGATACTTGGTGAACTGTGTAGTGTAAGCTAGCTATTGATGTAGTATACCTTGACTATCTGGGATCCTTGGTGAACTGTGTAGTGTAAGCTAGCTATTGGTGTGGTATACCTTGACTGTCCGGGATCCTTGGTGAACTGTGTAGTGTAAGCTAGCTATTGGTGTGGTATACCTTGACTGTCTGGCATCCTTGGTGAACTGTGTAGTGTAAGCTCGCTATTGGTGTGGTATACATTGACTGTCTGGCATCCTTGGTGAACTGTGTAGTGTAAGCTAGCTATTGGTGTGGTATACATTGACTGTCTGGCATCCTTGGTGAACTGTGTAGTGTAAGCTAGCTATTTGTGTGGTATACCATGACTGTCTGGCATCCTTGGTGAACTGTGTAGTGTAAGCTAGCTATTAATGGGGTATACTTTGACTGTCTGACATCCTTGGTGAACTGTGTAGTGTAAGCTAGCTATTGATGTGGTATACCTTGACTGTCCTGGATCCTTGGTGAACTGTGTAATGTAAGCTAGCTATTGATGTCGTAAACCTTGACTGTCCGGGATCCTTGGTGAACTGTGTAG
>CM026400.1:13074310-13103883 GCA_014843695.1 Archivesica marissinica | reverse complement strand
AGATAACAAGCATGTGATAGGTATCTCTGCATAGATAGACACACAGATAACAAGCATGTGATAGGTATCTCTGCATGGATAGAACACAGATAACAAGCATGTGATAGGTATCTCTGCATGGATAGCCTCAGATAACAAGCATGTGATAGGTATCTCTGCATAGATAGATACACAGATAACAAGCATGTGATAGGTATCTCTGCATAGATAGACACACAGATAACAAGCATGTGATAGGTATCTCTGCATGGATAGATAGACGCACAGATAACAAGCATGTGATAGGTATCTCTGCATAGATAGATAGACACACAGATAACAAGCATGTGATAGGTATCTCTGCATAGATAGCCTCAGATAACAAGCATGTGATAGGTATCTCTGCATAGATAGCCTCAGATAACAGCATGATAGGTATCTCTGCATGGATAGATGCACAGATAACAAGCATGTGATAGGTATCTCTGCATAGATAGATGCACAGATAACAAGCATGTGATAGGTATCTCTGCATGGATAGATGCACAGATAACAAGCATGTGATAGGTATCTCTGCATAGATAGACGCACAGATAACAAGCATGTGATAGGTATCTCTGCATGGATAGACGCACAGATAACAAGCATGTGATAGGTATCTCTGCATAGATAGACGCACAGATAACAAGCATGTGATAGGTATCTCTGCATGGATAGCCTCAGATAACAAGCATGTGATAGGTATCTCTGCATGGATAGCCTCAGATAACATGCATGTGATAGGTATCTCTGCATAGATAGATGCACAGATAACAAGCATGTGATAGGTATCTCTGCATGGATAGACACACAGATAACAAGCATGTGATAGGTATCTCTGCATGGATAGCCTCAGATAACAAGCATGTGATAGGTATCTCTGCATAGATAGCCTCAGATAACATGCATGTGATAGGTATCTCTGCATGGATAGCCACAGATAACAAGCATGTGATAGGTATCTCTGCATGGATAGCCTCAGATAACAAGCATGTGATAGGTATCTCTGCATGGATAGCCTCAGATAACAAGCATGTGATAGGTATCTCTGCATGGATAGACACAGATAACAAGCATGTGATAGGTATCTCTGCATAGATAGATGCACAGATAACAAGCATGTGATAGGTATCTCTGCATGGATAGCACACAGATAACAAGCATGTGATAGGTATCTCTGCATGGATAGCCTCAGATAACAAGCATGTGATAGGTATCTCTGCATAGATAGCCACAGATAACAAGCATGTGATAGGTATCTCTGCATGGATAGACGCACAGATAACAAGCATGTGATAGGTATCTCTGCATGGATAGACGCACAGATAACAAGCATGTGATAGGTATCTCTGCATGGATAGACGCACAGATAACAAGCATGTGATAGGTATCTCTGCATGGATAGACACACAGATAACAAGCATGTGATAGGTATCTCTGCATGGATAGATGCACAGATAACATGCATGTGATAGGTATCTCTGCATGGATAGATGCACAGATAACAAGCATGTGATAGGTATCTCTGCATGGATAGACTCACAGATAACAAGCATGTGATAGGTATCTCTGCATAGATAGATGCACAGATAACAAGCATGTGATAGGTATCTCTGCATGGATAGACGCACAGATAACAAGCATGTGATAGGTATCTCTGCATGGATAGACGCACAGATAACAAGCATGTGATAGGTATCTCTGCATGGATAGACACACAGATAACAAGCATGTGATAGGTATCTCTGCATGGATAGATGCACAGATAACAAGCATGTGATAGGTATCTCTGCATGGATAGAGCACAGATAACAAGCATGTGATAGGTATCTCTGCATGGATAGACTCACAGATAACAAGCATGTGATAGGTATCTCTGCATGGATAGATAGACGCACAGATAACAAGCATGTGATAGGTATCTCTGCATGGATAGACCACAGATAACAAGCATGTGATAGGTATCTCTGCATGGATAGATGCACAGATAACAAGCATGTGATAGGTATCTCTGCATGGATAGATGCACAGATAACAAGCATGTGATAGGTATCTCTGCATAGATAGCCTCAGATAACAAGCATGTGATAGGTATCTCTGCATGGATAGATAGACGCACAGATAACAAGCATGTGATAGGTATCTCTGCATGGATAGACACACAGATAACAAGCATGTGATAGGTATCTCTGCATAGATAGATGCACAGATAACAAGCATGTGATAGGTATCTCTGCATAGATAGACACACAGATAACAAGCATGTGATAGGTATCTCTGCATAGATAGCCACAGATAACAAGCATGTGATAGGTATCTCTGCATAGATAGACGCACAGATAACAAGCATGTGATAGGTATCTCTGCATGGATAGCCACAGATAACAAGCATGTGATAGGTATCTCTGCATAGATAGCCTCAGATAACAAGCATGTGATAGGTATCTCTGCATAGATAGACGCACAGATAACAAGCATGTGATAGGTATCTCTGCATGGATAGACGCACAGATAACAAGCATGTGATAGGTATCTCTGCATGGATAGCCTCAGATAACAAGCATGTGATAGGTATCTCTGCATGGATAGCCTCAGATAACATGCATGTGATAGGTATCTCTGCATAGATAGATGCACAGATAACAAGCATGTGATAGGTATCTCTGCATGGATAGACACACAGATAACAAGCATGTGATAGGTATCTCTGCATGGATAGCCTCAGATAACAAGCATGTGATAGGTATCTCTGCATAGATAGCCACAGATAACAAGCATGTGATAGGTATCTCTGCATGGATATCCACAGATAACAAGCATGTGATAGGTATCTCTGCATGGATAGCCACAGATAACAAGCATGTGATAGGTATCTCTGCATGGATAGCCTCAGATAACAAGCATGTGATAGGTATCTCTGCATGGATAGACTCAGATAACAAGCATGTGATAGGTATCTCTGCATAGATAGATGCACAGATAACAAGCATGTGATAGGTATCTCTGCATAGATAGACACACAGATAACAAGCATGTGATAGGTATCTCTGCATAGATAGACTCACAGATAACAAGCATGTGATAGGTATCTCTGCATGGATAGCCTCAGATAACAAGCATGTGATAGGTATCTCTGCATAGATAGACTCACAGATAACAAGCATGTGATAGGTATCTCTGCATGGATAGCCTCAGATAACAAGCATGTGATAGGTATCTCTGCATGGATAGACACACAGATAACAAGCATGTGATAGGTATCTCTGCATGGATAGCCTCAGATAACAAGCATGTGATAGGTATCTCTGCATGGATAGACACACAGATAACAAGCATGTGATAGGTATCTCTGCATGGATAGACTCACAGATAACAAGCATGTGATAGGTATCTCTGCATGGATAGATAGACGCACAGATAACATGCATGTGATAGGTATCTCTGCATGGATAGACACACAGATAACAAGCATGTGATAGGTATCTCTGTATAGATAGATGCACAGATAACAAGCATGTGATAGGTATCTCTGCATAGATAGATGCACAGATAACATGCATGTGATAGGTATCTCTGTATGGATAGATGCACAGATAACAAGCATGTGATAGGTATCTCTGCATAGATAGATGCACAGATAACAAGCATGTGATAGGTATCTCTGCATAGATAGCCTCAGATAACAAGCATGTGATAGGTATCTCTGCATGGATAGACGCACAGATAACACGCATGTGATAGGTATCTCTGCATGGATAGACGCACAGATAACATGCATGTGATAGGTATCTCTGCATGGATAGACACAGATAACACGCATGTGATAGGTATCTCTGCATAGATAGATGCACAGATAACAAGCATGTGATAGGTATCTCTGCATAGATAGACACACAGATAACAAGCATGTGATAGGTATCTCTGCATAGATAGATGCACAGATAACAAGCATGTGATAGGTATCTCTGCATAGATAGACGCACAGATAACAAGCATGTGATAGGTATCTCTGCATAGATAGATGCACAGATAACAAGCATGTGATAGGTATCTCTGCATAGATAGATGCACAGATAACAAGCATGTGATAGGTATCTCTGCATAGATAGATGCACAGATAACAAGCATGTGATAGGTATCTCTGCATGGATAGACGCACAGATAACAAGCATGTGATAGGTATCTCTGCATAGATAGATGCACAGATAACAAGCATGTGATAGGTATCTCTGCATGGATAGACGCACAGATAACAAGCATGTGATAGGTATCTCTGCATGGATAGCCACAGATAACAAGCATGTGATAGGTATCTCTGCATGGATAGCCTCAGATAACATGCATGTGATAGGTATCTCTGCATGGATAGCCTCAGATAACAAGCATGTGATAGGTATCTCTGCATGGATAGCCTCAGATAACAAGCATGTGATAGGTATCTCTGCATAGATAGATGCACAGATAACAAGCATGTGATAGGTATCTCTGCATGGATAGACACACAGATAACAAGCATGTGATAGGTATCTCTGCATGGATAGCCTCAGATAACAAGCATGTGATAGGTATCTCTGCATAGATAGATGCACAGATAACAAGCATGTGATAGGTATCTCTGCATGGATAGACGCACAGATAACAAGCATGTGATAGGTATCTCTGCATGGATAGACTCACAGATAACAAGCATGTGATAGGTATCTCTGCATGGATAGACCACAGATAACAAGCATGTGATAGGTATCTCTGCATGGATAGATGCACAGATAACAAGCATGTGATAGGTATCTCTGCATGGATAGATGCACAGATAACAAGCATGTGATAGGTATCTCTGCATGGATAGACTCACAGATAACAAGCATGTGATAGGTATCTCTGCATGGATAGCCTCAGATAACAAGCATGTGATAGGTATCTCTGCATAGATAGATGCACAGATAACAAGCATGTGATAGGTATCTCTGCATAGATAGACACACAGATAACAAGCATGTGATAGGTATCTCTGCATAGATAGACTCACAGATAACAAGCATGTGATAGGTATCTCTGCATGGATAGCCTCAGATAACAAGCATGTGATAGGTATCTCTGCATGGATAGCCTCAGATAACAAGCATGTGATAGGTATCTCTGCATGGATAGACACACAGATAACAAGCATGTGATAGGTATCTCTGCATGGATAGACTCACAGATAACAAGCATGTGATAGGTATCTCTGCATGGATAGATAGACGCACAGATAACATGCATGTGATAGGTATCTCTGCATGGATAGACACACAGATAACATGCATGTGATAGGTATCTCTGCATGGATAGATGCACAGATAACAAGCATGTGATAGGTATCTCTGCATAGATAGATGCACAGATAACAAGCATGTGATAGGTATCTCTGCATAGATAGCCTCAGATAACAAGCATGTGATAGGTATCTCTGCATGGATAGACGCACAGATAACAAGCATGTGATAGGTATCTCTGCATGGATAGACGCACAGATAACATGCATGTGATAGGTATCTCTGCATGGATAGACACACAGATAACAAGCATGTGATAGGTATCTCTGCATAGATAGATGCACAGATAACAAGCATGTGATAGGTATCTCTGCATAGATAGACGCACAGATAACAAGCATGTGATAGGTATCTCTGCATGGATAGACGCACAGATAACAAGCATGTGATAGGTATCTCTGCATAGATAGATGCACAGATAACAAGCATGTGATAGGTATCTCTGCATGGATAGACGCACAGATAACAAGCATGTGATAGGTATCTCTGCATAGATAGACGCACAGATAACAAGCATGTGATAGGTATCTCTGCATGGATAGCCTCAGATAACAAGCATGTGATAGGTATCTCTGCATGGATAGCCTCAGATAACAAGCATGTGATAGGTATCTCTGCATGGATAGCCTCAGATAACAAGCATGTGATAGGTATCTCTGCATAGATAGATGCACAGATAACAAGCATGTGATAGGTATCTCTGCATGGATAGACACACAGATAACAAGCATGTGATAGGTATCTCTGCATGGATAGCCTCAGATAACAAGCATGTGATAGGTATCTCTGCATAGATAGATGCACAGATAACAAGCATGTGATAGGTATCTCTGCATGGATAGACGCACAGATAACAAGCATGTGATAGGTATCTCTGCATGGATAGACGCACAGATAACAAGCATGTGATAGGTATCTCTGCATGGATAGACACACAGATAACAAGCATGTGATAGGTATCTCTGCATGGATAGATGCACAGATAACATGCATGTGATAGGTATCTCTGCATGGATAGATGCACAGATAACAAGCATGTGATAGGTATCTCTGCATGGATAGACTCACAGATAACAAGCATGTGATAGGTATCTCTGCATGGATAGCCTCAGATAACAAGCATGTGATAGGTATCTCTGCATAGATAGACACACAGATAACAAGCATGTGATAGGTATCTCTGCATAGATAGACTCACAGATAACAAGCATGTGATAGGTATCTCTGCATGGATAGCCTCAGATAACAAGCATGTGATAGGTATCTCTGCATGGATAGCCTCAGATAACAAGCATGTGATAGGTATCTCTGCATGGATAGACACACAGATAACAAGCATGTGATAGGTATCTCTGCATGGATAGACTCACAGATAACAAGCATGTGATAGGTATCTCTGCATGGATAGATAGACGCACAGATAACATGCATGTGATAGGTATCTCTGCATGGATAGACACACAGATAACAAGCATGTGATAGGTATCTCTGCATGGATAGATGCACAGATAACAAGCATGTGATAGGTATCTCTGCATAGATAGATGCACAGATAACAAGCATGTGATAGGTATCTCTGCATAGATAGCCTCAGATAACAAGCATGTGATAGGTATCTCTGCATGGATAGACGCACAGATAACAAGCATGTGATAGGTATCTCTGCATGGATAGACGCACAGATAACATGCATGTGATAGGTATCTCTGCATGGATAGACACACAGATAACAAGCATGTGATAGGTATCTCTGCATAGATAGATGCACAGATAACAAGCATGTGATAGGTATCTCTGCATGGATAGACGCACAGATAACAAGCATGTGATAGGTATCTCTGCATGGATAGATGCACAGATAACAAGCATGTGATAGGTATCTCTGCATGGATAGATGCACAGATAACAAGCATGTGATAGGTATCTCTGCATGGATAGACGCACAGATAACAAGCATGTGATAGGTATCTCTGCATGGATAGCCTCAGATAACAAGCATGTGATAGGTATCTCTGCATAGATAGATGCACAGATAACAAGCATGTGATAGGTATCTCTGCATAGATAGACACACAGATAACAAGCATGTGATAGGTATCTCTGCATAGATAGACTCACAGATAACAAGCATGTGATAGGTATCTCTGCATGGATAGCCTCAGATAACAAGCATGTGATAGGTATCTCTGCATGGATAGACACACAGATAACAAGCATGTGATAGGTATCTCTGCATGGATAGACTCACAGATAACAAGCATGTGATAGGTATCTCTGCATGGATAGATAGACGCACAGATAACATGCATGTGATAGGTATCTCTGCATGGATAGACACACAGATAACATGCATGTGATAGGTATCTCTGTATGGATAGATGCACAGATAACAAGCATGTGATAGGTATCTCTGCATGGATAGATGCACAGATAACACGCATGTGATAGGTATCTCTGCATGGATAGACACACAGATAACACGCATGTGATAGGTATCTCTGCATAGATAGAAACACAGATAACAAGCATGTGATAGGTATCTCTGCATGGATAGCCTCAGATAACAAGCATGTGATAGGTATCTCTGCATAGATAGATGCACAGATAACACGCATGTGATAGGTATCTCTGCATGGATAGACACACAGATAACACGCATGTGATAGGTATCTCTGCATGGATAGCCTCAGATAACAAGCATGTGATAGGTATCTCTGCATAGATAGATGCACAGATAACACGCATGTGATAGGTATCTCTGCATGGATAGACACACAGATAACACGCATGTGATAGGTATCTCTGCATGGATAGATTAGACGAACAGATAACAAGCATGTGATATATATCTCTGCAGGGCAAGACAATCCAAATTGTATCCTGGCTTCATACCTTCGTGATTTCCACCCATTATGAAGCAATCCTTGAGCCGAGACCCGATGCTGGCGTCCATACGCACTGCCACTGCGATGTTTGTAAGCGGTCCGAGACAAACAAGCGAGACCTCTCCTGATATATATATAAACATACACAGTTAAACACGTTCCGAGACAAACAAGCATGACCTCTCCTGATATATATATAAACATACACAGTTAAACACCGTCCGAGACAAACAAGCGAGACCTCTCCTGATATATATATAAACATACACAGTTAAACACGGTCCGAGACAAACAAGCGAGACCTCTCCTGATATATATATAAACATACACAGTTAAACTCGGTCCGAGACAAACAAGCGAGACCTCTCCTGATATATATATAAACATACACAGTTAAACACGGTCTGAGACAAACAAGCGAGACCTCTCCTGATATATATAAACATACACAGTTAAACACGGTCCGAGACAAACAAGCGATAACTCTCCTGATATATATATAAACATACACAATTAAACACGGTCCGAGACAAACAAGCAAGACCTCCTGATATATATATAAACATACACAGTTAAACACGGTCCGAGACAAACAAGCGAGACCTCTCCTGATATATATATATAAACATACACAGTTAAACACGGTCCGAGACAAACTAGCGAGATCTCTCCTGATCTATATATAAACATACACAGTTAAACATGGTCTGAGACAAACAAGCGAGATCTCTCCTGATATATATATAAGCATACACAGTTAAACACGGTCCGAGACAAACAAGCGAGATCTCTCCTGATATATATATAAACATACACAGTTAAACACGGTCCGAGACAAACAAGCGAGATCTCTCCTGATATATATATAAACATACACAGTTAAACACGGTCCGAGACAAACAAGCGAGATCTCTCCTGATATATATATAAGATACACAGTTAAACACGGTCCGAGACAAACAAGCGAGATCTCTCCTGATATATATATAAACATACACAGTTAAACACGGTCCGAGACAAACAAGCGAGATCTCTCCTGATATATATATAAACATACACAGTTAAACACGGTCCGAGACAAACAAGCGAGACCTCTCCTGATATATATATAAACATACACAGTTAAACACGGTCCGAGACAAACAAGCGAGATCTCTCCTGATATATATATAAACATACACAGTTAAACACGGTCCGAGACAAACAAGCGAGACCTCTCCTGATATATATATAAACATACACAGTTAAACACGGTCCGAGACAAACAAGCGAGACCTCTCCTGATATATATATAAACATACACAGTTAAACACGGTCTGAGACAAACAAGCGAGATCTCTCCTGATATATATATAAACATACACAGTTAAACACGGTCCGAGACAAACAAGCGAGACCTCTCCTGATATATATATAAACATACACAGTTAAACATGGTCTGAGACAAACAAGCGATAACTCTCCTGAGGTATAAACATACACAGTTAAACACGGTCCGCTAAGCGATAACTCTCCATGCCCTCGGGAATTGATGTAGCAATGTGGTAGTTGTCAGTGTATCGATCGGGAATTAATGTGGCAATATGGTGGTTGTCAGTATATGGTCGGGAATTGATATGGCACTGAGAAGGTTGTCAGTATATGGATCGGGAATTGATGTAGCAATGTGGTGGTTGTCGGTATATGGATCGGGAATTGATGTAGCAATGTGGTGGTTGTCGGTATATGGATCGGGAATTGATGTAGCAATGTGGTGGTTGTCAGTATATGGATCGTGAATTGATGTAGCAATGTGGTGGTTGTCGGTATATGGATCGGGAATTGATGTAGCAATGTGGTGGTTGTCAGTATATGGATCGGGAATTGATGTAGCAATGTGGTGGTTGTCAGTATATGGATCGGGAATTGATGTAGCAATGTGGTGGTTGTCGGTATATGGATCGGGAATTGGTGTGGAAATGTGGTGGTTGTCAGTATATGGTCGGTAATTGATGTAGCAATGTGGTGGTTGTCAGTATATGGATCGGGAATTGATGTAGCAATGTGGTGGTTGTCGGTATATGGATCAGGAATTGGTGTAGTAATGTGGTGGTTGTCAGTATATGGATCGGGAATTGATGTAGTAATGTGGTGGTTGTCAGTATATGGTCGGGAATTGGTGTGGAAATGTGGTGGTTGTCAGTGTATCGATCGGGAATTAATGTGGCAATATGGTGGTTGTCAGTATATGGTCGGGAATTGATATGGCACTGAGAAGGTTGTCAGTATATGGATCGTGAATTGATGTAGCAATGTGGTGGTTGTCAGTATATGGATCGGGAATTGATGTAGTAATGTGGTGGTTGTCAGTATATGGATCGGGAATTGATGTAGCAATGTGGTGGTTGTCAGTATATGGATCGGGAATTGATGTAGTAATGTGGTGGTTGTCGGTATATGGATCGGGAATTGGTGTGGAAATGTGGTGGTTGTCAGTATATGGTCGGGAATTGATGTAGCAATGTGGTGGTTGTCAGTATATGGTCGGGAATTGATGTAGCAATGTGGTGGTTGTCAGTATATGGTCGGGAATTGATGTAGTAATGTGGTGGTTGTCAGTATATGGTCGGGAATTGGTGTGGAAATGTGGTGGTTGTCAGTATATGGTCGGGATTTGATATGGCACTAAAGCGGTTGTCAGTATATATATATATCGATCGGGAATGTATGCTGTAATGAGATGCTATCAATCTGCATCTACGATTCGAAACATGGTATCAAGCCTTGCCTGCATTTTTCTTTATCAATCGGACTAGTGCAGTCACAGCATGCTCAGATTGTAAATAGCTGTCGTCCGGGGCATCAGTATCCGGTGCGTCACCAAAGCCATCTGACCCGTGATAATAGTCGCTTGGAGGTTTCTTGTCGCCAAGCAACGGTTCGTTACAGCCAACAAACACTGGAATCTTTGCAAGGCGATAATGGTTACAATATATTTGGATATATAGGATAGCATAGAATATGTCAATATGATATTATGGTAGAGTGTAACCAATTTTCGACATAGATAATACGGGCCATTTGAATTAAAATAATTACACATCGTTGGAAATAGCTTATTTTCAATAATCAGAACAGCTAATCATTGTCGTCAGTATATCTTCCTTAGATGTCAAATTCCTCGCGGGGATGTAGTCATATTCCTCCTATGATGTCAAACTGGTCACTGAGAATAGCTTCCTGTGTTGAATTTACAAGATTTCCACGATGAACTTATCCCCGCTAGCATGTGGAGTGTAGCACTTGAAAAACCAAATACCATTGAACTTATGTCTTTTGCAGCAAAACAAGTCACATGCTTAAACTGTAACACCATTACATATGATGAACTGTTCCACATTGTTTATGAATACGATACTGTTAAATCAGATAACTTCAGAAACATTTACCTGAAACATGTACATGACTATTTCTCTAATAACTTATATATGTTAATGAAAAATATATCACGACCTGCGTTCTTGAAATATTTACTAGGACATATAGACAAAGACATTGCCAGATTAATACATCCGGAACAGTATTCAGACTTTCTGTGCACCAGTGCTTCATTTCTTAAGCAAGTTTATGCGATAGCATTATAAAATAAAGAAAATAATGTGTTCATATATGTGATACAAAATGATACTAGTAATATCACCATGTACTTCATAATGTACCATTTTCGCTTTCTTGAATCCTTATGTTGTTTTAGATGGTTGTATATTTATTATTAAGCCCGAGAATAACTATTGACACTTTCCTTGATTTTAGGCCAAGGTTATGTTGTTGTATTGTTGTTGTTTTTTTTCATTCTTAATTATCTGTACGTATGTTATGTTGTATGTATATTCTAATTCGTACCTGATCTATAGTTGTGTTTATAATTATGTTCTGTATTTTTGTATCTTTCTTGATGATTGTATGTAACTCTTCAGAAATGGAGGAATAAAAGATAATATATACTCTAAATAGAGGATAACAAATTTTATTTTTATTTTATGGTAATTGGTGAAAAACAAACACAAAATGAAGAAATTAAAATAGCTGACCGCCGTGTTTTTGCGCGGATGAATACATTGATGACTATACGTCGTGAGTCGATACACAAATCTGCCGCCATCTTTAATTTAAAGTTGAATCGAGGAAAAATACATGAAATTATTTATTGGATTTATTGTTACAATTTGCAATGACAAAATTCGAGACATTGTCAGTTGTATTTCACTTTTAATTTGTTTCATAACAAAAACAATAATACAGGTAAATAGTGTCATTGAAGCCAGGTAAACGGTGAAAATTAAATGACATGTGTGACACGGTGCAAGTTGGTGAAAAAACAGCAACATCGGATGATGAAGAATAGTGTATTGGGAAGGGAGATAATAAAAAAGTAGTCCGGCAAAATACAGTGAGTGATATGCAGTGAGTGATATGGATTATATCTCATTGATAGAACACTGTATTTCATCAATTAGCACAAAATAAATGACTATATCCATGATTTAGCTCTCTATGAGGTGTTGTTCGCAATCATTGTAAAATGAATAAAGTTTAAACTTATGAGGCGTTGCCGTGGTCTAAACAGTATTTATTCTAATAAATGTACATGTATAACACAACAAATGTTACAAATTACATAAATTGTGAATGGTTTGGATTGGAAAACAGGTTTTCAGAAAACTTATATTAATTCCTCTCCAATTATTTTATTACAACAAGTTGTGTTGGATGTGTCAATAAACCCGCTGGATATATGCCGCAAAGCCGGATATATGCCGTCCAGTGGTATATATGCTGTCTAGCCAGGTATATGTCGTCCAGTGGTATATATGCTGTCTAGCCAGGTATATGTCGTCCAGTGGGATATATGCCGTCCAGTGGGATATATGCTGTCTAGCCAGGTATATGTCGTCCAGTGGGATATATGTCGTCCAGTGGTATATATGCTGTCTAGCCAGGTATATGTCGTCCAGTGGGATATATGCCGTCCAGTGGGATATATGTGTCTAGCCAGGTTATGTGTCCAGTGGGATATATGCCGTCCAGTGGATATATGCTGTCTAGCCAGGTATATGTCGTCCAGTGGTATATATGCTGTCTAGCCAGGTATATGTCGTCCAGTGGGATATATGCCGTCCAGTGGGATATATGCTGTCTAGCCAGGTATATGTCATCCAGTGGGATATATGCTGTCTAGCCAGGTATATGTCATCCAGTGGGATATATGCTGTCTAGCCAGGTATATGCCGTCCAGTGGGATATATGCTGTCTAGCCAGGTATATGCCATCCAGTGGGATATATGCTGTCTAGACAGGTATATGCCGTCCAGTGGGATATATGCTGTCTAGCCAGGTATATGCCATCCAGTGGGATATATGCTGTCTAGCCAGGTATATGCCGTCCAGTGGGATATATGCTGTCTAGCCAGGTATATGCCATCCAGTGGGATATATGCTGTCTAGACAGGTATATGCCGTCCAGTGGGATATATGCTGTCTAGCCAGGTATATGTCATCCAGTGGGATATATGCTGTCTAGCCAGGTATATGTCATCCAGTGGGATATATGCTGTCTAGCCAGGTATATGCCATCCAGTGGGATATATGCTGTCTAGACAGGTATATGCCGTCCAGTGGTATATATGCCATCCAGTGTTATATATGCTGTCTAGCCAGGTATATGTCATCCAGTGGGATATATGCTGTCTAGCCAGGTATATGCCATCCAGTGGGATATATGCTGTCTAGCCAGGTATATGTCGTCCAGTGGGATATATGCTGTCTAGCCAGGTATATGTCGTCCAGTGGTATATATGCTGTCTAGCCAGGTATATGTCGTCCAGTGGGATATATGCCGTCCAGTGGGATATATGCTGTCTAGCCAGGTATATGTCATCCAGTGGGATATATGCCGTCCAGTGGTATATATGCTGTCTAGCCAGGTATATGTCGTCCAGTGGGATATATGCCGTCCAGTGGGATATATGCTGTCTAGCCAGGTATATGTCATCCAGTGGGATATATGCTGTCTAGCCAGGTATATGTCGTCCAGTGGTATATATGCTGTCTAGCCAGGTATATGTCATCCAGTGGGATATATGCCGTCCAGTGGGATATATGCTGTCTAGCCAGGTATATGTCATCCAGTGGGATATATGCTGTCTAGCCAGGTATATGTCGTCCAGTGGTATATATGCTGTCTAGCCAGGTATATGTCGTCCAGTGGGATATATGCTGTCTAGCCGGATATATGCCATCCAGTGGTATATATGCTGTCTAGCCAGGTATATGTCGTCCAGTGGGATATATGCTGTCCAGCCAGGTATATGTCGTCCAGCCAGGTATATGTCGTCTAGCCGGATATATGCCGTCCCGCAGGATATACGCCGACCAGCGGGATATACGCCGACCAGCAGGATATACGCCGACCAACGGGATACACGCCGTCCAGCGGGATATATGCTGTCCAGCGGGATATATGCCGTCCCGCAGGATATACGCCGTCCCGCAGGATATACGCCGTCCAGCGGGATATACGCCGACCAGCGGAATATATGCCGTCCCGCGGGATATACGCCGTCCAGCAGGATATACGCCGTCCAGTGGGAATCTTCAATGTGAATATGAGATATGCATCTGCTAGAAAGAGTAGAACAGAATATTTTCTTTCGGTCTAGTGTTGGTTGTCAATCTGTGTTTGGTTTGGGGTTTAACGTCGTACCATCTGCTTAGGCCATATGACGACTCCCCAACTATTATTGATGGCAGAAGATCCCGGATGTAGCACGAACGGAAACACAGGTAGAATCACCGAACCGACATACCGCAAGCCATCTGGATAGCTTCCTCAGTTGAAAGAATTAGACACACACAGTGGGAATCGAACTACCTTGTTGTCAATCTGTATGTATACTGTTTATTTGTTTCGATCTATTGTTGTCAATCTGTATGTACAATGTGAAATTGTTTCGATCTATTGTTGTCAATCTGTATGTACAATGTGTAATTGTTTCGATCTATTGTTGTCAATCTGTATGTATACTGTTTATTTGTTTCGATCTATTGTTGTCAATCTGTATGTATACTGTTTATTTGTTTCGATCTATTGTTGTCAATCTGTATGTACACTGTTTATTTGTTTCGATCTATTGTTGTCAATCTGTATGTATACTGTTTATTTGTTTCGATCTATTGTTGTCAATCTGTATGTAAACTGTTTATTTGTTTCGATCTATTGTTGTCAATCTGTATGTAAACTGTTTATTTGTTTCGATCTATTGTTGTCAATCTGTATGTACACTGTTTATTTTTTTCGATCTATTGTTGTCAATCTGTATGTACAATGTGTAATTGTTTCGATCTATTGTTGTCAATCTGTATGTACAATGTGTAATTGTTTCGATATATTGTTGTCAATCTGTATGTACAATGTGTAATTGTTTCGATCTATTGTTGTCAATCTGTATGTATACTGTTTATTTGTTTCGATCTATTGTTGTCAATCTGTATGTATACTGTTTATTTGTTTCGATCTATTGTTGTCAATCTGTATGTACAATGTGTAATTGTTTCGATCTATTGTTGTCAATCTGTATGTATACTGTTTATTTGTTTCGATCTATTGTTGTCAATCTGTATGTACACTGTTTATTTGTTTTGATCTATTGTTGTCAATCTGTATGTATACTGTTTATTTGTTTCGGTCTATTGTTGTCAATCTGTATGTATACTGTTTATAATAAACACATATACATTGTACATACAGATTGACAACAATAGATTATTTGTTTCGGTCTATTATTGTATATTGATGTTGATCTACATAAACATATTCACTGTTATGATATATTGCCTGTTCCAATGTAAACTTCAGGGTTCATTCTAGGTCAGAATTTTTGGGAGAAGTGAGAAAGCGCGTGATCGCTTCCTTAAATGGTGTTCTTTAATATACTTCTGCAAAATAGGGTTAAAATGCACAGTACAACCATTAAATACAACATTTGAATAGAAGGAGTGCTTTATAATGGGCCAGTGTATCTTACTAGACAAAATTTTGTTTGAAAATCGTAAAAACCAAAAATAATTTTGTTTAGGGAGAAGTCAGGGTCCCTAGGGCAGGGATCATTCTAGAGGGCGATGTGGGAGAAATTGTCGCCCTAGGGACCCTGAAAAATACATGAAAACATTTATTGGATTATTGAAGCCAGGTAAACGGTGAAAATTAAATGACACATGTGACATGGTGAAGAATAGTGTATTGGGAAGGGAGATAATCAAAAAAAGTAGTCCGACAAAATACAGTGAGTGATATGCAGTGAGTGATATGGATTATATCTCACTGATAGAACACTGTATTTCATCAATTAGCATAAAATAAAATGTGTTATTTGAAAGACCTGTGACTTCTATATTAAATGACTTCTCCCAAAAATTCTGACCTGGAATGAACCCTGCTAGGGCGACAATTTCACCTACATCGCCCTCTAAACTGATCCCTGAACTTATAACAGATATAAACCAGGTGACAATACGCATGCTACTTGGAACTTTGTGATCCTAATATATGCACATGGATGCATACAAACAGGTACTTACTTCCAGTCTATCGACAAGTTTGAGGATTCTAAGAACATTGAGGCCGACTTGAAGAGTATCCGTGTTGCCCATCACACAGGTGATACCAATAACGTCAACATCCGGGTTCTGAAGAGCGATCAGGATCGCCTGGGCGTCATCAACCCCAGCATCCGTATCAATCAGAAGCTTTTTCCTTGCCTTGGACATATCTCAGCTGTTGTTCCCTTTCTTGAAACTAAGCTTCTATATTAAATGAAATTCAATGAAAGTGAACATATACGCCATACACGGCAAAGTGGTTGTATAATATAAAATAGGAATATCCTATCAACTGGGAAAGCTAATATCAATTACTGAACTAGATGTTCCGCGGAAAGCCAGAGCGGTCAGGTTTGTACAGCCAATATATGCACGAGATAAATGTATACAAAATATACATAAAAAAGAACATAGAACTTACAAAGCAAATATACAAATCTACAATACCAGGGTTCATTCTAGGTCAGAATATTTGGGAGAAGTGAGAAAGTGCGTGATCGGTTCCTTAAATGGTGTTCTTTAATATACTTCTGCAAAATAGGGTTAAAATGCACAGTACAACCATTAAATACAACATTTGAATAGAAGGAGTGCTTTATAATGGGCCAGTGTATCTTACTAGACAAAATTTTGTTTGAAAATCATAAAAACCAAAAAATATAAAAAAAGACTTTTTTTTTTAGGGAGAAGTGGGGCCCCCAGAGGGCGAAGTCAGGGTCCCTAGGGCGACAATTTCGCCCACATCGCCCTCTAAACTGATCCCTGCAATACTAGCCTATTTGTTTTGCCGGTACGATCATACGATCACTTCTCACAGTTGATGTCGATTACACGATGTCACCATTTGGATTTGTTTACGAAATCCGATTGGTCCCAACTTACAAACGTGCTATGAACTAATACAAGGTAGATTTTAGTTCCATTAAAATATTTAATTAAGACTGAAGCGCTGCTCATGTTAAGTCGTTAGCACCTTAATCTTTACAGTCAGTGTGTGTTTTACGTTTATTTAACGTCGCTACCGGTTGCCCATATGAGCGATGCCTCCTGAAGATATTAGTCATTTTAGATTTTGGAGGATAGTGCAATGATACAGAGAGAGACCCATTCCAGAGTCTCCTCTGGTTCTTTTACGTGCACGGTGTAAAGTACCGACACGAGACCTCGGTTTAACGTCCCATCTGAAAGACTTAATATTATTAGGGTCAGACGGGGGATCGAACCTACGATCCCTGGATTACTAGTCCAGCGTGTTACCACTGGGCTACAGATCAGTCTGTTTTTATAGTCAGGTAACAGTCATATTGGTGTCATTGGTTAATATTTAGAGATGACTGTTTTCATTGGCTCCTTGCACCCTTATTGTTTTGTGCACGAGATTTCGCGCCATTTGAATGAATTTTGTTGTCACCTGTCGAATACTTTGAACCGGCCCACCCGATAAAATCCCTTATATTGGTTTGCTTTCATTTACGTTTCCTTACTGCATGTATCTCGGTGTTACTGGTTTTCAACGACGTAGTACATAACGGACTCCTATAGGTTTAGAATTGTCATACACTGCAAACAATTTTATGTCACCAAATAAACAATATTTTACCATTCATTCCCAAAAATCTCGAAGAAAATCGAATGTTTACTTTTTGAGAAAAGTTGACAAAATAGCGGTACCTCATTCTCAGTAATCCGGAATGACGTCACATGTTTTCACCTAACTGTGGAAATTGCCTACAGCGCGAACATTAGTATGTAAGCAACAGTTCTTTTTTAACAAAACAATAAACTAAGGAAGACTTACTTTAATAACAGGCTTAATTTATCATTTTCACTCAAAATTCATTTGTTGGACAGCATTTTGTCTATATACTGTATCTAAAACACTAACATTTAATTTAACTTAGTCAAACACAAGGTGCATAAGAAGTCGTCATCCCTCCTAATTACTCTGACTAAATGCAGAACCGTGCAGAGTCCAAGTGTCTACTATGTGACAGTGAATTCGGTGGATACATACACGAGTAAAAGTGTCTAACATGTGATAGTAGATTCAGTGGATACATACACGAGTCCAAGTGTCTACAATATGACAGTAGATTCAGTGGATACATACACGAGTCCAAGTGTCTACTATGTGACAGTAGATTCAGTGGATACATACACTTGCCCAAGTGTCTACTATGTGACAGTAGATTCAGTGGATACATACACGAGTCCAAGTGTCTGCTATGTGACAATAGAATCGGTGGATACATACACGAGTCCAAGTGTCTACTATGTGACAATAAATTCGGTGGATACATACACGAATCCAAGTGTCTACTATGTGATAGTAGATTCAGTGCATACATACACGAGTCCAAGTGGCTACTATGTGACAGTAGATTCGGTGGATACATACACGAGTCCAAGTGTCTACTATGTGACAGTAGATTCGGTGGATACATACATGAGTCCAAGTGTCTACTATGTGACAGTAGATTCGGTGGATACATACACGAGTCCAAGTGGCTACTATGTGATAGTAGATTCGGTGGATACATACACGAGTCCAAGTGTCTACTATGTGACAGTAGATTCAGTGGATATATACACGAGTCCAAGTGTCTACTATGTGACAGTAGATTCAGTGGATACATACACGAGTCCAAGTGTCTACTATGTGACAGTAGATTCAGTGGATACATACACGAGTCCAAGTGGCTACTATGTGACAGTATATTCAGTGGATACATACACGAGTCCAAGTGTCTACTATGTGATAGTATATTCGGTGGATACATACACGAGTCCAAGTGTCTACTATGTGACAGTAGATACATAAACGAGTCCAAGTGTCTACTATGTGACAGTAGATACATACACGAGTCCAAGTGTCTACTATGTGACAGTAGATACATACACGAGTCCAAGTGTCTACTATGTGACAGTAGATTCGGTGGATACATACACGAGTCCAAGTGTCTACTATGTGAAAGTAGATTCGGTGGATACATACACGAGTCCAAGTGTCTACTATGTGACAGTATATTCGGTGGATACATACACGAGTCCAAGTGTCTACTATGTGACAGTAGATTCGGTGGATACATACACGAGTCCAAGTGTCTACTATGTGATAGTAGATTCGGTGGATACATACACTTGCAAAATATTGCACATAATTTCACTAGTCCAAGTGTCTACTATGTGATAGTAGATTCGGTGGATACATACACGAGTCCAAGTGTCTACTATGTGACAGTAGATTCGGTGGATACATACACGAGTCCAAGTGCCTACTATGTGACAGTAGATTCAGTGGATACATACACGAGTCCAAGTGTCTACCATGTGATAGTAGATTCAGTGGATACATACACGAGTCCAAGTGTCTACTATGTGACAGTAGATTCAGTGGATACATACACGAGTCCAAGTGTCTACTATGTGACAGTAGATTCAGTGGATACATACACGAGTCCAAGTGTCTACTATGTGACAGTAGATTCAGTGGATACATACACGAGTCCAAGTGTCTACTATGTGACAGTAGATTCGGTGGATACATACACGAGTCCAAGTGTCTACTATGTGACAGTAGATTCGGTGGATACATACACGAGTCCAAGTGTCTACTATGTGACAGTAGATTCAGTGGATACATACACGAGTCCAAGTGTCTACTATGTGACAGTAGATTCGGTGGATACATACACGAGTCCAAGTGTCTACTATGTGACAGTAGATTCAGTGGATACATACACGAGTCCAAGTGTCTACTATGTGACAGTAGATTCAGTGGATACATACACGAGTCCAAGTGTCTACTATGTGACAGTAGATTCAGTGGATACATACACGAGTCCAAGTGTCTACTATGTGACAGTAGATTCAGTGGATACATACACGAGTCCAAGTGTCTACTATGTGACAGTAGATTCGGTGGATACATACACGAGTCCAAGTGTCTACTATGTGACAGTAGATTCGGTGGATACATACACGAGTCCAAGTGTCTACTATGTGACAGTATATTCGGTGGATACATACACGAGTCCAAGTGTCTACTATGTGACAGTAGATACATACACGAGTCCAAGTGTCTACTATGTGACAGTAGATACATACACGAGTCCAAGTGTCTACTATGTGACAGTAGATACATACACGAGTCCAAGTGTCTACTATGTGACAGTAGATTCGGTGGATACATACACGAGTCCAAGTGTCTACTATGTGACAGTAGATTCGGTGGATACATACACGAGTCCAAGTGTCTACTATGTGACAGTAGATTCGGTGGATACATACACGAGTCAAAGTGTCTAACATGTGATAGTAGATTCAGTGGATACATACACGAGTCCAAGTGTCTACAATATGACAGTAGATTCAGTGGATACATACACCAGTCCAAGTGTCTACTATGTGACAGTAGATTCAGTGGATACATACACTTGCCCAAGTGTCTACTATGTGACAGTAGATTCAGTGGATACATACACGAGTCCAAGTGTCTGCTATGTGACAATAGAATCGGTGGATACATACACGAGTCCAAGTGTCTACTATGTGACAATAAATTCGGTGGATACATACACGAATCCAAGTGTCTACTATGTGATAGTAGATTCAGTGCATACATACACGAGTCCAAGTGGCTACTATGTGACAGTAGATTCGGTGGATACATACACGAGTCCAAGTGTCTACTATGTGACAGTAGATTCGGTGGATACATACATGAGTCCAAGTGTCTACTATGTGACAGTAGATTCGGTGGATACATACACGAGTCCAAGTGGCTACTATGTGATAGTAGATTCGGTGGATACATACACGAGTCCAAGTGTCTACTATGTGACAGTAGATTCAGTGGATACATACACGAGTCCAAGTGTCTACTATGTGACAGTAGATTCAGTGGATACATACACGAGTCCAAGTGTCTACTATGTGACAGTAGATTCAGTGGATACATACACGAGTCCAAGTGTCTACTATGTGACAGTATATTCGGTGGATACATACACGAGTCCAAGTGTCTACTATGTGACAGTATTCGTGGATACATACACGAGTCCAAGTGTCTACTATGTGACAGTAGATACATACACGAGTCCAAGTGTCTACTATGTGACAGTAGATACATACACGAGTCCAAGTGTCTACTATGTGACAGTAGATTCGGTGGATACATACACGAGTCCAAGTGTCTACTATGTGACAGTAGATTCGGTGGATACATACACGAGTCCAAGTGTCTACTATGTGACAGTAGATTCGGTGGATACATACACGAGTCCAAGTGTCTACTATGTGACAGTAGATTCGGTGGATACATACACGAGTCCAAGTGTCTACTATGTGACAGTAGATTCGGTGGATACATACACGAGTCCAAGTGTCTACTATGTGACAGTAGATTCGGTGGATACATACACGAGTCCAAGTGTCTACTATGTGACAGTAGATTCGGTGGATACATACACGAGTCCAAGTGTCTACTATGTGACAGTAGATTCAGTGGATACATACACGAGTCCAAGTGTCTACTATGTGACAGTAGATTCAGTGGATACATACACGAGTCCAAGTGTCTACTATGTGACAGTAGATTCGGTGGATACATACACGAGTCCAAGTGTCTACTATGTGACAGTAGATTCAGTGGATACATACACGAGTCCAAGTGTCTACTATGTGACAGTAGATTCAGTGGATACATACACGAGTCCAAGTGTCTACTATGTGACAGTAGATTCGGTGGATACATACACGAGTCAAAGTGTCTAACATGTGATAGTAGATTCAGTGGATACATACACGAGTCCAAGTGTCTACAATATGACAGTAGATTCAGTGGATACATACACCAGTCCAAGTGTCTACTATGTGACAGTAGATTCAGTGGATACATACACTTGCCCAAGTGTCTACTATGTGACAGTAGATTCAGTGGATACATACACGAGTCCAAGTGTCTACTATGTGACAGTAGATTCGGTGGATACATACACGAGTCCAAGTGTCTACTATGTGACAATAGATTCGGTGGATACATACACGAGTCCAAGTGTCTACTATGTGATAGTAGATTCAGTGCATACATACACGAGTCCAAGTGGCTACTATGTGACAGTAGATTCGTGGATACATACACGAGTCCAAGTGTCTACTATGTGACAGTAGATTCGGTGGATACATACACGAGTCCAAGTGTCTACTATGTGACAGTAGATTCGGTGGATACATACACGAGTCCAAGTGTCTACTATGTGACAGTAGATTCGGTGGATACATACACGAGTCCAAGTGTCTACTATGTGACAGTAGATTCGGTGGATACATACACGAGTCCAAGTGTCTACTATGTGACAGTAGATTCGGTGGATACATACACGAGTCCAAGTGTCTACTATGTGACAGTAGATTCAGTGGATACATACACGAGTCCAAGTGTCTACTATGTGACAGTAGATTCAGTGGATACATACACGAGTCCAAGTGTCTACTATGTGACAGTATATTCAGTGGATACATACACGAGTCCAAGTGTCTACTATGTGACAGTATATTCGGTGGATACATACACGAGTCCAAGTGTCTACTATGTGACAGTAGATACATAAACGAGTCCAAGTGTCTACTATGTGACAGTAGATACATACACGAGTCCAAGTGTCTACTATGTGACAGTAGATACATACACGAGTCCAAGTGTCTACTATGTGACAGTAGATTCGGTGGATACATACACGAGTCCAAGTGTCTACTATGTGACAGTAGATTCGGTGGATACATACACGAGTCCAAGTGTCTACTATGTGACAGTAGATTCGGTGGATACATACACGAGTCCAAGTGTCTACTATGTGACAGTAGATTCAGTGGATACATACACGAGTCCAAGTGTCTACTATGTGACAGTAGATTCGGTGGATACATACACGAGTCCAAGTGTCTACTATGTGACAGTAGATTCGGTGGATACATACACGAGTCCAAGTGTCTACTATGTGATAGTATATTCGGTGGATACATACACGAGTCCAAGTGTCTACTATGTGACAGTAGATACATACACGAGTCCAAGTGTCTACTATGTGACAGTAGATACATACACGAGTCCAAGTGTCTACTATGTGACAGTAGATACATACACGAGTCCAAGTGTCTACTATGTGACAGTAGATTCGGTGGATACATACACGAGTCCAAGTGTCTACTATGTGACAGTAGATTCAGTGGATACATACACGAGTCCAAGTGTCTACTATGTGACAGTAGATTCGGTGGATACATACACGAGTCCAAGTGTCTACTATGTGACAGTAGATTCGGTGGATACATACACGAGTCAAAGTGTCTAACATGTGATAGTAGATTCAGTGGATACATACACGAGTCCAAGTGTCTACAATATGACAGTAGATTCAGTGGATACATACACCAGTCCAAGTGTCTACTATGTGACAGTAGATTCAGTGGATACATACACTTGCCCAAGTGTCTACTATGTGACAGTAGATTCAGTGGATACATACACGAGTCCAAGTGTCTGCTATGTGACAATAGAATCGGTGGATACATACACGAGTCCAAGTGTCTACTATGTGACAATAAATTCGGTGGATACATACACGAATCCAAGTGTCTACTATGTGATAGTAGATTCAGTGCATACATACACGAGTCCAAGTGGCTACTATGTGACAGTAGATTCGGTGGATACATACACGAGTCCAAGTGTCTACTATGTGACAGTAGATTCGGTGGATACATACATGAGTCCAAGTGTCTACTATGTGACAGTAGATTCGGTGGATACATACACGAGTCCAAGTGGCTACTATGTGATAGTAGATTCGGTGGATACATACACGAGTCCAAGTGTCTACTATGTGACAGTAGATTCAGTGGATATATACACGAGTCCAAGTGTCTACTATGTGACAGTAGATTCAGTGGATACATACACGAGTCCAAGTGTCTACTATGTGACAGTAGATTCAGTGGATACATACACGAGTCCAAGTGGCTACTATGTGACAGTATATTCAGTGGATACATACACGAGTCCAAGTGTCTACTATGTGATAGTATATTCGGTGGATACATACACGAGTCCAAGTGTCTACTATGTGACAGTAGATACATAAACGAGTCCAAGTGTCTACTATGTGACAGTAGATACATACACGAGTCCAAGTGTCTACTATGTGACAGTAGATACATACACGAGTCCAAGTGTCTACTATGTGACAGTAGATTCAGTGGATACATACACGAGTCCAAGTGTCTACTATGTGACAGTAGATTCAGTGGATACATACACGAGTCCAAGTGTCTACTATGTGACAGTAGATTCGGTGGATACATACACGAGTCCAAGTGTCTACTATGTGACAGTAGATTCGGTGGATACATACACGAGTCCAAGTGTCTACTATGTGACAGTAGATTCGGTGGATACATACACGAGTCCAAGTGTCTACTATGTGACAGTAGATTCAGTGGATACATACACGAGTCCAAGTGTCTACTATGTGACAGTAGATTCAGTGGATACATACACGAGTCCAAGTGTCTACTATGTGACAGTAGATTCAGTGGATACATACACGAGTCCAAGTGTCTACTATGTGACAGTAGATTCGGTGGATACATACACGAGTCCAAGTGTCTACTATGTGACAGTAGATTCAGTGGATACATACACGAGTCCAAGTGCCTACTATGTGACAGTATATTCAGTGGATACATACACGAGTCCAAGTGTCTACTATGTGACAGTAGATTCAGTGCATACATACACGAGTCCAAGTGTCTACTATGTGACAGTAGATTCGGTGGATACATACACGAGTCAAAGTGTCTAACATGTGATAGTAGATTCAGTGGATACATACACGAGTCCAAGTGTCTACAATATGACAGTAGATTCAGTGGATACATACACCAGTCCAAGTGTCTACTATGTGACAGTAGATTCAGTGGATACATACACTTGCCCAAGTGTCTACTATGTGACAGTAGATTCAGTGGATACATACACGAGTCCAAGTGTCTGCTATGTGACAATAGAATCGGTGGATACATACACGAGTCCAAGTGTCTACTATGTGACAATAAATTCGGTGGATACATACACGAATCCAAGTGTCTACTATGTGATAGTAGATTCAGTGCATACATACACGAGTCCAAGTGGCTACTATGTGACAGTAGATTCGGTGGATACATACACGAGTCCAAGTGTCTACTATGTGACAGTAGATTCGGTGGATACATACATGAGTCCAAGTGTCTACTATGTGACAGTAGATTCGGTGGATACATACACGAGTCCAAGTGGCTACTATGTGATAGTAGATTCGGTGGATACATACACGAGTCCAAGTGTCTACTATGTGACAGTAGATTCAGTGGATATATACACGAGTCCAAGTGTCTACTATGTGACAGTAGATTCAGTGGATACATACACGAGTCCAAGTGTCTACTATGTGACAGTAGATTCAGTGGATACATACACGAGTCCAAGTGGCTACTATGTGACAGTATATTCAGTGGATACATACACGAGTCCAAGTGTCTACTATGTGATAGTATATTCGGTGGATACATACAC
The DNA here is from genome assembly GCA_014843695.1 of Archivesica marissinica. Taxonomy (NCBI): domain Eukaryota; kingdom Metazoa; phylum Mollusca; class Bivalvia; order Venerida; family Vesicomyidae; genus Archivesica; species Archivesica marissinica. The sequence goes on along the minus strand of CM026400.1, from coordinate 13,077,418 downwards.
GAGTCCAAGTGTCTACTATGTGACAGTAGATACATAAACGAGTCCAAGTGTCTACTATGTGACAGTAGATACATACACGAGTCCAAGTGTCTACTATGTGACAGTAGATACATACACGAGTCCAAGTGTCTACTATGTGACAGTAGATTCGGTGGATACATACACGAGTCCAAGTGTCTACTATGTGAAAGTAGATTCGGTGGATACATACACGAGTCCAAGTGTCTACTATGTGACAGTATATTCGGTGGATACATACACGAGTCCAAGTGTCTACTATGTGACAGTAGATTCGGTGGATACATACACGAGTCCAAGTGTCTACTATGTGATAGTAGATTCGGTGGATACATACACTTGCAAAATATTGCACATAATTTCACTAGTCCAAGTGTCTACTATGTGATAGTAGATTCGGTGGATACATACACGAGTCCAAGTGTCTACTATGTGACAGTAGATTCGGTGGATACATACACGAGTCCAAGTGCCTACTATGTGACAGTAGATTCAGTGGATACATACACGAGTCCAAGTGTCTACCATGTGATAGTAGATTCAGTGGATACATACACGAGTCCAAGTGTCTACTATGTGACAGTAGATTCAGTGGATACATACACGAGTCCAAGTGTCTACTATGTGACAGTAGATTCGGTGGATACATACACGAGTCCAAGTGTCTACTATGTGACAGTAGATTCAGTGGATACATACACGAGTCCAAGTGTCTACTATGTGACAGTAGATTCAGTGGATACATACACGAGTCCAAGTGTCTACTATGTGACAGTAGATTCGGTGGATACATACACGAGTCCAAGTGTCTACTATGTGACAGTAGATTCGGTGGATACATACACGAGTCCAAGTGTCTACTATGTGACAGTAGATTCAGTGGATACATACACGAGTCCAAGTGTCTACTATGTGACAGTAATTCGGTGGATACATACACGAGTCCAAGTGTCTACTATGTGACAGTAGATACATACACGAGTCCAAGTGTCTACTATGTGACAGTAGATACATACACGAGTCCAAGTGTCTACTATGTGACAGTAGATACATACACGAGTCCAAGTGTCTACTATGTGACAGTAGATTCGGTGGATACATACACGAGTCCAAGTGTCTACTATGTGACAGTAGATTCAGTGGATACATACACGAGTCCAAGTGTCTACTATGTGACAGTAGATTCGGTGGATACATACACGAGTCCAAGTGTCTACTATGTGATAGTAGATTCAGTGGATACATACACGAGTCCAAGTGTCTACAATGTGACAGTAGATTCAGTGGATACATACACGAGTCCAAGTGTCTACTATGTGACAGTAGATTCGGTGGATACATACACGAGTCCAAGTGTCTACTATGTGACAGTAGATTCAGTGGATACATACACGAGTCCAAGTGTCTACCATGTGATAGTAGATTCAGTGGATACATACACGAGTCCAAGTGTCTACTATGTGACAGTAGATTCAGTGGATACATACACGAGTCCAAGTGTTACTGTGACAGTAGATTCGTGGACAACACACAAACAACAAACAACATACACGAGTCCAAGTGTCTACTATGTGACAGTAGATTCAGTGGATACATACACGAGTCCAAGTGTCTACTATGTGACAGTAGATTCGGTGGATACATACACGAGTCCAAGTGTCTACTATGTGACAGTATATTCGGTGGATACATACACGAGTCCAAGTGTCTACTATGTGACAGTAGATTCGGTGGATACATACACGAGTCCAAGTGTCTACTATGTGACAGTAGATACATACACGAGTCCAAGGTCTACTATGTGACAGTAGATACATACACGAGTCCAAGTGTCTACTATGTGACAGTAGAACATACACGAGTCCAAGTGTCTACTATGTGACAGTAGATTCGTGGATACATACACGAGTCCAAGTGTCTACTATGTGACAGTAGATTCGGTGGATACATACACGAGTCCAAGTGTCTACTATGTGACAGTAGATTCGGTGGATACATACACGAGTCCAAGTGTCTACATGTGACAGTAGATTCAGTGGATACATACACGAGTCCAAGTGTCTACTATGTGACAGTAGATTCGGTGGATACATACACGAGTCCAAGTGTCTACTATGTGACAGTAGATTCAGTGGATACATACACGAGTCCAAGTGTCTACTATGTGACAGTAGATTCAGTGGATACATACACGAGTCCAAGTGTCTACTATGTGACAGTAGATTCAGTGGATACATACACGAGTCCAAGTGTCTACTATGTGACAGTAGATTCCAGGAACATACACGAGTCCAAGTGTTACTATGTGAAGTAGATTCGGTGGATACATACACGAGTCCAAGTGTCTACTATGTGACAGTAGATTCGGTGGATACATACACGAGTCCAAGTGTCTACTATGTGACAGTAGATTCGGTGGATACATACACGAGTCCAAGTGTCTACTATGTGACAGTAGATTCGGTGGATACATACACGAGTCCAAGTGTCTACTATGTGACAGTAGATTCGGTGGATACATACACGAGTCCAAGTGTCTACTATGTGACAGTAGATTCAGTGGATACATACACGAGTCCAAGTGTCTACTATGTGACAGTAGATTCAGTGGATACATACACGAGTCCAAGTGTCTACTATGTGACAGTAGATTCAGTGGATACATACACGAGTCCAAGTGTCTACTATGTGACAGTATATTCAGTGGATACATACACGAGTCCAAGTGTCTACTATGTGATAGTATATTCGGTGGATACATACACGAGTCCAAGTGTCTACTATGTGACAGTAGATACATAAACGAGTCCAAGTGTCTACTATGTGACAGTAGATACATACACGAGTCCAAGTGTCTACTATGTTACAGTAGATACATACACGAGTCCAAGTGTCTACTATGTGACAGTAGATTCGGTGGATACATACACGAGTCCAAGTGTCTACTATGTGACAGTAGATTCGGTGGATACATACACGAGTCCAAGTGTCTACTATGTGACAGTAGATTCGGTGGATACATACACGAGTCCAAGTGTCTACTATGTGACAGTAGATTCGGTGGATACATACACGAGTCCAAGTGTCTAC
>CM026400.1:13043858-13073310 GCA_014843695.1 Archivesica marissinica | reverse complement strand
CTATGTGATAGTAGATTCGGTGGATACATACACGAGTCCAAGTGTCTACTATGTGACAGTAGATTCGGTGGATACATACACGAGTCCAAGTGTCTACTATGTGACAGTAGATTCGGTGGATACATACACGAGTCCAAGTGTCTACTATGTGACAGTAGATTCGGTGGATACATACGAGTCCAAGTTTCTACTATGTGACAGTAGATTCAGTGGACATACATGAGTCCAAGTGTCTACTATGTGACAGTAGATTCGGTGGATACATACACGAGTCCAAGTGTCTACTAGTGATAGTAGATTCGGTGGATACATACACGAGTCCAAGTGTCTACTATGTGATAGTAGATTCGGTGGATACATACACTTGCAACATATTGCACATTGCACGAGTCCAAGTGTCTACTATGTGATAGTAGATTCGGTGGATACATACACGAGTCCAAGTGTCTACTATGTGAAAGTAGATTCGGTGGATACATACACGAGTCCAAGTGTCTACTATGTGACAGTAGATTCAGTGGATACATACACGAGTCCAAGTGTCTACTATGTGACAGTAGATTCAGTGGATACATACACGAGTCCAAGTGTCTACTATGTGACAGTAGATTCGGTGGATACATACACGAGTCCAAGTGTCTACTATGTGACAGTAGATTCGGTGGATACATACACGAGTCCAAGTGTCTACTATGTGACAGTAGATTCGGTGGATACATACACGAGTCCAAGTGTCTACTATGTGACAGTAGATTCAGTGGATACATACACGAGTCCAAGTGTCTACTATGTGACAGTAGATTCAGTGGATACATACACGAGTCCAAGTGTCTACTATGTGACAGTAGATTCGGTGGATACATACACGAGTCCAAGTGTCTACTATGTGACAGTAGATTCGGTGGATACATACACGAGTCCAAGTGTCTACTATGTGACAGTAGATTCAGTGGATACATACACGAGTCCAAGTGTCTACTATGTGACAGTAGATTCGGTGGATACATACACGAGTCCAAGTGTCTACTATGTGACAGTAGATTCAGTGGATACATACACGAGTCCAAGTGTCTACTATGTGACAGTAGATTCAGTGGATACATACACGAGTCCAAGTGTCTACTATGTGACAGTAGATTCGGTGGATACATACACGAGTCCAAGTGTCTACTATGTGACAGTAGATTCGGTGGATACATACACGAGTCCAAGTGTCTACTATGTGACAGTAGATTCGGTGGATACATACACGAGTCCAAGTGTCTACTATGTGACAGTAGATTCAGTGGATACATACACGAGTCCAAGTGTCTACTATGTGACAGTAGATTCAGTGGATACATACACGAGTCCAAGTGTCTACTATGTGACAGTAGATTCGGTGGATACATACACGAGTCCAAGTGTCTACTATGTGACAGTAGATTCGGTGGATACATACACGAGTCCAAGTGTCTACTATGTGACAGTATTCGGTGAATAATACATACACGAGTCCAAGTGTCTACTATGTGACAGTAGATTCGGTGGATACATACACGAGTCCAAGTGTCTACTATGTGACGTAGATTCGGTGGATACATACACGAGTCCAAGTGTCTACTATGTGACAGTAGATTCGTGGATACATACACGAGTCCAAGTGTCTACTATGTGATAGTAGATTCGGTGGATACATACACGAGTCCAAGTGTCTACTATGTGACATATATTCAGTGGATACATACACGAGTCCAAGTGTCTACTATGTGACAGTAGATTCAGTGGATACATACACGAGTCCAAGTGTCTACTATGTGACAGTAGATTCGGTGGATACATACACGAGTCCAAGTGTCTACTATGTGACAGTAGATTCAGTGGATACATACACGAGTCCAAGTGTCTACTATGTGACAGTAGATTCGGTGGATACATACACGAGTCCAAGTGTCTACTATGTGACAGTAGATTCGGTGGATACATACACGAGTCCAAGTGTCTACTATGTGACAGTAGATTCAGTGGATACATACACGAGTCCAAGTGTCTACTATGTGACAGTAGATTCGGTGGATACATACACGAGTCCAAGTGTCTACTATGTGACAGTAGATTCGGTGGATACATACACGAGTCCAAGTGTCTACTATGTGACAGTAGATTCGGTGGATACATACACGAGTCCAAGTGTCTACTATTGAATAATTCGGTGGATACATACACGAGTCCAAGTGTCTACTATGTGACAGTAGATTCGGTGGATACATACACGAGTCCAAGTGTCTACTATGTGACAGTAGATTCGGTGGATACATACACGAGTCCAAGTGTCTACTATGTGACAGTAGATTCGGTGGATACATACACGAGTCCAAGTGTCTACTATGTGACAGTAGATTCGGTGGATACATACACGAGTCCAAGTGTCTACTATGTGACAGTAGATTCGGTGGATACATACACGAGTCCAAGTGTCTACTATGTGACAGTAGATTCGGTGGATACATACACGAGTCCAAGTGTCTACTATGTGACAGTAGATTCAGTGGATACATACACGAGTCCAAGTGTCTACTATGTGACAGTAGATTCAGTGGATACATACACGAGTCCAAGTGTCTACTATGTGACAGTAGATTCGGTGGATACATACACGAGTCCAAGTGTCTACTATGTGACAGTAGATTCAGTGGATACATACACGAGTCCAAGTGTCTACTATGTGACAGTAGATTCAGTGGATACATACACGAGTCCAAGTGTCTACTATGTGACAGTAGATTCGGTGGATACATACACGAGTCCAAGTGTCTACTATGTGACAGTAGATTCGGTGGATACATACACGAGTCCAAGTGTCTACTATGTGACAGTAGATTCGGTGGATACATACACGAGTCCAAGTGTCTACTATGTGACAGTAGATTCGGTGGATACATACACGAGTCCAAGTGTCTACTATGTGACAGTAGATTCGGTGGATACATACACTTGCATATTGACATAATTCACGAGTCCAAGTGTCTACTATGTGATAGTAGATTCGGTGGATACATACACGAGTCCAAGTGTCTACTATGTGACAGTAGATTCGGTGGATACATACACGAGTCCAAGTGTCTACTATGTGACAGTAGATTCAGTGGATACATACACGAGTCCAAGTGTCTACTATGTGACAGTAGATTCGGTGGATACATACACGAGTCCAAGTGTCTACTATGTGACAGTAGATTCAGTGGATACATACACGAGTCCAAGTGTCTACTATGTGACAGTAGATTCAGTGGATACATACACGAGTCCAAGTGTCTACTATGTGACAGTAGATTCGGTGGATACATACACGAGTCCAAGTGTCTACTATGTGACAGTAGATTCGGTGGATACATACACGAGTCCAAGTGTCTACTATGTGACAGTAGATTCAGTGGATACATACACGAGTCCAAGTGTCTACTATGTGACAGTAGATTCAGTGGATACATACACGAGTCCAAGTGTCTACTATGTGACAGTAGATTCGGTGGATACATACACGAGTCCAAGTGTCTACTATGTGACAGTAGATTCGGTGGATACATACACGAGTCCAAGTGTCTACTATGTGACAGTAGATACATACACGAGTCCAAGTGTCTACTATGTGACAGTAGATACATACACGAGTCCAAGTGTCTACTATGTGACAGTAGATACATACACGAGTCCAAGTGTCTACTATGTGACAGTAGATTCGGTGGATACATACACGAGTCCAAGTGTCTACTATGTGACAGTAGATTCGGTGGATACATACACGAGTCCAAGTGTCTACTATGTGACAGTAGATTCGGTGGATACATACACGAGTCCAAGTGTCTACTATGTGACAGTAGATTCGGTGGATACATACACGAGTCCAAGTGTCTACTATGTGACAGTAGATTCGGTGGATACATACACGAGTCCAAGTGTCTACTATGTGACAGTAGATTCAGTGGATACATACACGAGTCCAAGTGTCTACTATGTGACAGTAGATTCAGTGGATACATACACGAGTCCAAGTGTCTACTATGTGATAGTAGATTCGGTGGATACATACACGAGTCCAAGTGTCTACTATGTGACAGTAGATTCAGTGGATACATACACGAGTCCAAGTGTCTACTATGTGACAGTAGATTCGGTGGATACATACACGAGTCCAAGTGTCTACTATGTGACAGTAGATTCGGTGGATACATACACGAGTCCAAGTTCTACTATGTGACAGTAGATTCAGTGGATACATACACGAGTCCAAGTGTCTACTATGTGACAGTAGATTCGGTGGATACATACACGAGTCCAAGTGTCTACTATGTGACAGTAGATTCGGTGGATACATACACGAGTCCAAGTGTCTACTATGTGATAGTAGATTCGGTGGATACATACACTGCACGAGTCCAAGTGTCTACTATGTGATAGTAGATTCGGTGGATACATACACGAGTCCAAGTGTCTACTATGTGACAGTAGATTCGGTGGATACATACACGAGTCCAAGTGTCTACTATGTGACAGTAGATTCAGTGGATACATACACGAGTCCAAGTGTCTACTATGTGACAGTAGATTCAGTGGATACATACACGAGTCCAAGTGTCTACTATGTGACAGTAGATTCGGTGGATACATACACGAGTCCAAGTGTCTACTATGTGACAGTAGATTCGGTGGATACATACACGAGTCCAAGTGTCTACTATGTGACAGTAGATTCGGTGGATACATACACGAGTCCAAGTGTCTACTATGTGACAGTAGATTCGGTGGATACATACACGAGTCCAAGTGTCTACTATGTGACAGTAGATTCGGTGGATACATACACGAGTCCAAGTGTCTACTATGTGACAGTAGATTCGGTGGATACATACACTTGCTATTGCATATTTCACGAGTCCAAGTGTCTACTATGTGATAGTAGATTCGGTGGATACATACACGAGTCCAAGTGTCTACTATGTGACAGTAGATTCAGTGGATACATACACGAGTCCAAGTGTCTACTATGTGACAGTAGATTCAGTGGATACATACACGAGTCCAAGTGTCTACTATGTGACAGTAGATTCGGTGGATACATACACGAGTCCAAGTGTCTACTATGTGACAGTAGATTCGGTGGATACATACACGAGTCCAAGTGTCTACTATGTGATAGTAGATTCGGTGGATACATACACTTGCAAAATATTGCACATAATTCACGAGTCCAAGTGTCTACTATGTGATAGTAGATTCGGTGGATACATACACGAGTCCAAGTGTCTACTATGTGACAGTAGATTCGGTGGATACATACACGAGTCCAAGTGTCTACTATGTGACAGTAGATTCAGTGGATACATACACGAGTCCAAGTGTCTACTATGTGACAGTAGATTCGGTGGATACATACACGAGTCCAAGTGTCTACTATGTGACAGTAGATTCGGTGGATACATACACGAGTCCAAGTGTCTACTATGTGATAGTATATTCGGTGGATACATACACGAGTCCAAGTGTCTACTATGTGACAGTAGATACATACACGAGTCCAAGTGTCTACTATGTGACAGTAGATACATACACGAGTCCAAGTGTCTACTATGTGACAGTAGATTCGGTGGATACATACACGAGTCCAAGTGTCTACTATGTGACAGTAGATTCGGTGGATACATACACGAGTCCAAGTGTCTACTATGTGACAGTAGATTCGGTGGATACATACACGAGTCCAAGTGTCTACTATGTGATAGTAGATTCGGTGGATACATACACGAGTCCAAGTGTCTACTATGTGATAGTAGATTCGGTGGATACATACACGAGTCCAAGTGTCTGCTATGTGACAATAGATTCAGTGGATACATACACGAGTCCAAGTGTCTACTATGTGACAGTAGATTCAGTGGCTACATACACGAGTCCAAGTGGCTACTATGTGATAGTAGATTCGGTGGATACATACACGAGTCCAAGTGTCTACTATGTGACAGTAGATTCAGTGGATACATACACGAGTTCAAGTGTCTACTATGTGACAGTAGATTCGGTGGATACATACACGAGTCCAAGTGTCTACTATGTGACAGTAGATTCGGTGGATACATACACGAGTCCAAGTTTCTACTATGTGACAGTAGATTCAGTGGATACATACATGAGTCCAAGTGTCTACTATGTGACAGTAGATTCGGTGGATACATAAACTTGCAAACAAATTGCACATAATTTGATTTTCCACATTGTGTGTTTTACGTTTATTTATCGTCGCTACCGGTTGCCCATATGAGAGACGCCTCCTGAAGAGATTAGTCAGTTTAGATTTTTGAAGGATAGTGCAAGGATACAGACAGAGAACCATTCTAGAGTCTCCTCTGGTTCTTTTACGTGCATAGTGTAAAGCACCGACACGAGCCCGGTTTAAATTCCCATCTGAAAGACTGTTAATTTTATTAGGCTCAGATGGGGGATCGAACCTGCAATCCCTGGGTTACCAGTCCACTACAGATCCGTCTGTTGAATTCCACCCATGTAGCAACATACATATATGCGAAGTGGCAACAACATTAACCAATCGTCTACGGAGGTCAACTGTGTGGCCCACATCGAGCAGGTCAAACGTTTCAATCACATTAATATTGCCATGTCATAAATCACGTGTAATATATAGCATCATAAATAATAGTCACTTCCAAGATCGCAATTGTGACTGATAGGCATGGACCTCGTAGGAAATAATCCTTTACTTTAAAGATAAGTTGTAACATCATACTAGTAAATTGTTTCATCATACCATCAGGATGTGTATTTATAAACAGTTTCATCATACCATCAGGATGTGTATTTATAAACAGTTTCATCATACCATCAGGATGTGTATTTATAAACAGTTTCATCATACCATCAGGATATGTATTTATAAACAGTTACATCATACCATCAGGATGTGTATTTATAAACAGTTACATCATACCATCAGGATGTGTATTTATAAACAGTTTCATCATACCATCAGGATGTGTATTTATAAACAGTTTCATCATACCATCAGGATGTGTATTTATAAACAGTTTCATCATACCATCAGGATGTGTATTTATAAACAGTTTCATCATACCATCAGGATGTGTATTTATAAACAGTTTCATCATACCACCAGGATGTGTATTTATAAACAGTTTCATCATACCACGAGGATGTGTATTTATAAACAGTTTCATCATACCATCAGGATGTGTATTTATAAACAGTTTCATCATACCACCAGGATGTGTATTTATAAACAGTTTCATCATACCACCAGGATGTGTATTTATAAACAGTTTCATCATACCACCAGGATGTGTATTTATAAACAGTTTCATCATACCACCAGGATGTGTATTTATAAACAGTTTCAACATACCATCAGGATGTGTATTTATAAACAGTTTCATCATACCATCAGGATGTGTATTTATAAACAGTTACATCATACCACCAGGATGTGTATTTATAAACAGTTTCATCATACCACCAGGATGTGTATTTATAAACAGTTTCATCATACCACCAGGATGTGTATTTATAAACAGTTTCATCATACCATCAGGATGTGTATTTATAAACAGTTTCATCATACCACCAGGCTGTGTAGTAATAAACAGTATTAGATAAAAGTCTGCGATATATGAAATTAATGGTTTGTGCAATTAATCTTTCTGTGATAAGAACATTGCAATCATTGATGCTATTGTGATATCTGTAATTGTTTTGTCATACAAAGTGTTATGTACATAATGTATGTACATGATGCACAAATAAAACTATACTATGCCTATGCCATGATATGCCTATACCATGCCATGCCTATACCATGCTATGCCTATACCATGGTATGCCATTCTAATGCCTGTACCATGCCCAATGCCATAGCATAGCATAGATTCTTCCATTTTCGAAATCACTGTAGCACGCGTTGATGTATCCACACATAATAGTGCACCCAATCAATACACACGAGATGGTGCTGCAGAATGGTATATAGATGCTCAGTTGTGTATATGTGAGCTTGTAGAAACGGCAATTGCTATGAAGTGCTCTGCATTTGGGCACATATCAGCACACAAAATGTATTGGTGTAGCTTCTTATAGGCCGTGTAGACAGTGGCCTACACTTTCCCCCGTAAAATCGAAAACATAAAAATGCCAAATCTGCAACAAAAATCGGGAGGCCAGGATTAAATTATATACCCTATAAATAGTTTTCCTGGCACTACCCGGACCTCCTCCCGTCTTAAGTTGGCCTACACATCGATTCCAGCCAAGCTACGCCCCCGAAATGCACGTTTAATATGGAGTTGTTTGCTGTCCTACAGACACAGACATACAAGTACGCACCTACCTTAATAGTACAATGTATATCCATAACAATGTTCTATAAAATGTCCTACGTTGACTTTAGTTTCACGTATTTATGTCCTAAAACAACTGAATAATGTTACAAGTCCATTTTCCAGGACAATACTAAATGGGAAGTGATCGTGTGTCCGAAGCCAAAACGCAATAGGGTACCACAACAATCCATATAAGACGACGGAAAACTAGAATTTGGCTGGATCAGGTGATACTGAGTCTGCCGCGTCATCGATGGGTTGCGAGTTCGAGCCCAGCCAGAACGACGGTGGTGATGTACTTAGCAATCACGCATACACCCACACTGCCTCTGTAATGCGGTTAAACTCTCAACGAGGTATGTAATGCGGTTAAACTCTCAATGAGGTATGTAATGCGGTTAAACTCTCAACGAGGCATGTAATGCGGTTAAACTCTCAATGAGGTATGTAATGCGGTTAAACTCTCAACGAGGCATGTATTGCGGTTAAACTCTCAACAAGTCATGTAATGAGGTTAAACTCTCAACAAGGCATGTAATGCGGTTAAACTCTCAACGAGGCATGTACTGAGGTTAAACTCTCAATGAGGCATGTAATGCAGTTAAACTCTCAATGAGGCATGTAATGCAGTTAAACTCTCAATGAGGCATGTACTGAGGCTAAACTCTCAACGAGGCATGTATTGCGGTTAAACTCTCAACAAGGCATGTAATGAAGTTAAACTCTCAACAAGGCATGTAATGCGGTTAAACTCTCAACGAGGCATGTACTGAGGTTAAACTCTCAATGAGGCATGTAATGCAGTTAAACTCTCAATGAGGCATGTAATGCAGTTAAACTCTCAATGAGGCATGTACTGAGGCTAAACTCTCAACGAGGCATGTAATGCGATTAAACTCATGAGGAATGTAATGAGGTTAAACTCTCAATGAGGCATGTAATGCGGTTAAACTCTCAACAGTTAAACTCTCAACGAGGCCTGTAATGAGGTTAAACTCTCAACGAGGCATGTACTGAGGTTAAACTATCAACGAGGTATGTAATGCGGTTAAACTCTCAACGAGGCATGTAATGCGGTTAAACTCTTAACGAGGTATGTAATGCGGTTAAACTCTCAACGAGGCATGTAATGCAGTTAAACTCTCAACGAGGTATGTAATGAGGTTAAACTCATGAGGCATGTAATGAGGTTAAACTCTCAATGAGGCATGTAATGCGGTTAATCTCTCAACGAGGCCTGTAATGAGGTTAAACTCTCAACGAGGCATGTAATGCGGTTAAACTCTCAACGAGGCATGTACTGAGGTTAAACTCTCAATGAGGCATGTAATGAGGTTAAACTCTCAACGAGGCATGTACTGAGGTTAAACTCTCAACGAGGCATGTACTGAGGTTAAACTCTCAATGAGGCATGTAATGAGGTTAAACTCTCAACGAGGCATGTAATGCGGTTAAACTCTCAACGAGGCATGTAATGCGGTTAAACTCTCAACGAGGCATGTACTGAGGTTAAACTCTCAATGAGGCATGTAATGAGGTTAAACTCTCGTTGTAAGAACATATTGCATAATCGCACTCTAAGAAACGCATGTAAAATAGAACTAGCGCACCAGCCAACCAGTCTATTCAGCAACCGGTGTATTCTATACCCAGTCTATTCTACAACTGGTCTATTCTACAACCAGTCTATTCTATAATCAGACTATTCTACAACCAGTCTTTTCAGCAACCGGTCTATTCTGCAACCGGTCCATTCTACAACCAGTCTATTCTGCAACCGGTCCATTCTACAACCAGTCTATTCTACAACCAGTCTATTCTGCAACCGGTCCATTCTACAACCAGTCTATTCTACAACCGGTCTATTCTGCAACCGGTCCATTCTACAACCAGTCTATTCTACAACCGGTCTATTCTGCAACCGGTCCATTCTACAACCAGTCTATTCTACAACTGGTCTATTCTGCAACAGGTCCATTCTACAACAAGTCTATTCTACAACCAGTCTATTCTACAACCGGTCTATTCTGCAACCAGTCTATTCTACAACCAGTCTATTCTAGTGGTCATTAAAAGGGACAATTAAATGATGAGATACAGACGGATCTGTAGTCCAGTGGTAACTAGCTGGACTGGTAATCCAGGGATCGCAGGTTCGACCCCCCGTCTGACCCTAATAAAATTAACAGTCTTTCAGATGGGACGTTAAACCGAGGTCTCGTGTCGGTGCTGTACACCGTGCACGTAAAAGAACCAGATGAGATTCTGGTAACACGCTTGACTGGTAACCCAGGGATTGCAGGTTCGATCCCCCGTCTGAGCCTAATAAAATTAACAATCTTTCAAATGGGACTTTAAACCGGTCTCGTGTCGGTGCTTTATACTGTGCACGTAAAAGAACAAGAGTCTGGAATGGTTCTCTGTCTGTATCCTTGCACTATCCTCCAAAATCTAAAATGACTAATCTCTTCAGGAGGCGTCACTCAAATGGGCAATCGGTAGCGACAATAATAAACGTCACACCACACCACATCATACCACACACACCCACACCCACACTACACTTGTAAATGAAATAGGTAGCATACCTCAACAGAAAGTGCATCACACACTGAAATTAGAATATATAGTAAGCGCTGTCATTCTCCAACAACTGATATATGTGTAGTCCTGTATGTTTACACAGTGACTTTGTATTGATACTGTCTTAGTCAAATCATATCACTTAAAGCTGGGCTGTAGTTTCATAAACCAAATATAAAACGATCCAGTATGTAAAATATCGGACTGTGTGAGGTGTGTAGCGATGTCGATCACTGAACGAACAAGACATTTATAAATAAAGTAAAATGAAACATAATGCCTGAATTCGGACGCGAACCAGTGACTATATAGACAACTGAACGTAAGAAAATGATACGCTTTTACTGTGCCGTCTATTTCGTATCTGTTAAAACTGAATTTAATCGCTATGAACTCTATTTGTGTTTTACGTTTATTTATCGTCGCTACCGGTTGCCCATATGAGCGACGCCTCCTGAAGAGATTAGTCATTTTAGATTTGTGGAGGATAATGCAATGATACAGACAGAGACCCATTCCAGAGTCTCCTCTGGTTCTTTTACGTGCACGGTGTACAGCACCGTCACGAGACCTCGGTTTAACGTCCCATCTGAAAGACTGTTAATTTTATTAGGGTCAGACGGGGGATCGAACCTGTGATCCCTAGATTACCAGTCCAGCGTGTTACCACTGGGCTACAGATCCGTTTGTGCTATGAACTCGAATAGATCTACTAGCTATATATGTGTGTTGTGCAGTCAATACCGTTCAAAGTGGTTTCACGGCTCACAGGTCAATATCGCGTTATACTATTGGGGGTCAAATCATGTCCATTAAAGCTGGGATGTAGTCTCATTAACCAAATATGTTTAGTCACACCAACATAGTATTAATATAAGTTGAAATAATTTGTTTCGCAATCGAGCTAAAATAAATTTGTAACTTATTAATATTACTGTATGTCAAAATTTTAATAATGTCATTTAAAACTGGTCTGTAGTCTCATAAGCAACTATACGTTTCTCTCTCAAAATCAAATAATTAAATGTTGTGTTGTGTGTTCTATGGTAGCATGTGTATTGTCTACGCTAACTGTGTCCGACATATATATGCACACATATGTATGTATGTATATTCCATTAATGTCAAACCTCTTGCGGGGACCTAGACATGTTTTCCTGGGCAGGCTTAGCCGACCTAAGTGGTTAACCAGTACTAAGCAATGCGTGTGAGGTGCCTTGCTCAATAACACTTACATACGTGGCCTGACCGAGTATCGAACCCGGGACCTTTCGATTCCTAATCCGACGCTCTACCACTGGACCACGGACGCCACATAATGTTCATGTATATTAAGAAATATTGGAAACTTCATGGAAGTACACGGAATTACACGGAAACACACGAAACAACTTGGACCTAAGTTTAAATTGTTAATTAATGGGTTCACTTACTTAGGGTTGTTGTCTGTGTAAGGTATATACAGACATTGACTGGTGCATAAAAATGTTTACCAACTTAAATCATGAGATGTAATCAAGGTGTGTCAGATTTCAGACATATGACAAGTTAAGACTAGCTGACACGTTAGGAGACACCAACTTGTCATTAAATAGTGCAATAGTCACTTGTATTAGGGTCATATTGATTTCATAGACGTTAACTTCACCAACCCTTTATATAAACGTACGTAATTTCATAGACGTTAACTACACCAACCCTTTATATAAACGTACGTAATTTCATAGACGTTAACTCCACCAACCCTTTATATAAACGTATGTAATTTCATAGACGTTAACTCCACCAACCCTTTATATAAACGTACGTAATTTCATAGACGTTAACTACACCAACCCTTTATATAAACGTACGTAATTTCATAGACGTTAACTACACCAACCCTTTATATAAACGTACGTAATTTCATAGACGTTAACTCCACCAACCCTTTATATAAACGTACGTAATTTCATAGACGTTAACTCCACCAACCCTTTATATAAACGTACGTAATTTCATAGACGTTAACTCCACCAACCCTTTATATAAACGTACGTAATTTCATAGACGTTAACTACACCAACCCTTTATATAAACGTACGTAATTTCATAGACGTTAACTCCAACAACCCTTTATATAAACGTACGTAATTTCATAGACGTTAACTCCAACAACCCTTTATATAAACGTACGTAATTTCATAGACGTTAACTCCACCAACCCTTTATATAAACGTACGTAATTTAATAGACGTTAACTTCACCAACCCTTTATATAAACGTACGTAATTTCATAGACATTAACTCCACCAACCCTTTATATAAACGTACGTAAATTCGTATATAAAGTGTGAATAAATTAGTATATAAAGTGTGAGTAATTTAGTATATAAAGTGTGAGTAATTTAGTATATAAAGTGTGAGTAATTTAGTATATAAAGTGTGTGTAATTTAGTATATAAAGTGTGAGTAAATTCATATATAAAGTGTGAGTAAATTTGTATATAAAGTGTGATGGCCGATTGACGATCATAGTAGTATATGAAAGTGTTCGTGTTATCCGGGACCGACAGAACCTGAACAGCCAAACGTAATATTTGACCATTTCCTTCATAGATATTTAGGTTAATATACAAACGAGCCATTTAGCTATCATGCAGTGGATAAGTAGTCGCCATATCTATCCCACCTTCATAGATATTACTGGGATTACATGAGATTCTGACCTTTATTATGAACATTGGTTTGGCTACTACATTGTCAATGTGTGTCGTATTGGTAATGGCGTCAAGAGGTGCTTCTACGAGGGAAAGGGTTAGTTAATTGGCCCACAATTTCAGGAAATGATACAACTACCGATAAATGATAACAATAGGACAGATACAATTAATAACACAATATACAACTCAACTGTTAGGTTGAATAAATGTACGAATATACGAACCGTGTAATGAAATAATGTACGAATATACGAACAGTGTATGAAATAGTGTACGAATATACGAACCGTGTATGATACGAATATACGAACCGTGTAATGCAATAATGTACGAATATACGAACCGTGTAATGAAATAATGTACGAATATACGAACAGTGTATGAAATAGTGTACGAATATACGAACCGTGTATGATACGAATATACGAACCGTGTAATGCAATAATGTACGAATATACGAACCGTGTAATGAAATAATGTACGAATATACGAACAGTGTATGAAATAGTGTACGAATATACGAACCGTGTATGATACGAATATACGAACCGTGTAATGCAATAATGTACGAATATACGAACCGTGTAATGAAATAATGTACGAATATACGAACAGTGTATGAAATAGTGTACGAATATACGAACCGTGTATGATACGAATATACGAACCGTGTAATGCAATAATGTACGAATATACGAACCGTGTAATGAAATAATGTACGAATATACGAACAGTGTATGAAATAGTGTACGAATATACGAACCGTGTATGATACGAATATACGAACCGTGTAATGCAATAATGTACGAATATACGAACCATGAATGCAATAATGTACGAATATACGAACTGTGTATGAAATAGTGTACGAATATATACGAACAGTGTATGCAATAATGTACGAATATACGAACCGTGTATGAAATAATGTACGAATATACGAACAGTGTATGAAATAATGTACGACACGAACCTGGTATGAAATATTGTATGAATATAGGTGATGGTCTTGCCGAAAACGAAACACAAGAGGTTCATGTCTACATATTAGCTCAATGGGATATACTACAAACACATTAACTAGCAAGTACATTGTGTAGAATTTTCAACAAGCTCATATAGCCATTTAACATTTTCACCCAAAATACAAGTAAGCACAGCATCAAAGATTGACATGTTGACTTGCTGTATGGGAGTACACAACATAAATTAGCTATAGAACTCAATTCTATATTAATGTATGTATAATAAACGTCCACGTGTTCAGCCTGTCACCATGGTTAACTCTGCATTCTATATCAATGTATGTATAATAAACGCCCACGTGTTCAGCCTGTCACCATGGTTAACTCTACATTCTATATCAATGCATGTATAATAAACGCCCACGTGTTCAGCCTGTCCCATGGTTAACTCTGCATTCTATATCAATGTATGTATAATAAACGCCCACGTGTTCAGCCTGTCACCATGGTTAACTCTACATTCTATATCAATGTATGTATAATAAACGCCCACGTGTTCAGCCTGTCACCATGGTTAACTCTACATTCTATATCAATGTATGTATAATAAACGCCACGTGTTCAGCCTGTCACCATGGTTAACTCTACATTCTATATCAATGTATGTATAATAAACGCCCACGTGTTCAGCCTGTCACCATGGTTAACTCTACATTCTATATCAATGTATGTATAATAAACGCCCACGTGTTCAGCCTGTCACCATGGTTAACTCTACATTCTATATCAATGTATGTATAATAAACGCTCACGTGTTCAGCCTGTCACCATGGTTAACTCTACATTCTATATCAATGCATGTATAATAAACGCCCACGTGTTCAGCCTGTCCCCATGGTTAACTCTGCATTCTATATCAATGTATGTATAATAAACGCCTACGTGTTCAGCCTGTCACCATGGTTAACTCTGCATTCTATATCAATGTATGTATGATAAACGCCCACGTGTTCAGCCTGTCACCATGGTTAACTCTGCATTCTATATCAATGCATGTATAATAAACTAATAAACGTCCACGTGTTCAGCCTGTCACCATGGTTAACTCTGCATTCTATATCAATGTATGTATGATAAACGCCTACGTGTTCAGCCTGTCACCATGGTTAACTCTGCATTCTATATCAATGTATGTATGATAAACGTCCACGTGTTCAGCCTGTCACCATGGTTAACTCTGCATTCTATATCAATGTATGTATGATAAACGCCTACGTGTTCAGCCTGTCACCATGGTTAACTCTGCATTCTATATCAATGCATGTATAATAAACGTCCACGTGTTTAGCCTGTCACCATGGTTAACTCTACATTCTATATCAATGCATGTATAATAAACGCCCACGTGTTCAGCCTGTCACCATGGTTAACTCTACATTCTATATCAATGCATGTATAATAAACGCCCACGTGTTCAGCCTGTCACCATGGTTAACTCTACATTCTATATCAATGTATGTATAATAAACGCCCACGTGTTCAGCCTGTCACCATGGTTAACTCTACATTCTATATCAATGTATGTATAATAAACGCCCACGTGTTCAGCCTGTCACCATGGTTAACTCTGCATTCTATATCAATGTATGTATAATAAACGCCCACGTGTTCAGCCTGTCACCATTGTTAACTCTGCATTCTATATCAATGTATGTATGATAAACGCCTACGTGTTCAGCCTGTCACCATTGTTAACTCTGCATTCTATATCAATGTATGTATGATAAACGCCTACGTGTTCAGCCTGTCACCATGGTTAACTCTGCATTCTATATCAATGTATGTATAATAAACTAATAAACGACCACGTGTTCAGCCTGTCACCATGGTTAACTCTACATTCTATATCAATGTATGTATAATAAACGCTCACGTGTTCAGCCTGTCACCATGGTTAACTCTACATTCTATATCAATGTATGTATAATAAACGCCCACGTGTTCAGCCTGTCACCATGGTTAACTCTGCATTCTATATCAATGTATGTATGATAAACGCCTACGTGTTCAGCCTGTCACCATGGTTAACTCTGCATTCTATATCAATGTATGTATGATAAACGCCCACGTGTTCAGCCTGTCACCATGGTTAACTCTGCATTCTATATCAATGCATGTATAAAACTAATAAACGTCCACGTGTTCAGCCTGTCACCATGGTTAACTCTGCATTCTATATCAATGTATGTATGATAAACGCCTACGTGTTCAGCCTGTCACCATGGTTAACTCTGCATTCTATATCAATGTATGTATGATAAACGTCCACGTGTTCAGCCTGTCACCATGGTTAACTCTGCATTCTATATCAATGTATGTATGATAAACGCCTACGTGTTCAGCCTGTCACCATGGTTAACTCTGCATTCTATATCAATGCATGTATAATAAACGTCCACGTGTTTAGCCTGTCACCATGGTTAACTCTACATTCTATATCAATGCATGTATAATAAACGCCCACGTGTTCAGCCTGTCACCATGGTTAACTCTACATTCTATATCAATGCATGTATAATAAACGCCCACGTGTTCAGCCTGTCACCATGGTTAACTCTACATTCTATATCAATGTATGTATAATAAACGCCCACGTGTTCAGCCTGTCACCATGGTTAACTCTACATTCTATATCAATGTATGTATAATAAACGCCCACGTGTTCAGCCTGTCACCATGGTTAACTCTGCATTCTATATCAATGTATGTATAATAAACGCCCACGTGTTCAGCCTGTCACCATTGTTAACTCTGCATTCTATATCAATGTATGTATGATAAACGCCTACGTGTTCAGCCTGTCACCATTGTTAACTCTGCATTCTATATCAATGTATGTATGATAAACGCCCACGTGTTCAGCCTGTCACCATGGTTAACTCTGCATTCTATATCAATGTATGTATAATAAACGCCCACGTGTTCAGCCTGTCACCATTGTTAACTCTGCATTCTATATCAATGTATGTATGATAAACGCCTACGTGTTCAGCCTGTCACCATGGTTAACTCTGCATTCTATATCAATGTATGTATAATAAACTAATAAACGACCACGTGTTCAGCCTGTCACCATGGTTAACTCTGCAGTAAGAATGCATTTTTTATACTATATTGTGACACCACAGGTGAATTCTCCAAAATAAAATACAACTATAATTTTATCTGCACATGAACCTCTATATTCTACAGATCTACAGACGCATCAAATGATAACATTGTATGGCAACTAACACATGCGCACACTAATTGTCCAGAAACTCCTATCCTTTGTTAGTTTGGGATGTTCGTCGGCATTCAATCTGTATAACCGACAATATCTCTTCCTGTTTTCTATTCCATACACAAACGATCGACACAGAAAACTACAATAACATATGAATTAGTTTAGAATATGATAGCATATCTCGTTTATATTCAGTAGCACATGCAACACACACGTATGGAAAAATAAAAACAACGGAAGTTACACAAATAAGTCAATAACAAGAGGGCCATCATGGAATTTGTGTTATTTTTAGACGGTGGCCAACTTTTATTCGCGACATCCTCCATTTTAACAAATCTGAAAAGCTTCGCCCATGGACCATAACTGTGAAATTTGGTTACCATTGGCCATGTGCTTTGGGTGAAGCAGAATTTTGAAATATATAATAAAAGATCTTTTGACATCGTGGAGGCCATCTTGGATGACAAAATTATCTGATTTTGACAACAATTGTATGAGAGCGTTCGCCTCGTCGATACATTCGACTTTATATGACATGACCATATTCGCTCAAAAATAAAATTTGGGATCCATTTGACCTCCTGGGCCACGTCTATTTTTTTTTCATCCCGGGATCACCATTTAACCAACTTTGAAAGAGCATTGTACATCGATCATTGTCTCGTCGACACCTTCGATTTGATATATGACATGGACTACATTCGATCAAAAATGTTCTGATTGGATTATTAGAATGTAACTAGATGTTTGTTTTTATATGAAGAATAATCATAATCCAATCAGAACGCTCGTTTCAACGCAAACGGCGCCGCTTGAGAAATTTTCAAAACAAATTGAAAATCTCTTTTTGACGTACATTTTTGCCAAATAAACCTATACGTTAGTGGAAACACATTTTATTGATAATGTTATTCACTGTTAAAACTCTCCGGTCGAAGATTTATTTTTGTTGCTGACAGAACCCGTGTCCTAGTATGGAAATGTGACCTGCTATGGCCAATGTCTGTGGCAATTGTTTGCAAAGTATACATGCATGCAGCTTAAAGTTGTGTTTTATTTGAAGAACAATATAAACTCGGGATAGGCGTTATATTTGGACAGATGTGTACAAAATTGTTTCAAATAGGGCCATTTTACTGATCAATGCGAGATCTGACATCCCACAGAGTAGAATCCCTGTACTTAAATATATATAATAGTACCCCCAAACGTGCCGAATCCCTGTGTACCTCACATGATCTTTGCTCAGGTGAGCTAAAAATATTGCAAGGAACACAAATACCTAGAGATAAATAGACAATATGTAGAGAGGAGCAACATGCATGGATCATTCTAACATGGCTAGGAATTTTGTCTGTATACGCAAAGAAGGAATTTACCGTGTGTAAATTTGCAATAAAACATGCAAGTGAGGTAAAACATGACGCTATTTACCCATTTTAAAAATAACACAAACTATTTTTACGCTTGTTAGATAGTTTGGTCATGTTAGAATGGAAATAATATTTGCATTATATATACAGTAAAACCCGTGTTAGTGGTCACCTCTATTAAGCAGCCACCTGTTTTAAGTAGCCACTTTCTGTGATTCCCAATATGTTGTTTTTATTATACATTTGACCTCTATTAAACAGCCAACCTGTATTAAGCAGCCAGTTTCCAGATTCCCAATATGTTGTTTTATTATACATTTGACCTCTATTAAGCAGCCATCTGTTTTAAGTAGCCACTTTCTGTGATTCCCATGGCTGGCTGCTTAACACAGGTTTGACTATAGTGGGATCGAACATGATTTGTT
Source organism: Archivesica marissinica (assembly GCA_014843695.1). NCBI lineage: Eukaryota > Metazoa > Mollusca > Bivalvia > Venerida > Vesicomyidae > Archivesica > Archivesica marissinica. The sequence goes on along the minus strand of CM026400.1, from coordinate 13,053,592 downwards.
GTTCTGAGCTTCAGAATTAACCACTTAACCACCTAGACCTAATATAATGAATGCTCTGAAATGGAACTACTTAGAAAATAGACGAAAAACAAAGCGGCTTACTCTGTTCTATAAAATGGTAAATAACCATGTGGCTGTCAATCCATCACAATATCTCACACCGTACAGCAGACAGTCACGACATTACCACCATTTGGCATATCACATTCCATTCACAACAGTTGACTTTTTCAAGAGCTCACACTTTCCGAGAACAGTTGTTCAATGGAACATGCTGACATCTCATGTAGTCAGCGCTGACTCTATCGCAGGATTTAAGTCAGCGCTGGCTGCATCGATGATGAAGCCATAACAGAACACACTTGTTTTTATCTTGTTCTTAACAACTACTAACCTCACTTTGCACACTAGCATGGGAACAGGTGTTGATATATTTTGCCTGGTCAAATAAATATATTTTAACACTGAGACTATTAATTGGGCAGTATTGAGTTTCTGATGGTATCAACGCCTGGGGAAACTGGAAGGATTGTCCGTGTAATTATTGACTAGCATTACTCATATTAATAGGCCTATTAGCACGTGACTTAATTAATGACGTACTTGAATCGAAAGCAAGGCACTGCAATGTTGATAAAACTTTATAATTGGCCGCCATTGTTTACGGGTCAACGGAACGATAAATAGTTTTAAAAAGTACAATGTGCGTCTGATTTGACATATTTACTCAATATTTAAGTCGTCCTTAGTTCAATTACGCCAAATAGACCCATAACCTCTTAAACTTAATAGTTAAAATCCACCATCTCGTCGATATAACACAGAAACGGGAAAGTATATGTTTGCGTTCGTGTATATTCGGAAATGATCGTGTATAATCGTGCCAGTTAGGCGATTTCCGATAGAATTCCGTTTCTATATTTAGCGATATTATCTTGTAGAGAAGGGTTGTCGTTCTTCAAATCTACACCCTCATAAATGATTTATGAGGGTAAGGAGATGGCGCTACGATCGGAAGTCCAGTTTCCCCAGGCTGTCATTTTGCCAGAAGTTAAAAAGTGAAAAATCGACAGACTGGAACCAAGGCTATTTGCACACGTCTAGTATATGTACATATTGTAGGCTTAAGGGCTTTTAAGGTTTAAGGTGTTAAGTTTTTGCACCTTTTTTTATCACACTACCAGTGTCCTCTTTGGTGGGATTATAGTAGCTGAGGAGGCCTGGTAGCTCACTTTTCTACACCCCACGCATGGCCATAATAGCTCAATTGTTGACTGGTAGTCATTAACAGAGAAGAAGAATAAGAAGAGAGCTGCATGGTTAATTCCTACGCGTCAGAATTCCAGAAAATGTTTTATTCACAAATAAATAACTGAAAGACAAATCTTATTTCGTAAACGATCTACGACAATGTATCCTTAATGGATTGGAATACTACAATATGTGTTACCTTGTGGTTGTTCTACACCTTTTTTGGCATGCTGTGTGTGATGACAGTCCGACCAGTTTGTGCGGTATTCCCTCAACAAATTCCCTGTTCTTAATTACCCGAAGTGTCTCCTTCCCATTTAAGCAAACTGTAAAAATAGTACAATCTTATCAGCCTATGCAAATGATGCAAGTTTTTTCCCTTTTTTTGTTTGGAAGCCGATGCAATAAAACTCGATCGCATATTGAAACTAGCATACACCCGAACAAAACTATACACATACGTAAACTTAGCACACGTAAACAGATAATTACCCAAAAGAGGAATTTCGCTTTTTATTTGGAATACCATGAAATACGTCTAATTCATATAAAGAAATATGATTGAAATCACCAACAAGTTCTACAATTTAGTGAACTATTCCTATCAGAAAACATGTTAACGTTAAAGATTTACGTAAGAGCTTAACTTATATACTTAAGAGCTTTAAAAAGTGGTATGATATGTATGCCTGCCTGTAAGCATTTTCCTCACTATGTCAGAAATGTTCTGTTATAAATACAATTCCAATACATATTTTGATGTAGAGTTTGTTATCTCATGCTTGGTCAGATCATGTGCAATCTAAGCCTGTCTATTACCAATACATACCATTACATGCATCATTAAAATCATGTATATGAGCTTTACATTGCAATTGATATGTTAGGAATATGTATGACATAAATTTAGGTAGTGTTAGGCATAATGCCATAAATGAAATCTATCCATCTATCCAATACTATCCACAGGCAGCCTTAGCCCAACTATGATATGTCACTAGGCCTTAGTCCATATACGATATGTCACTAGGCCTTAGTCCAAATACGATATGTCACTAGGCCTTAGTCCAAATACGATATGTCACTAGGCCTTAGTCCAAATACGATATGTCACTAGGCCTTAGCCCAACTATGATATGTCACTAGGCCTTATTCCAAATACGATATGTCACTAGGCCTTAGCCCAAATACGATATGTCATTAGGCCTTAGCCCAACTATGATATGTCACTAGGCCTTAGTCCAAATACGATATGTCACTAGGCCTTAGCCCAAATACAATATGTCACTAGGCCTTAGCTCAAATACGATATGTCACTAGGCCTTAGTCCAAATACGATATGTCACTAGGCCTTAGCCGAAATACGATATGTCACTAGGCCTTAGCCTAACTATGATATGTCACTAGGCCTTAGTCCAAATACGATATGTCACTAGGCCTTAGTCCAAATACGATATGTCACTAGGCCTTAGTCCAAATACGATATGTCACTAGGCCTTAGTCCAAATACGATATGTCACTAGGCCTTAGTCCAAATACGATATGTCACTAGGCCTTAGTCCAAATATGATATGTCACTAGGCCTTAGTCCAAATACGATATGTCACTAGGCCTTAGTCCAAATACGATATGTCACTAGGCCTTAGTCCAAATACGATATGTCACTAGGCCTTAGTCCAAATACGATATGTCACTAGGCCTTAGCCAAATAGATATGTCACTAGGCCTTAGAAATACGATATGTCACTAGGCCTTAGCCCAAATACGATATGTCACTAGGCCTTAGCCCAAATACGATATGTCACTAGGCCTTAGTCCAAATACGATATGTCACTAGGCCTTAGTCCAAATACGATATGTCACTAGGCCTTAGTCCAAATACGATATGTCACTAGGCCTTAGCCCAAATACGATATGTCACTAGGCATTAGTCCAAATACGATATGTCACTAGGCCTTAGTCCAAATACAAGATGTCACTAGGCCTTAGTCCAAATACGATATGTCACTAGGCCTTAGCCCAACTATGATATGTCACTAGGCCTTAGTCCAAATACGATATGTCACTAGGCCTTAGTCCAAATACGATATGTCACTAGGCCTTAGTCCAAATACGATATGTCACTAGGCCTTAGCCCAAATACGATATGTCACTAGGCCTTAGTCCAAATATGATATGTCACTAGGCATTAGTCCAAATACGATATGTCACTAGGCCTTAGTCCAAATACGATATGTCACTAGGCCTTAGCCCAAATACGATATGTCACTAGGCATTAGTCCAAATACGATATGTCACTAGGCCTTAGTCCAAATACAAGATGTCACTAGGCCTTAGTCCAAATACGATATGTCACTAGGCCTTAGCCCAACTATGATATGTCACTAGGCCTTAGTCCAAATACGATATGTCACTAGGCCTTAGTCCAAATACGATATGTCACTAGGCGTTAGCCCAACTATGATATGTCACTAGGCCTTAGTCCAAATACGATATGTCAATAGGCCTTAGTCCAAATATGATATGTCACTAGGCCTTAGACCAAATACGATATGTCACTAGGCCTTAGTCCAAATACGATATGTCACTAGGCCTTAGTCCAAATACGATATGTCACTAGGCCTTAGCCCAAATACGATATGTTACTAGGCCTTAGTCCAAATATGATATGTCACTAGGCCTTAGTCCAAATATGATATGTCACTAGGCCTTAGCCCAAATACGATATGTCGCTAGGCCTTAGCCCAAATATAATATGTCGCTAGGCCTTAGTCCAACTACGATATGTCACTAGGCCTTAGCCCAAATAGGATGTCACTAGGCCTTAGCCCAAATACGATATGTCACTAGGCCTTAGCTCAAATACGATATGTCACTAGGCCTTAGTCCAAATACGATATGTCACTAGGCCTTAGCCCAAATACGATATGTCACTAGGCCTTAGCTCAAATACGATATGTCACTAGGCCTTAGTCCAAATACGATATGTCACTAGGCCTTAGCCCAAATACGATATGTCACTAGGCCTTAGCCCAAATACGATATGTCACTAGGCCTTAGCCCAAATACGATATGTCACTAGCCTTAGCCAAATACGATATGTCACTAGGCCTTAGTCCAAATACGATATGTCACTAGGCCTTAGTCCAAATATGATATGTCACTAGGCCTTAGTCCAAATACGATATGTCACTAGGCCTTAGTCCAAATACGATATGTCACTAGGCCTTAGTCCAAATACGATATGTCACTAGGCCTTAGCCCAAATACGATATGTTACTAGGCCTTAGTCCAAATATGATATGTCACTAGGCCTTAGTCCAAATATGATATGTCACTAGGCCTTAGCCCAAATACGATATGTCGCTAGGCCTTAGCCCAAATATAATATGTCGCTAGGCCTTAGTCCAACTACGATATGTCACTAGGCCTTAGCCCAAATAGGATGTCACTAGGCCTTAGCCCAAATACGATATGTCACTAGGCCTTAGCTCAAATACGATATGTCACTAGGCCTTAGTCCAAATACGATATGTCACTAGGCCTTAGCCCAAATACGATATGTCACTAGGCCTTAGCTCAAATACGATATGTCACTAGGCCTTAGTCCAAATACGATATGTCACTAGGCCTTATCCCAAATACGATATGTCACTAGGCCTTAGCTCAAATACGATATGTCACTAGGCCTTAGCCCAAATACGATATGTCACTAGGCCTTATCCCAAATACGATATGTCACTAGCCTTAGTCCAAATACGATATGTCACTAGGTCTTATCCCAAATATGATATGTCACTAGGCCTTATCCCAAATACGATATGTCACTAGGCCTTATCCCAAATACGATATGTCACTAGGCCTTAGCTCAAATACGATATGTCACTAGGCCTTAGCTCAAATACGATATGTCACTAGGCCTTAGTCCAAATACGATATGTCACTAGGCCTTAGCCCAAATACGATATGTCACTAGGCCTTAGCCCAACTATGATATGTCACTAGGCCGTAGTCCAAATACGATATGTCACTAGGCCTTAGCCCAAATACGATATGTCACTAGGCCTTAGCCCAAATAAGATATGTCACTAGGCCTTAGCCCAAATACGATATGTCACTAGGCCTTATCCCAAATACGATATGTCACTAGCCTTAGTCCAAATACGATATGTCACTAGGTCTTATCCCAACTATGATATGTCACTAGGCCTTATCCCAAATACGATATGTCACTAGGCCTTAGTCCAAATACGATATGTCACTAGGCCTTAGTCCAAATACGATATGTCACTAGACCTTAGTCCAAATACGATATGTCACTAGGCCTTAGTCCAAATACTATATGTCACTAGGCCTTAGTCCAAATACGATATGTCACTAGGCCTTAGTCCAAATACGATATGTCACTAGGCCTTAGTCCAAATACGATATGTCACTAGGCCTTAGTCCAAATACGATATGTCACTAGGCCTTAGCCCAAATACGATATGTCACTAGGCCTTAGTCCAAATACGATATGTCACTAGGCCTTAGTCCAAATACGATATGTCACTAGGCCTTAGTCCAAATACGATATGTCACTAGGCCTTAGCCCAAATACGATATGTCACTAGGCCTTAGCCCAAATACGATATGTCACTAGGCCTTAGTCCAAATACGATATGTCACTAGGCCTTAGTCCAAATACGATATGTCACTAGGCCTTAGTCCAAATACGATATGTCACTAGGCCTTAGCCAATAATACGATATGTCACTAGGCCTTAGTCCAAATACGATATGTCACTAGGCCTTAGTCCAAATATGATATGTCACTAGGCCTTAGTCCAAATACGATATGTCACTAGGCCTTAGCCCAAATACGATATGTCACTAGGCCTTAGTCCAAATACGATATGTCACTAGGCCTTAGTCCAAATACGATATGTCACTAGGCCTTAGCCCAAATACGATATGTCACTAGGCCTTAGTCCAAATATGATATGTCACTAGGCCTTAGTCCAAATACGATATGTCACTAGGCCTTAGTCCAAATACGATATGTCACTAGGCCTTAGCCCAAATACGATATGTCGCTAGGCCTTAGCCCAAATATGATATGTCACTAGGCCTTAGTCCAAATACGATATGTCACTAGGCCTTAGCCCAAATAGGATGTCACTAGGCCTTAGCCCAAATACGATATGTCACTAGGCCTTAGCTCAAATACGATATGTCACTAGGCCTTAGTCCAAATACGATATGTCACTAGGCCTTAGCCCAAATACGATATGTCACTAGGCCTTAGCTCAAATACGATATGTCACTAGGCCTTAGTCCAAATACGATATGTCACTAGGCCTTAGTCCAAATACGATATGTCACTAGGCCTTAGCCCAAATACGATATGTCACTAGGCCTTAGCCCAAATACGATATGTCACTAGGCCTTATCCCAAATACGATATGTCACTAGCCTTAGTCCAAATACGATATGTCACTAGGCCTTAGTCCAAATACGATATGTCACTAGGCCTTAGTCCAAATACGATATGTCACTAGCCCTTAGTCCAAATACGATATGTCACTAGGCCTTAGTCCAAATACGATATGTCACTAGGCCTTAGTCCACATACGATATGTCACTAGGCCTTAGTCCAAATACGATATGTCACTAGGCCTTAGTCCAAATACTATATGTCACTAGGCCTTAGCAAATACGATATGTCACTAGGCCTTAGTCCAAATACGATATGTCACTAGGTCTTATCCCAAATATGATATGTCACTAGGCCTTAGTCCAAATACGATATGTCACTAGGCCTTAGTACAAATACGATATGTCACTAGGCCTTAGTCCAAATACGATATGTCACTAGGCCTTAGTCCAAATACTATATGTCACTAGGCCTTAGCCCAAATACGATATGTCACTAGGTCTTAGCCCAAATACGATATGTCACTAGGCCTTAGTCCAAATACGATATGTCACTAGGCCTTAGTACAAATACGATATGTCACTAGGTCTTATCCCAAATAGGATATGTCACTAGGCCTTATCCCAAATACGATATGTCACTAGGCCTTAGTCCAAATACGATATGTCACTAGGTCTTATCCCAAATACGATATGTCACTAGGCCTTAGCCCAAACACGATATGTCACTAGGCCTTAGCCCAAATACGATATGTCACTAGGCCTTATCCCAAATACGATATGTCACTAGGCCTTATCCCAAATACGATATGTCACTAGGCCTTAGCTCAAAGACGATATGTCACTAGGCCTTAGCCCAAATACGATATGTCATTAGGCCTTATCCCAAATACGATATGTCATTAGGCCTTAGCTCAAATACGATGTCACTAGGCCTTATCCCAAATACGATATGACACTATGCCTTATCCCAAATACGATATGTCATTAGGCCTTATCCCAAATATGATATGCCATTAGGCCTTAGTCCAAATACGATATGTCATTAGGCCTTAGTTCAAATACGATATGTCACTAGGCCTTAGTCCAAATACGATATGTCACTAGGCCTTAGTACAAATACGATATGTCACTAGGTCTTATCCCAAATAGGATATGTCACTAGGCCTTATCCCAAATACGATATGTCACTAGGCCTTAGCCCAAACACGATATGTCACTAGGCCTTAGTCCAAATACGATATGTCACTAGGCCTTAGTCCAAATACGATATGTCACTAGGCCTTAGCCCAAATACGATATGTCACTAGGCCTTAGCCCAAATACGATATGTCACTAGGCCTTAGCCCAAATACGATATGTCACTAGGCCTTAGTCCAAATACGATATGTCACTAGGCCTTAGTCCAAATACGATATGTCACTGGTTGTGTTTTAGGCCTTATCAAATAGATATGTCACTAGGCCTTAGCCCAAATACGATATGTCACTAGGCCTTAGTCCAAATACGATATGTCACTAGGCCTTAGCCCAAATACGATATGTCACTAGGCCTTATCCCAAATACGATATGTCACTAGGCCTTAGTCCAAATACGATATGTCACTAGGCCTTAGTCCAAATACGATATGTCACTAGGCCTTAGTCCAAATACGATATGTCACTAGGCCTTAGTCCAAATATGATATGTCACTAGGCCTTAGTCCAAATACGATATGTCACTAGGCCTTAGTCCAAATACGATATGTCACTAGGCCTTAGTCCAAATACGATATGTCACTAGGCCTTAGCCCAAATACGATATGTCACTAGGCCTTAGTCCAAATATGATATGTCACTAGGCCTTAGTCCAATTTGTACTAGGCCTTAGTCCAAATACGATATGTCACTAGGCCTTAGCCCAAATACGATATGTCACTAGGCCTTAGCCCAAATACGATATGTCACTAGGCCTTAGTCCAAATACGATATGTCACTAGGCCTTAGTCCAAATACGATATGTCACTAGGCCTTAGTCCAAATACGATATGTCACTAGGCCTTAGCCCAAGTTGTTGGCCTTAGTCCAATACGATATGTCACTAGGCCTTAGTCCAAATACGATATGTCACTAGGCCTTAGTCCAAATACGATATGTCACTAGGCCTTAGTCCAAATACGATATGTCACTAGGCCTTAGTCCAAATACGATATGTCACTAGGCCTTAGTCCAATACGATATGTCACTAGGCCTTATCCAAATACGATATGTCACTAGGCCTTAGCCCAAATACGATATGTCACTAGGCCTTAGTCCAAATACGATATGTCACTAGGCCTTAGTCCAAATACGATATGTCACTAGGCCTTAGTCCAAATACGATATGTCACTAGGCCTTAGCCCAAATACGATATGTCACTAGGCCTTAGTCCAAATACGATATGTCACTAGGCCTTAGTCCAAATACGATATGTCACTAGGCCTTAGCCCAAATACGATATGTCACTAGGCCTTAGTCCAAATACGATATGTCACTAGGCCTTAGTCCAAATACGATATGTCACTAGGCCTTAGTCCAAATACGATATGTCACTAGGCCTTAGCCCAAATACGATATGTCACTAGGCCTTAGCCCAAATAGATGTCACTAGGCCTTAGCCAAATACGATATGTCACTAGGCCTTAGCTCAAATACGATATGTCACTAGGCCTTAGTCCAAATACGATATGTCACTAGGCCTTAGCCCAAATACGATATGTCACTAGGCCTTAGCTCAAATACGATATGTCACTAGGCCTTAGTCCAAATACGATATGTCACTAGGCCTTATCCCAAATACGATATGTCACTAGGCCTTAGCCCAAATACGATATGTCACTAGGCCTTAGCCCAAATACGATATGTCACTAGGCCTTAGTCCAAATACGATATGTCACTAGGCCTTAGTCCAAATACGATATGTCACTAGGTCTTATTCCAAATATGATATGTCACTAGGCCTTATCCCAAATACGATATGTCACTAGGCCTTATCCCAAATACGATATGTCACTAGGCCTTAGCTCAAATACGATATGTCACTAGGCCTTA
>CM026400.1:12983491-13042858 GCA_014843695.1 Archivesica marissinica | reverse complement strand
CCTTAGTCCAAATACGATATGTCACTAGGCCTTAGTCCAAATACGATATGTCACTAGGCCTTAGTCCAAATACGATATGTCACTAGGCCTTAGTCCAAATACGATATGTCACTAGGCCTTAGTCCAAATACGATATGTCACTAGGCCTTAGTCCAAATACGATATGTCACTAGGCCTTAGTCCAAATACGATATGTCACTAGGCCTTAGCCCAAATACGATATGTCACTAGGCCTTAGCCCAAATACGATATGTCACTAGGCCTTAGTCCAAATACGATATGTCACTAGGCCTTAGTCCAAATACGATATGTCACTAGGCCTTAGTCCAAATACGATATGTCACTAGGCCTTAGTCCAAATACGATATGTCACTAGGCCTTAGTCCAAATACGATATGTCACTAGGCCTTAGTCCAAATACGATATGTCACTAGGCCTTAGTCCAAATACGATATGTCACTAGGCCTTAGCCCAAATACGATATGTCACTAGGCCTTAGTCCAAATACGATATGTCACTAGGCCTTAGTCCAAATACGATATGTCACTAGGCCTTAGTCCAAATACGATATGTCACTAGGCCTTAGTCCAAATACGATATGTCACTAGGCCTTAGCCCAAATACGATATGTCACTAGGCCTTAGTCCAAATACGATATGTCACTAGGCCTTAGTCCAAATACGATATGTCACTAGGCCTTAGTCCAAATACGATATGTCACTAGGCCTTAGTCCAAATACGATATGTCACTAGGCCTTAGTCCAAATACGATATGTCACTAGGCCTTAGCCCAAATACGATATGTCACTAGGCCTTAGTCCAAATATGATATGTCACTAGGCCTTAGTCCAAATACGATATGTCACTAGGCCTTAGTCCAAATACGATATGTCACTAGGCCTTAGCCCAAATACGATATGTCACTAGGCCTTAGCCCAAATACGATATGTCACTAGGCCTTAGTCCAAATACGATATGTCACTAGGCCTTAGTCCAAATACGATATGTCACTAGGCCTTAGTCCAAATACGATATGTCACTAGGCCTTAGCCCAAATACGATATGTCACTAGGCCTTAGTCCAAATACGATATGTCACTAGGCCTTAGTCCAAATACGATATGTCACTAGGCCTTAGTCCAATAGATATGTCACTAGGCCTTAGTCCAAATACGATATGTCACTAGGCCTTAGTCCAAATACGATATGTCACTAGGCCTTAGTCCAAATACGATATGTCACTAGGCCTTAGTCCAAATACGATATGTCACTAGGCCTTAGCCCAAATACGATATGTACTAGGCCTGTCCAAATGATATGTCACTAGGCCTTAGTCCAAATATGATATGTCACTAGGCCTTAGTCCAAATACGATATGTCACTAGGCCTTAGCCCAAATACGATATGTCACTAGGCCTTAGCCCAAATATGATATGTCACTAGGCCTTAGTCCAAATACGATATGTCACTAGGCCTTAGCCCAAATACGATATGTCACTAGGCCTTAGCCCAAATACGATATGTCACTAGGCCTTAGCTCAAATACGATATGTCACTAGGCCTTAGTCCAAATACGATATGTCACTAGGCCTTAGCCCAAATACGATATGTCACTAGGCCTTAGCCCAAATACGATATGTCACTAGGCCTTAGCCCAAATACGATATGTCACTAGGCCTTAGCCCAAATACGATATGTCACTAGGCCTTAGCCAAATACGATATGTCACTAGGCCTTATCCAAATACGATATGTCACTAGCCTTAGTCCAAATACGATATGTCACTAGGCCTTAGTCCAAATACGATATGTCACTAGGCCTTAGTCCAAATACGATATGTCACTAGCCCTTAGTCCAAATACGATATGTCACTAGGCCTTAGTCCAAATACGATATGTCACTAGGCCTTAGTCCACATACGATATGTCACTAGGCCTTAGTCCAAATACGATATGTCACTAGGCCTTAGTCCAAATACTATATGTCACTAGGCCTTAGCAAATACGATATGTCACTAGGCCTTAGTCCAAATACGATATGTCACTAGGCCTTAGTCCAAATACGATATGTCACTAGGCCTTAGTCCAAATACGATATGTCACTAGGCCTTAGTCCAAATACGATATGTCACTAGGCCTTAGCCCAAATACGATATGTCACTAGGCCTTAGCCCAAATACGATATGTCACTAGGCCTTAGTCCAAATACGATATGTCACTAGGCCTTAGTACAAATACGATATGTCACTAGGTCTTATCCCAAATAGGATATGTCACTAGGCCTTATCCCAAATACGATATGTCACTAGGCCTTAGTCCAAATACGATATGTCACTAGGTCTTATCCCAAATACGATATGTCACTAGGCCTTAGCCCAAACACGATATGTCACTAGGCCTTAGCCCAAATACGATATGTCACTAGGCCTTATCCCAAATACGATATGTCACTAGGCCTTATCCCAAATACGATATGTCACTAGGCCTTAGCTCAAAGACGATATGTCACTAGGCCTTAGCCCAAATACGATATGTCATTAGGCCTTATCCCAAATACGATATGTCATTAGGCCTTAGCTCAAATACGATGTCACTAGGCCTTATCCCAAATACGATATGACACTATGCCTTATCCCAAATACGATATGTCATTAGGCCTTATCCCAAATATGATATGCCATTAGGCCTTAGTCCAAATACGATATGTCATTAGGCCTTAGTTCAAATACGATATGTCACTAGGCCTTAGTCCAAATACGATATGTCACTAGGCCTTAGCCCAAATATGATATGTCACTAGGCCTTAGTCCAAATACGATATGTCACTAGGCCTTAGTCCAAATACGATATGTCACTAGGCCTTAGTCCAAATACGATATGTCACTAGGCCTTAGCCCAAATACGATATGTCACTAGGCCTTATCCCAAATACGATATGTCACTAGGCCTTAGTCCAAATACGATATGTCACTAGGCCTTAGCCCAAATACGATATGTCACTAGGCCTTAGTCCAAATACGATATGTCACTAGGCCTTAGTCCAAATACGATATGTCACTAGGCCTTAGCAAATACGATATGTCACTAGGCCTTAGTCCAAATACGATATGTCACTAGGCCTTATCCCAAATATGATATGTCACTAGGCCTTAGTCCAAATACGATATGTCACTAGGCCTTAGTCCAAATACGATATGTCACTAGGCCTTAGTCCAAATACGATATGTCACTAGGCCTTAGCCCAAATACGATATGTCACTAGGCCTTAGCCCAAATACGATATGTCACTAGGCCTTAGTCCAAATACGATATGTCACTAGGCCTTAGTCCAAATACGATATGTCACTAGGCCTTAGCCCAACTATGATATGTCACTAGGCCTTAGTCCAAATACGATATGTCACTAGGCCTTAGTCCAAATATGATATGTCACTAGGCCTTAGTCCAAATACGATATGTCACTAGGCCTTAGTCCAAATACGATATGTCACTAGGCCTTAGCCCAAATACGATATGTTACTAGGCCTTAGTCCAAATATGATATGTCACTAGGCCTTAGTCCAAATATGATATGTCACTAGGCCTTAGTCCAAATACGATATGTCACTAGGCCTTAGCCCAAATACGATATGTCGCTAGGCCTTAGCCCAAATATGATATGTCACTAGGCCTTAGTCCAAATACGATATGTCACTAGGCCTTAGCCCAAATAGGATGTCACTAGGCCTTAGCCCAAATACGATATGTCACTAGGCCTTAGCTCAAATACGATATGTCACTAGGCCTTAGTCCAAATACGATATGTCACTAGGCCTTAGCCCAAATACGATATGTCACTAGGCCTTAGCTCAAATACGATATGTCACTAGGCCTTAGCCCAAATACGATATGTCACTAGGCCTTAGCCCAAATACGATATGTCACTAGGCCTTAGCCCAAATACGATATGTCACTAGGCCTTAGCCCAAATACGATATGTCACTAGCCTTAGTCCAAATACGATATGTCACTAGGCCTTAGTCCAAATACGATATGTCACTAGGCCTTAGTCCAAATACGATATGTCACTAGCCCTTAGTCCAAATACGATATGTCACTAGGCCTTAGTCCAAATACGATATGTCACTAGGCCTTAGTCCAAATACGATATGTCACTAGGCCTTAGTCCAAATACGATATGTCACTAGGCCTTAGTCCAAATACGATATGTCACTAGGCCTTAGCAAATACGATATGTCACTAGGCCTTAGTCCAAATACGATATGTCACTAGGCCTTAGTACAAATACGATATGTCACTAGGCCTTAGTCCAAATACGATATGTCACTAGGCCTTAGTCCAAATACGATATGTCACTAGGCCTTAGCCCAAATACGATATGTCACTAGGCCTTAGCCCAAATACGATATGTCACTAGGCCTTAGTCCAAATACGATATGTCACTAGGCCTTAGTACAAATACGATATGTCACTAGGTCTTATCCCAAATAGGATATGTCACTAGGCCTTATCCCAAATACGATATGTCACTAGGCCTTAGTCCAAATACGATATGTCACTAGGTCTTATCCCAAATACGATATGTCACTAGGCCTTAGCCCAAACACGATATGTCACTAGGCCTTAGCCCAAATACGATATGTCACTAGGCCTTATCCCAAATACGATATGTCACTAGGCCTTAGCTCAAAGACGATATGTCACTAGGCCTTAGCCCAAATACGATATGTCATTAGGCCTTATCCCAAATACGATATGTCATTAGGCCTTAGCTCAAATACGATGTCACTAGGCCTTATCCCAAATACGATATGACACTATGCCTTATCCCAAATACGATATGTCATTAGGCCTTATCCCAAATATGATATGCCATTAGGCCTTAGTCCAAATACGATATGTCATTAGGCCTTAGTTCAAATACGATATGTCACTAGGCCTTAGTCCAAATACGATATGTCACTAGGCCTTAGCCCAACTATGATATGTCACTAGGCCTTAGTCCAAATACGATATGTCACTAGGCCTTAGTCCAAATACGATATGTCACTAGGCCTTAGTCCAAATACGATATGTCACTAGGCCTTAGCCCAAATACGATATGTCACTAGGCCTTATCCCAAATACGATATGTCACTAGCCTTAGTCCAAATACGATATGTCACTAGGCCTTAGTCCAAATACGATATGTCACTAGGCCTTAGTCCAAATACGATATGTCACTAGGCCTTAGTCCAAATACGATATGTCACTAGGCCTTAGTCCAAATACTATATGTCACTAGGCCTTAGCAAATACGATATGTCACTAGGCCTTAGTCCAAATACGATATGTCACTAGGTCTTATCCCAAATATGATATGTCACTAGGCCTTAGTCCAAATACGATATGTCACTAGGCCTTAGTACAAATACGATATGTCACTAGGCCTTAGTCCAAATACGATATGTCACTAGGCCTTAGTCCAAATACTATATGTCACTAGGCCTTAGCCCAAATACGATATGTCACTAGGTCTTAGCCCAAATACGATATGTCACTAGGCCTTAGTCCAAATACGATATGTCACTAGGCCTTAGTACAAATACGATATGTCACTAGGTCTTATCCCAAATAGGATATGTCACTAGGCCTTATCCCAAATACGATATGTCACTAGGCCTTAGTCCAAATACGATATGTCACTAGGTCTTATCCCAAATACGATATGTCACTAGGCCTTAGCCCAAATACGATATGTCACTAGGCCTTATCCCAAATACGATATGTCACTAGGCCTTATCCCAAATACGATATGTCACTAGGCCTTAGCTCAAAGACGATATGTCACTAGGCCTTAGCCCAAATACGATATGTCATTAGGCCTTATCCCAAATACGATATGTCATTAGGCCTTAGCTCAAATACGATGTCACTAGGCCTTATCCCAAATACGATATGACACTATGCCTTATCCCAAATACGATATGTCATTAGGCCTTATCCCAAATATGATATGCCATTAGGCCTTAGTCCAAATACGATATGTCATTAGGCCTTAGTTCAAATACGATATGTCACTAGGCCTTAGTCCAAATACGATATGTCATTAGGCCTTATCCCAAATACGATATGTCATTAGGCCTTAGTCCAAATACGATATTTCACTAGGCCTTAGTCCAAATACGATATGTCACTAGGCCTTAGTCCAAATACGATATGTCACTAGGCCTTAATCCAAATATGATATGTCACTAGGCCTTAGTCCAAATACGATATGTCACTAGGCCTTAGCCCAACTATGATATGTCACTAGGCCTTAGCCCAAATACGATATGTCACTAGGCCTTAGCCCAACTATGATATGTCACTAGGCCTTAGTCCAAATACGATATGTCACTAGGCCTTAGTCCAAATACGATATGTCACTAGGCCTTAGTCCAAATACGATATGTCACTAGGCCTTAGTCCAAATACGATATGTCACTAGGCCTTAGTCCAAATACGATATGTCACTAGGCCTTAGTCCAAATACGATATGTCACTAGGCCTTAGTCCAAATACGATATGTCACTAGGCCTTAGTCCAAATACGATATGTCACTAGGCCTTAGTCCAAATACGATATGTCACTAGGCCTTAGTCCAAATACGATATGTCACTAGGCCTTAGTCCAAATACGATATGTCACTAGGCCTTAGTCCAAATACGATATGTCACTAGGCCTTAGTCCAAATACGATATGTCACTAGGCCTTAGTCCAAATACGATATGTCACTAGGCCTTAGTCCAAATACGATATGTCACTAGGCCTTAGTCCAAATACGATATGTCACTAGGCCTTAGTCCAAATACGATATGTCACTAGGCCTTAGCTCAAATACGATATGTCACTAGGCCTTAGCCCAAATACGATATGTCACTAGGCCTTAGCCCAAATACGATATGTCACTAGGCCTTAGCCCAAATACGATATGTCACTAGGCCTTAGTCCAAATACGATATGTCACTAGGCCTTAGTCCAAATACGATATGTCACTAGGCCTTAGTCCAAATACGATATGTCACTAGGCCTTAGCCCAAATATGATATGTCACTAGGCCTTAGTCCAAATACGATATGTCACTAGGCCTTAGTCCAAATACGATATGTCACTAGGCCTTAGTCCAAATACGATATGTCACTAGGCCTTAGTCCAAATACGATATGTCACTAGGCCTTAGTCCAAATACGATATGTCACTAGGCCTTAGTCCAAATACGATATGTCACTAGGCCTTAGTCCAAATACGATATGTCACTAGGCCTTAGTCCAAATACGATATGTCACTAGGCCTTAGCCCAAATACGATATGTCACTAGGCCTTAGTCCAAATACGATATGTCACTAGGCCTTAGTCCAAATACGATATGTCACTAGGCCTTAGTCCAAATACGATATGTCACTAGGCCTTAGCCAAATACGATATGTCACTAGGCCTTAGTCCAATATGATATGTCACTAGGCCTTAGTCCAAATCGATATGTCACTAGGCCTTAGTCCAAATAGATATGTCACTAGGCCTTAGCCCAAATACGATATGTCACTAGGCCTTAGCCCAAATAGGATGTCACTAGGCCTTAGCCCAAATACGATATGTCACTAGGCCTTATCTCAAATACGATATGTCACTAGGCCTTAGTCCAAATACGATATGTCACTAGGCCTTAGCCCAAATACGATATGTCACTAGGCCTTAGCCCAAATACGATATGTCACTAGGCCTTAGTCCAAATACGATATGTCACTAGGCCTTAGCCCAAATACGATATGTCACTAGGCCTTAGCCCAAATACGATATGTCACTAGGCCTTAGCCCAAATACGATATGTCACTAGGCCTTATCCAAATACGATATGTCACTAGGCCTTAGTCCAAATACGATATGTCACTAGGCCTTAGCCCAAATATGATATGTCACTAGGCCTTAGTCCAAATACGATATGTCACTAGGCCTTAGCCCAAATACGATATGTCACTAGGCCTTAGCTCAAATACGATATGTCACTAGGCCTTAGCTCAAATACGATATGTCACTAGGCCTTAGCCCAAATACGATATGTCACTAGGCCTTAGTCCAAATACGATATGTCACTAGGCCTTAGCCCAAATACGATATGTCACTAGGCCTTAGCCCAACTATGATATGTCACTAGGCCGTAGTCCAAATACGATATGTCACTAGGCCTTAGCCCAAATACGATATGTCACTAGGCCTTAGCTCAAATACGATATGTCACTAGGCCTTAGCTCAAATACGATATGTCACTAGGCCTTAGCCCAAATACGATATGTCACTAGGCCTTAGTCCAAATACGATATGTCACTAGGCCTTAGCCCAAATACGATATGTCACTAGGCCTTAGCCCAACTATGATATGTCACTAGGCCGTAGTCCAAATACGATATGTCACTAGGCCTTAGCCCAAATACGATATGTCACTAGGCCTTAGCTCAAATACGATATGTCACTAGGCCTTAGCCCAAATACGATATGTCACTAGGCCTTATCCCAAATATGATATGTCACTAGGCCTTATCCCAAATAAGATATGTCACTAGGCCTTAGTCCAAATACGATATGTCACTAGGCCTTAGTCCAAATACGATATGTCACTAGGCCTTAGTCCAAATACGATATGTCACTAGGCCTTAGTCCAAATACGATATGTCACTAGGCCTTAGTCCAAATACGATATGTCACTAGGCCTTAGTCCAAATACGATATGTCACTAGGCCTTAGTCCAAATACGATATGTCACTAGGCCTTAGTCCAAATACGATATGTCACTAGGCCTTAGTCCAAATACGATATGTCACTAGGCCTTAGTCCAAATACGATATGTCACTAGGCCTTAGTCCAAATACGATATGTCACTAGGCCTTAGTCCAAATACGATATGTCACTAGGCCTTAGTCCAAATACGATATGTCACTAGGCCTTAGTCCAAATACGATATGTCACTAGGCCTTAGCCAATACGATATGTCACTAGGCCTTAGTCCAAATACGATATGTCACTAGGCTTATCCCAAATATGATATGTCACTAGGCCTTAGCCCAAATACGATATGTCACTAGGCCTTAGCAAATACGATATGTCACTAGGCCTTAGTCCAAATACGATATGTCACTAGGCCTTAGTCCAAATACGATATGTCACTAGGCCTTAGCCCAAATACGATATGTCACTAGGCTTAGTCCAAATACGATATGTCACTAGGCCTTAGTCCAAATACGATATGTCACTAGGCCTTAGCCCAAATACGATATGTCACTAGGCCTTAGTCCAAATACGATATGTCACTAGGCCTTAGTCCAAATACGATATGTCACTAGGCCTTAGTCCAAATACGATATGTCACTAGGCCTTAGCCCAACTATGATATGTCACTAGGCCTTAGTCCAAATACGATATGTCACTAGGCCTTAGTCCAAATATGATATGTCACTAGGCCTTAGACCAAATACGATATGTCACTAGGCCTTAGTCCAAATACGATATGTCACTAGGCCTTAGTCCAAATACGATATGTCACTAGGCCTTAGTCCAAATACGATATGTCACTAGGCCTTAGTCCAAATACGATATGTCACTAGGCCTTAGTCCAAATACGATATGTCACTAGGCCTTAGTCCAAATACGATATGTCACTAGGCCTTAGTCCAAATACGATATGTCACTAGGCCTTAGTCCAAATACGATATGTCACTAGGCCTTAGTCCAAATACGATATGTCACTAGGCCTTAGTCCAAATACTATATGTCACTAGGCCTTAGCAAATACGATATGTCACTAGGCCTTAGTCCAAATACGATATGTCACTAGGTCTTATCCCAAATATGATATGTCACTAGGCCTTAGCCCAAATACGATATGTCACTAGGCCTTAGTACAAATACGATATGTCACTAGGCCTTAGTCCAAATACGATATGTCACTAGGCCTTAGTCCAAATACTATATGTCACTAGGCCTTAGCCCAAATACGATATGTCACTAGGTCTTAGCCCAAATACGATATGTCACTAGGCCTTAGTCCAAATACGATATGTCACTAGGCCTTAGCCCAAATACGATATGTCACTAGGCCTTAGTCCAAATACGATATGTCACTAGGCCTTAGTCCAAATACGATATGTCACTAGGCCTTAGTCCAAATACGATATGTCACTAGGCGTTAGCCCAACTATGATATGTCACTAGGCCTTAGTCCAAATACGATATGTCAATAGGCCTTAGTCCAAATATGATATGTCACTAGGCCTTAGACCAAATACGATATGTCACTAGGCCTTAGTCCAAATACGATATGTCACTAGGCCTTAGTCCAAATACGATATGTCACTAGGCCTTAGCCCAAATACGATATGTTACTAGGCCTTAGTCCAAATATGATATGTCACTAGGCCTTAGTCCAAATATGATATGTCACTAGGCCTTAGCCCAAATACGATATGTCGCTAGGCCTTAGCCCAAATATAATATGTCACTAGGCCTTAGTCCAACTACGATATGTCACTAGGCCTTAGCCCAAATAGGATGTCACTAGGCCTTAGCCCAAATACGATATGTCACTAGGCCTTATCTCAAATACGATATGTCACTAGGCCTTAGTCCAAATACGATATGTCACTAGGCCTTAGCCCAAATACGATATGTCACTAGGCCTTAGCTCAAATACGATATGTCACTAGGCCTTAGTCCAAATACGATATGTCACTAGGCCTTATCCCAAATACGATATGTCACTAGGCCTTAGCCCAAATACGATATGTCACTAGGCCTTAGCCCAAATACGATATGTCACTAGGCCTTATCCCAAATACGATATGTCACTAGCCTTAGTCCAAATACGATATGTCACTAGGTCTTATCCCAAATATGATATGTCACTAGGCCTTATCCCAAATACGATATGTCACTAGGCCTTATCCCAAATACGATATGTCACTAGGCCTTAGCTCAAATACGATATGTCACTAGGCCTTAGCTCAAATACGATATGTCACTAGGCCTTAGCCCAAATACGATATGTCACTAGGCCTTATTCCAAATACGATATGTCACTAGGCCTTAGCCCAAATACGATATGTCACTAGGCCTTAGCCCAACTATGATATGTCACTAGGCCGTAGTCCAAATACGATATGTCACTAGGCCTTAGCCCAAATACGATATGTCACTAGGCCTTAGCTCAAATACGATATGTCACTAGGCCTTAGCTCAAATACGATATGTCACTAGGCCTTAGCCCAAATACGATATGTCACTAGGCCTTAGTCCAAATACGATATGTCACTAGGCCTTAGCCCAACTATGATATGTCACTAGGCCGTAGTCCAAATACGATATGTCACTAGGCCTTAGCCCAAATACGATATGTCACTAGGCCTTAGCCCAAATACGATATGTCACTAGGCCTTATCCCAAATACGATATGTCACTAGCCTTAGTCCAAATACGATATGTCACTAGGTCTTATCCCAAATATGATATGTCACTAGGCCTTAGTCCAAATACGATATGTCACTAGGCGTTAGCCCAACTATGATATGTCACTAGGCCTTAGTCCAAATACGATATGTCAATAGGCCTTAGTCCAAATATGATATGTCACTAGGCCTTAGACCAAATACGATATGTCACTAGGCCTTAGTCCAAATACGATATGTCACTAGGCCTTAGTCCAAATACGATATGTCACTAGGCCTTAGCCCAAATACGATATGTTACTAGGCCTTAGTCCAAATATGATATGTCACTAGGCCTTAGTCCAAATATGATATGTCACTAGGCCTTAGCCCAAATACGATATGTCGCTAGGCCTTAGCCCAAATATAATATGTCACTAGGCCTTAGTCCAACTACGATATGTCACTAGGCCTTAGCCCAAATAGGATGTCACTAGGCCTTAGCCCAAATACGATATGTCACTAGGCCTTATCTCAAATACGATATGTCACTAGGCCTTAGTCCAAATACGATATGTCACTAGGCCTTAGCCCAAATACGATATGTCACTAGGCCTTAGCTCAAATACGATATGTCACTAGGCCTTAGTCCAAATACGATATGTCACTAGGCCTTATCCCAAATACGATATGTCACTAGGCCTTAGCCCAAATACGATATGTCACTAGGCCTTAGCCCAAATACGATATGTCACTAGGCCTTATCCCAAATACGATATGTCACTAGCCTTAGTCCAAATACGATATGTCACTAGGTCTTATCCCAAATATGATATGTCACTAGGCCTTATCCCAAATACGATATGTCACTAGGCCTTATCCCAAATACGATATGTCACTAGGCCTTAGCTCAAATACGATATGTCACTAGGCCTTAGTCCAAATACGATATGTCACTAGGCGTTAGCCCAACTATGATATGTCACTAGGCCTTAGTCCAAATACGATATGTCAATAGGCCTTAGTCCAAATATGATATGTCACTAGGCCTTAGACCAAATACGATATGTCACTAGGCCTTAGTCCAAATACGATATGTCACTAGGCCTTAGTCCAAATACGATATGTCACTAGGCCTTAGCCCAAATACGATATGTTACTAGGCCTTAGTCCATATATGATATGTCACTAGGCCTTAGTCCAAATATGATATGTCACTAGGCCTTAGCCCAAATACGATATGTCGCTAGGCCTTAGCCCAAATATAATATGTCACTAGGCCTTAGTCCAACTACGATATGTCACTAGGCCTTAGCCCAAATAGGATGTCACTAGGCCTTAGCCCAAATACGATATGTCACTAGGCCTTATCTCAAATACGATATGTCACTAGGCCTTAGTCCAAATACGATATGTCACTAGGCCTTAGCCCAAATACGATATGTCACTAGGCCTTAGCTCAAATACGATATGTCACTAGGCCTTAGTCCAAATACGATATGTCACTAGGCCTTATCCCAAATACGATATGTCACTAGGCCTTAGCCCAAATACGATATGTCACTAGGCCTTAGCCCAAATACGATATGTCACTAGGCCTTATCCCAAATACGATATGTCACTAGCCTTAGTCCAAATACGATATGTCACTAGGTCTTATCCCAAATATGATATGTCACTAGGCCTTATCCCAAATACGATATGTCACTAGGCCTTATCCCAAATACGATATGTCACTAGGCCTTAGCTCAAATACGATATGTCACTAGGCCTTAGCTCAAATACGATATGTCACTAGGCCTTAGCCCAAATACGATATGTCACTAGGCCTTAGTCCAAATACGATATGTCACTAGGCCTTAGCCCAACTATGATATGTCACTAGGCCGTAGTCCAAATACGATATGTCACTAGGCCTTAGCCCAAATACGATATGTCACTAGGCCTTAGCTCAAATACGATATGTCACTAGGCCTTAGCTCAAATACGATATGTCACTAGGCCTTAGCCCAAATACGATATGTCACTAGGCCTTAGTCCAAATACGATATGTCACTAGGCCTTAGCCCAACTATGATATGTCACTAGGCCGTAGTCCAAATACGATATGTCACTAGGCCTTAGCCCAAATACGATATGTCACTAGGCCTTAGCCCAAATACGATATGTCACTAGGCCTTATCCCAAATACGATATGTCACTAGCCTTAGTCCAAATACGATATGTCACTAGGTCTTATCCCAAATATGATATGTCACTAGGCCTTAGTCCAAATACGATATGTCACTAGGCGTTAGCCCAACTATGATATGTCACTAGGCCTTAGTCCAAATACGATATGTCAATAGGCCTTAGTCCAAATATGATATGTCACTAGGCCTTAGACCAAATACGATATGTCACTAGGCCTTAGTCCAAATACGATATGTCACTAGGCCTTAGTCCAAATACGATATGTCACTAGGCCTTAGCCCAAATACGATATGTTACTAGGCCTTAGTCCAAATATGATATGTCACTAGGCCTTAGTCCAAATATGATATGTCACTAGGCCTTAGCCCAAATACGATATGTCGCTAGGCCTTAGCCCAAATATAATATGTCACTAGGCCTTAGTCCAACTACGATATGTCACTAGGCCTTAGCCCAAATAGGATGTCACTAGGCCTTAGCCCAAATACGATATGTCACTAGGCCTTATCTCAAATACGATATGTCACTAGGCCTTAGTCCAAATACGATATGTCACTAGGCCTTAGCCCAAATACGATATGTCACTAGGCCTTAGCTCAAATACGATATGTCACTAGGCCTTAGTCCAAATACGATATGTCACTAGGCCTTATCCCAAATACGATATGTATGTCACTAGGCCTTAGCCCAAATACGATATGTCACTAGGCCTTATCCCAAATACGATATGTCACTAGCCTTAGTCCAAATACGATATGTCACTATCTACCCATTATCCCAAATACGATATGTCACTAGGCCTTATCCCAAATACGATATGTCACTAGGCCTTAGCTCAAATACGATATGTCACTAGGCCTTAGCTCAAATACGATATGTCACTAGGCCTTAGCCCAAATACGATATGTCACTAGGCCTTATTCCAAATACGATATGTCACTAGGCCTTAGCCCAAATACGATATGTCACTAGGCCTTAGCCCAACTATGATATGTCACTAGGCCGTAGTCCAAATACGATATGTCACTAGGCCTTAGCCCAAATACGATATGTCACTAGGCCTTAGCTCAAATACGATATGTCACTAGGCCTTAGCTCAAATACGATATGTCACTAGGCCTTAGCCCAAATACGATATGTCACTAGGCCTTAGTCCAAATACGATATGTCACTAGGCCTTAGCCCAAATACGATATGTCACTAGGCCTTAGCCCAACTATGATATGTCACTAGGCCGTAGTCCAAATACGATATGTCACTAGGCCTTAGCCCAAATACGATATGTCACTAGGCCTTAGCTCAAATACGATATGTCACTAGGCCTTAGCCCAAATACGATATGTCACTAGGCCTTATCCCAAATATGATATGTCACTAGGCCTTATCCCAAATAAGATATGTCACTAGGCCTTAGTCCAAATACGATATGTCACTAGGCCTTAGTCCAAATACGATATGTCACTAGGCCTTAGTCCACATACGATATGTCACTAGGCCTTAGTCCAAATACGATATGTCACTAGGCCTTAGTCCAAATACGATATGTCACTAGGCCTTAGTCCAAATACGATATGTCACTAGGCCTTAGTCCAAATACGATATGTCACTAGGCCTTAGTCCAAATACGATATGTCACTAGCCCTTAGTCCAAATACGATATGTCACTAGGCCTTAGTCCAAATACGATATTGTCACTAGGCCTTAGTCCAAATACGATATGTCACTAGGCCTTAGTCCAAATACGATATGTCACTAGGCCTTAGTCCAAATACGATATGTCACTAGGCCTTAGTCCAAATACGATATGTCACTAGGCCTTAGTCCAAATACTATATGTCACTAGGCCTTAGCAAATACGATATGTCACTAGGCCTTAGTCCAAATACGATATGTCACTAGGTCTTATCCCAAATATGATATGTCACTAGGCCTTAGCCCAAATACGATATGTCACTAGGCCTTAGTACAAATACGATATGTCACTAGGCCTTAGTCCAAATACGATATGTCACTAGGCCTTAGTCCAAATACTATATGTCACTAGGCCTTAGCCCAAATACGATATGTCACTAGGTCTTAGCCCAAATACGATATGTCACTAGGCCTTAGTCCAAATACGATATGTCACTAGGCCTTAGTACAAATACGATATGTCACTAGGTCTTATCCCAAATAGGATATGTCACTAGGCCTTATCCCAAATACGATATGTCACTAGGCCTTAGTCCAAATACGATATGTCACTAGGTCTTATCCCAAATATGATATGTCACTAGGCCTTAGCCCAAATACGATATGTCACTAGGCCTTATCCCAAATACGATATGTCACTAGGCCTTATCCCAAATACGATATGTCACTAGGCCTTAGCTCAAAGACGATATGTCACTAGGCCTTAGCCCAAATACGATATGTCATTAGGCCTTATCCCAAATACGATATGTCATTAGGCCTTAGCTCAAATACGATGTCACTAGGCCTTATCCCAAATACGATATGACACTATGCCTTATCCCAAATACGATATGTCATTAGGCCTTATCCCAAATATGGTATGCCATTAGGCCTTAGTCCAAATACGATATGTCATTAGGCCTTAGCTCAAATACGATGTCACTAGGCCTTATCCCAAATACGATATGACACTATGCCTTATCCCAAATACGATATGTCATTAGGCCTTATCCCAAATATGGTATGCCATTAGGCCTTAGTCCAAATACGATATGTCATTAGGCCTTAGTTCAAATACGATATGTCACTAGGCCTTAGTCCAAATACGATATGTCATTAGGCCTTAGTCCAAATACGATATGTCACTAGGCCTTAGTCCAAATACGATATGTCACTAGGCCTTAGTCCAAATACGATATGTCACTAGGCCTTAGTCCAAATACGATATGTCACTAGGCCTTAGTCCAAATACGATATGTCACTAGGCCTTAGCCCAAATATGATATGTCACTAGGCCTTAGCCCAAATACGATATGTCACTAGGCCTTAGCCCAAATATGATATGTCACTAGGCCTTAGCCCAAATACGATATGTCATTAGGCCTTAGCTCAAATACGATGTCACTAGGCCTTATCCCAAATACGATATGACACTATGCCTTATCCCAAATACGATATGTCATTAGGCCTTATCCCAAATATGGTATGCCATTAGGCCTTAGTCCAAATACGATATGTCATTAGGCCTTAGCTCAAATACGATGTCACTAGGCCTTATCCCAAATACGATATGACACTATGCCTTATCCCAAATACGATATGTCATTAGGCCTTATCCCAAATATGGTATGCCATTAGGCCTTAGTCCAAATACGATATGTCATTAGGCCTTAGCTCAAATACGATGTCACTAGGCCTTATCCCAAATACGATATGACACTATGCCTTATCCCAAATACGATATGTCATTAGGCCTTATCCCAAATATGGTATGCCATTAGGCCTTAGTCCAAATACGATATGTCATTAGGCCTTAGCTCAAATACGATGTCACTAGGCCTTATCCCAAATACGATATGACACTATGCCTTATCCCAAATACGATATGTCATTAGGCCTTATCCCAAATATGGTATGCCATTAGGCCTTAGTCCAAATACGATATGTCATTAGGCCTTAGTTCAAATACGATATGTCACTAGGCCTTAGTCCAAATACGATATGTCATTAGGCCTTAGTCCAAATACGATATTTCACTAGGCCTTAGTCCAAATACGATATGTCACTAGGCCTTAGTCCAAATACGATATGTCACTAGGCCTTAATCCAAATACGATATGTCACTAGGCCTTAGTCCAAATACGATATGTCACTAGGCCTTAGCCCAACTATGATATGTCACTAGGCCTTAGCCCAAATACGATATGTCACTAGGCCTTAGCCCAACTATGATATGTCACTAGGCCTTAGTCCAAATATGATATGTCACTAGGCCTTAGCCCAACTATGATATGTCACTAGGCCTTAGCCCAAATATGATATGTCACTAGGCCGTAGCCGAACTATGATATGTCACTAGGCCTTAGCCCAAATACGATATGTCACTAGGCCTTAGCTCAAATACGATATGTCACTAGGCCTTAGTCCAAATACGATATGTCACTAGGCCTTAGTCCAAATACGATATGTCACTAGGCCTTAGTCCAAATACGATATGTCACTAGGCCTTAGTCCAAATACGATATGTCACTAGGCCTTAGTCCAAATACGATATGTCACTAGGCCTTATGTTGTTGGTTTAGTCCAAATATGATATGTCACTAGGCCTTAGTCCAAATACGATATGTCACTAGGGCTTAGTCCAAATACGATATGTCGCTAGGCCTTAGTCCAAATACGATATGTCACTAGGCCTTAGTCCAAATACGATATGTCACTAGGCCTTAACTCAAATATGATATGTCACTAGGCCTTAGCTGAAATACGATATGTCACTAGGCCTTAGTCCAAATACGATATGTCACTAGGCCTTAGCCCAAATACGATATGTCACTAGGCCTTAGCCCAAACACGATATGTCACTAGGCCTTAGCCCAAATACGATATGTCATTAGGCCTTAGCCCAAATACGATATGTCATTAGGCCTTATCCCAAATACGATATGTCATTAGGCCTTAGCTCAAATACGATATGTCACTAGGCCTTATCCCAAGTACGATATGACACTAGGCCTTATCCCAAATACGATATGTCATTAGGCCTTATCCCAAATATGATATGTCATTTGGCCTTAGTCCAAATACGATATGTCACTAGGCCTTAGTCCAAATACTATATGTCACTAGGCCTTAGCCCAAATACGATATGTCACTAGGCCTTAGCCCAAATACGATTTCACTAGGCCTTAGTCCAAATACGATATGTCACTAGGCCTTAGTCCAAATACGATATGTCACTAGGTCTTATCCCAAATATGATATGTCACTAGGCCTTAGCCCGAATACGATATGTCACTAGGCCGTATCCCAAATACGATATGTCACTAGGCCTTATCCCAAATACGATATGTCACTAGGCCTTAGCTCAAATACGATATGTCACTAGGCCTTAGCCCAAATACGATATGTCATTAGGCTTTATCCCAAATACGATATGTCATTAGGCCTTAGCTCAAATACGATATGTCACTAGGCCTTATCCCAAATACGATATGACACTAGGCCTTATCCCAAATACGATATGTCATTAGGCCTTATCCCAAATACGATATGTCATTAGGCCTTAGTCCAAATACGATATGTCATTAGGCCTTAGCCCAAATACGATATGTCATTAGGCCTTAGTCCAAATACGATATGTCACTAGGCCTTAGTCCAAATACGATATGTCACTAGGCCTTAGCCCAAATACCATATGTCACTAGGCCTTAGTCCAAATACGATATGTCACTAGGCCTTAGTCCAAATACCATATGTCACTAGGCCTTAGTCCAAATACGATATGTCACTAGGCCTTAGTCCAAATACCATATGTCACTAGGCCTTAGCCCAAATAGCACTATCCTATATAACATGTATTATTGTACTATTCTATATAACCTGTATTGTTGTACCTATATAACCTGTATTGTTGTACCTATATAACCTGTATTATTGTACCTATATAACCTGTATTATTGTACCTATATAACCTGTATTATTGTACTATTCTATATAACCTGTATTATTGTACTATCCTGTATAACCTGTATTATTGTACCTATATAACCTGTATTATTGTACCTATATAACCTGTATTATTGTACCTATATAACCTGTATTATTGTACTATCCTGTATAACCTGTATTATTGTACTATTCTATATAACCTGTATTATTGTACCTATATAACCTGTATTATTGTACCTATATAACCTGTATTATTGTACTATCCTATATAACCTGTATTATTGTACTATCCTATATAACCTGTATTATTGTACTATCCTATATAACCTGTATTATTGTACCTATATAACCTGTATTATTGTACCTATATAACCTGTATTATTGTACTATCCTATATAACCTGTATTATTGTACTATCCTATATAACCTGTATTATTGTACCTATATAACCTGTATTATTGTACTATCCTATATAACATGTATTATTGTACTATCCTATATAACCTGTATTATTGTACTATCCTATATAACCTGTATTATTGTACCTATATAACCTGTATTATTGTACTATCCTATATAACATGTATTATTGTACTATCCTATATAACCTGTATTATTGTACTTCTATATAACCTGTATTATTGTACCTATATAACCTGTATTATTGTACTATCCTATATAACATGTATTATTGTACTATCCTATATAACCTGTATTATTGTACTATCCTATATAACCTGTATTATTGTACCTATATAACCTGTATTATTGTACTATCCTATATAACCTGTATTATTGTACTATCTATATAACCTGTATTATTGTACTATCCTATATAACCTGTATTATTGTACCTATATAACCTGTATTATTGTACCTATATAACATGTATTATTGTACCTATATAACATGTATTATTGTACTATCCTATATAACCTGTATTATTGTACCTATATAACCTGTATTATTGTACCTATATAACATGTATTATTGTACCTATATAACCTGTATTATTGTACCTATATAACCTGTATTATTGTACTATCCTATATAACCTGTATTATTGTACCTATATAACATGTATTATTGTACCTATATAACCTGTATTATTGTACTATCCTGTATAACCTGTATTATTGTACTATCCTATATAACCTGTATTATTGTACCTATATAACCTGTATTATTGTACCTATATAACCTGTATTATTGTACCTATATAACCTGTATTATTGTACTATCCTATATAACCTGTATTATTGTACTATCCTATATAACCTGTATTATTGTACCTATATAACATGTATTATTGCACTATCCTATTCTACTATATGTATGTACATACATTGTCTACACAGCGCAGTAGAAGACCAGGTCCCATCCTTTAGGCACTTCAGCTTGTGACTTCCTACAAATTCCAAAGTATCTCTACACCAGTGAACCTGTACCTCGTCGCCGTATGCATACACAGCTGACTTGGGGCTGTAAGTTGTGCCCTGTACATCAGGGTCTGGGCATGTAACTAAAATATAAACAATAGTTTGTGGTAAATCGATTGAACTGTTTGCTAATTGTCGAGTAATCAGTATACATAATTATGATTAATTGCTTATTTCATATAACATTAATATTTTCATGAAAAACACGTCATAGCTAGTTTATACAAATTTCTTTTATTTTAGCTCGATTGCGAAACAAGTTCTTACAACATTAGTTAAATCACTCTCGAGACCTCATTCCAGATGGAATACATCGCCGTGAGGGAGAGAGAAGAGGCAATGTGGAATTTAAGTGTCTTGCTTAATGGCACAATCGTAAATGCTACAGCCGAGAGAGCTCCGGGCCTTTCACACATGAAGCTAACATACTAAAGCTGCGCTATCACGACATTCACATAGTCAAGCAATTTATAATTGACATACGTTAATTAATATACATATATATACTCACCTTTCCTACACGCAGGAATCTCCCCTCCCGGGGTATCAAATTTCCCGTATTTACAGCTAAACTTTGCTGCTTCGTCGGGAACGTGACCACGTGGACAGTAGTATTCGATTGCTTGCTCGTGAGTAACCACTGACCCTCCGAATATAGCATCGCCAACTTTGTTGTACATGTCTCCGATAATCTCCTCGGGTACCTTGCAGCTTGCTAATATACAGGAGAACATATATAGAGTATCATGAGATTACTATATACAGGACAGACATAGAGTATCAGGAGATTGCTATATACAGGACAGACATAGAGTATCATGAGATTGCTATATACAGGACAGACATAGAGTACCAGGAGATTGCTATATACAGGACATACATAGAGCAACATCGGATTGCTATATACAGGACATACATAGAGTACCAGGAGATTGCTATATACAGGACATACATATAGTACCAGGAGATTGCTATATACAGGACATACATATAGTACCAGGAAATTGCTATATACAGGACTGACATAGAGTACCAGGAGATTGCTATATACAGGACTGACATAGAGTACCAGGAGATTGCTATATACAGGACATACATATAGTACCAGGAGATTGCTATATACAGGACAGACATAGAGCATCATGATATTGCTATATACAGGACATACATAGAGCATCATGATATTGCTATATACAGGACATACATAGAGTACCATGAGATTGCTATATACAGGACATACATAGAGTATCAGGAGATTGCTATATACAGGACATACATAGAGTATCATGAGATTGCTATATACAGGAGGACAGACATAGAGTATCATGAGATTGCTATATACAGGACATACATAGAGTATCAGGAGATTGCTATATACAGGACATACATAGAGTACCATGAGATTGCTATATACAGGACAGACATAGAGTATCATGAGATTGCTATATACAGGACATACATAGAGTACCAGGAGATTGCTATATACAGGACAGACATAGAGTATCATGAGATTGCTATATACAGGACATACATAGAGTACCAGGAGTTGCTATATACAGGAGGACATACGTAGAGTACCAGGAGATTGCTATATACAGGACATACATAGAGTATCATGAGATTGCTATATACAGGACAGACATAGAGTATCAGGAGATTGCTATATACAGGACATACATAGAGTACCAGGAGATTGCTATATACAGGACAGACATAGAGTATCAGGAGATTGCTATATACAGGACAGACATAGAGTATCAGGAGATTGCTATATACAGGACATACATAGAGTACCAGGAGATTGCTATATAGAAGGACATACATAGAGTATCATGAGATTGCTATATACAGGACAGACATAGAGTACCATGAGATTGCTATATACAGGAGGACAGACATAGAGTATCATGAGATTGCTATATACAGGACATACATAGAGTATCATGAGATTGCTATATACAGGAGGACAGACATAGAGTATCATGAGATTGCTATATACAGGAGGACAGACATAGAGTATCATGAGATTGCTATATACAGGAGGACAGACATAGAGTATCATGAGATTGCTATATACAGGACATACATAGAGTATCATGAGATTGCTATATACAGGAGGACAGACATAGAGTATCAGGAGATTGCTATTACAGGACATACATAGAGTATCATGAGATTGCTAATACAGGAGGACAGACATAGAGTATCATGAGATTGCTATATACAGGAGGACAGACATAGAGCATCATGATATTGCTATATACAGGACATACATAGAGTACCATGAGATTGCTATATACAGGACATACATAGAGTATCATGAGATTGCTATATACAGGAGGACAGACATAGAGTATCATGAGATTGCTATATACAGGAGGACAGACATAGAGTATCATGAGATTGCTATATACAGGAGGACAGACATAGAGTATCATGAGATTGCTATATACAGGACAGACATAGAGTATCATGAGATTGCTATATACAGGACAGACATAGAGTATCATGAGATTGCTATATACAGGACAGACATAGAGTATCATGAGATTGCTATATACAGGACAGACATAGAGTATCATGAGATTGCTATATACAGGACAGACATAGAGTATCATGAGATTGCTATATACAGGACATACATAGAGTACCATGATATTGCTATATACAGGACAGACATAGAGTATCATGAGATTGCTATATACAGGATAGACATAGAGTATCATGAGATTGCTATATACAGGACATACATAGAGTACCAGGAGATTGCTATATACAGGACATATATAGAGTACCATGAGATTGCTATATACAGGACAGACATAGAGTACCATGATATTGCTATATACAGGAGGACATACATAGAGTACCAGGAGATTGCTATATACAGGAGGACAGACATAGAGCATCATGATATTGCTATATACAGGACATACATAGAGTACCATGAGATTGCTATATACAGGACAGACATAGAGTACCAGGAGATTGCTATATACAGGACAGACATAGAGTATCATGAGATTGCTATATACTGGACAGACATAGAGTACCATGAGATTGCTATATACAGGACATACATAGAGTACCATGAGATTGCTATATACAGGACAGACATAGAGTACCAGGAGATTGCTATATACAGGACAGACATAGAGTATCATGAGATTGCTATATACAGGACAGACATAGAGCATCATCGGATTGCTATATACAGGACATACATAGAGTATCAGGAGTTGTTATATACAGGACATACATAGGTACCATGAGATTGCTATATACAGGACATACATAGATTATCAGGAGATTGCTATATACAGGACATACATAGAGTATCATGAGATTGCTATATACAGGACAGACATAGAGCATCATCGGATTGCTATATACAGGACATACATAGAGTATCATGAGATTGCTATATACAGGACAGACATAGAGTATCATGGGATTGCTATATACAGGACATACATAGAGTATCATGAGATTGCTATATACAGGACAGACATAGAGTATCATGGGATTGCTATATACAGGACATACATAGAGTATCATGAGATTGCTATATACAGGACAGACATAGAGTATCATGAGATTGCTATATACAGGACATACATAGAGTATCATGAGATTGCTATATACAGGACAGACATAGAGTATCATGGATTGCTATATACAGGACATACATAGAGTATCATGAGATTGCTATATACAGGACAGACATAGAGTATCATGAGATTGCTATATACAGGACATACATAGAGTATCATGAGATTGCTATATACAGGACAGACATAGAGTACCATGAGATTGCTATATACAGGACATACATAGAGTATCAGGAGATTGCTATATACAGGACATACATAGAGTACCATGAGATTGCTATATACAGGACAGACATAGAGTACCATGATTGTTTGGTGGTGGGTTGTTTTGGGAGATTGCTATATACAGGACATACATAGAGTACCAGGAGATTGCTATATACAGGACATACATAGAGTATCATGAGATTGCTATATACAGGACAGACATAGAGTATCAGAGATTGCTATATACAGGAAACATAGAGTACCAGGAGATTGCTATATAGAGGACATACATATAGTACCATGAGATTGCTATATACCGGACAGACATAGAGTATCAGGAGATTGCTATATAGAAGACATACATAGAGTACCAGGATATTGCTATATACAGGACATACATAGAGTATCATGAGATTGCTATATACAGGACAGACATAGAGTATCATGAGATTGCTATATACAGGACAGACATAGAGTATCATGAGATTGCTATATACAGGACAGACATAGAGTATCATGAGATTGCTATATACAGGACAGACATAGAGTATCATGAGATTGCTATATACAGGACAGACATAGAGTATCATGAGATTGCTATATACAGGACAGACATAGAGTATCATGAGATTGCTATATACAGGACAGACATAGAGTATCATGAGATTGCTATATACAGGACAGACATAGAGTATCATGAGATTGCTATATACAGGACAGACATAGAGTATCATGAGATTGCTATATACAGGACAGACATAGAGTATCATGAGATTGCTATATACAGGACAGACATAGAGTATCATGAGATTGCTATATACAGGACAGACATAGAGTATCATGAGATTGGTATATACAGGACAGACATAGAGTACCATGAGATTGCTATATACAGGACATACATAGAGTATCAGGAGATTGCTATATACAGGACATACATAGAGTATCAGGAGATTGCTATATACAGGAGAACATACATAGAGTACCATGAGATTGCTATATACAGGACATACATAGAGTATCAGGAGATTGCTATATACAGGATAGACATAGAGTATCATGAGATTGCTATATATAGGACAGACATAGAGTATCATGAGATTGCTATATACAGGACATACATAGAGTATCAGGAGATTGCTATATACAGGACAGACATAGAGTATCATGAGATTGCTATATACAGGACAAACATAGAGTATCATGAGATTGCTATATACAGGACAGACATAGAGTATCATGAGATTGCTATATACAGGACAGACATAGAGTATCAGGAGATTGCTATATACAGGACATACATAGAGTATCATGAGATTGCTATATACAGGACAGACATAGAGCATCATCGGATTGCTATATACAGGACATACATAGAGTATCATATGATTGCTATATACAGGACAGACATAGAGTACCAGGATATTGCTATATACCGGACATACATAGAGTACCATGAGAGTGCTATATACAGGACAGACATAGAGTATCAGGATATTGCTATATACAGGACATACATATAGTACCATGAGATTGCTATATACAGGACAGACATAGAGTACCAGGAGATTGCTATATACAGGACATACATAGAGTACCAGGAGATTGCTATATACAGGACATACATAGAGTATCATGAGATTGCTATATACAGGACAGACATAGAGTATCAGGAGATTGCTATATACAGGACATACATAGAGTACCAGGAGATTGCTATATAGAAGGACATACATATAGTACCATGAGATTGCTATATACCGGACAGACATAGAGTATCAGGAGATTGCTATATAGAATGACATACATAGAGTACCAGGATATTGCTATATACAGGACATACATAGAGTACCAGGAGATTGCTATATACAGGACAGACATAGAGTATCATGAGATTGCTATATACAGGATAGACATAGAGTATCATGAGATTGCTATATACAGGACATACATAGAGTACCATGAGATTGCTATATACAGGACATACATAGAGTATCATGAGATTGCTATATACAGGACATACATAGAGTACCATGAGATTGCTATATACAGGACAGACATAGAGTACCATGATATTGCTATATACAGGAGGACATACATAGAGTACCAGGAGATTGCTATATACAGGAGGACAGACATAGAGCATCATGATATTGCTATATACAGGACATACATAGAGTACCATGAGATTGCTATATACAGGACAGACATAGAGTACCATGAGATTGCTATATACAGGACATACATAGAGTACCAGGAGATTGCTATATACAGGACAAACATAGAGTATCATGAGATTGCTATATACTGGACAGACATAGAGTACCATGAGATTGCTATATACAGGACATACATAGAGTACCATGAGATTGCTATATACAGGACAGACATAGAGTACCAGGAGATTGCTATATACAGGACAGACATAGAGTATCATGAGATTGCTATATACAGGACAGACATAGAGCATCATCGGATTGCTATATACAGGACATACATAGAGTATCAGGAGTTGCTATATACAGGACAGACATAGAGTACCATGAGATTGCTATATACAGGACATACATAGAGTATCAGGAGATTGCTATATACAGGACATACATAGAGTACCAGGAGATTGCTATATACAGGACAGACATAGAGTATCATGAGATTGCTATATACAGGACAGACATAGAGCATCATCGGATTGCTATATACAGGACATACATAGAGTATCATGAGATTGGTATATACAGGACAGACATAGAGCATCATCGGATTGCTATATACAGGACATACATAGAGTATCATGAGATTGCTATATACAGGACAGACATAGAGTACCAGGAGATTGCTATATACAGGACATACATAGAGTACCAGGAGATTGCTATATACAGGACATACATAGAGTATCATGAGATTGCTATATACAGGACAGACATAGAGTATCAGGAGATTGCTATATACAGGAGGACATACATAGAGTACTAGGAGATTGCTATATACAGGAGGACAGACATAGAGCATCAAGATATTGCTATATACAGGACATACATAGAGTACCATGAGATTGCTATATACAGGACAGACATAGAATACCATGAGATTGCTATATACAGGACATACATAGAGTACCAGGAGATTGCTATATACAGGACAAACATAGAGTATCATGAGATTGCTATATACAGGACAGACATAGAGCATCGTCGGATTGCTATATACAGGACATACATAGAGTATCATGAGTTGCTATATACAGGACAGACATAGAGTATCAGGAGATTGCTATATACAGGACATACATAGAGTACCTGGAGATTGCTATATACAGGACAGACATAGAGTATCATGAGATTGCTATATACAGGACAGACATAGAGTATCATGAGATTGCTATATACAGGACATACATAGAGTATCATGAGATTGCTATATACAGGACATACATAGAGTACCAGGAGATTGCTATATACAGGACATACATAGAGTATCATGAGATTGCTATATACAGGACAGACATAGAGTATCATGAGATTGCTATATACAGGACAGACATAGAGTATCATGAGATTGCTATATACAGGACAGACATAGAGTATCATGAGATTGGTATATACAGGACAGACATAGAGTATCATGAGATTGCTATATACAGGACATACATAGAATACCATGAGATTGCTATATACAGGACATACATAGAGTATCAGGAGATTGCTATATACAGGACAGACATAGAGTACCAGGAGATTGCTATATACAGGACATACATAGAGTACCATGAGATTGCTATATACAGGACAGACATAGAGTATCATGAGGTTGCTATATACAGGACAAACATAGAGTACCATGAGATTGCTATATACTGGACAGACATAGAGTACCAGGAGATTGCTATATACAGGACAGACATAGAGTACCAGGAGATTGCTATATACAGGACATACATAGAGTACCATGAGATTGCTATATACAGGACAGACATAGAGTATCATGAGGTTGCTATATACAGGACAAACATAGAGTACCATGAGATTGCTATATACTGGACAGACATAGAGTATCATGATATTGCTATATACTGGACAGACATAGGGTACCAGGAGATTGCTATATACTGGACAGACAATCCGGTACAACGCGTTACAACACGGTGTAACCAAATATAACATGGTATAACCCAGTGTAACCCGATATAACACGGTGTAACCCGATATAACCCGGTGTAACCCGATATAACACGGTATAACCTGATACAACACGGTGTAACCCGATATAACACGGTATAACCTGATACAACACGGTGTAACCCGATACAACACGGTGTAACCCGATATAACACGGTGTAACCCGATATAACCCGGTGTAACCCGATATAACACGGTATAACCTGATACAACACGGTGTAACCCGATATAACACGGTATAACCTGATACAACACGGTGTAACCCGATACAACACGGTGTAACCCGATATAACATGGTATAACCCGATACAACAAGGTGTAACCCGATATAACCCAGTTTAACCTGATACAACACGGTGTAACCTGATACAACACGGTGTAACCTGATACAACACGGTGTAACCCGATACAACACGGTGTAACCCGATATAACATGACGCAACCCGATACAACACGGTACTACACTATATAATACGTTGTAACCCGATATAGCATGGTACAATCCGGAATAGCACGGTGCAACCCGGTGTAACCCGGTATAACAAGGTGTAACCCGGTATAACAAGGTGTAATCTGAAACAACAAGGTGTAACCCGGTATAGCAAGGTGTAACCCGGTATAACAAGGTGTAACCCGGTATAACAAGGTGTAACTTGGTATAACAAGGTGTAACCCGGTATAACAAGGTGTAACCCGGTATAACAAGGTGTAACCCGGTATAACAAGGTGTAACCTGGTATAACAAGGTGTAACCTGGTATAACAAGGTGTAACCCGGTATAACACGGTGTAACCCGGTATAACAATGTGTAACCCGGTTTAACAAGGTGTAACCCGGTATAACAAGGTGTAACCTGATACAACATGGTGTAACGTGATACAACACGGTGTAACCCGACACAACATGGTGTAACGTGATACAACACGGTGTATCCCGACACAACATGGTGTAACGTGATAAAACACGGTGTAACCCGACACAACATGGTGTAACGTGATACAACACCGTGTAACCCGACACAACATGGTGTAACGTGATACAACACGGGTAACCCGACACAACA
Organism: Archivesica marissinica; assembly: GCA_014843695.1. Taxonomy (NCBI): domain Eukaryota; kingdom Metazoa; phylum Mollusca; class Bivalvia; order Venerida; family Vesicomyidae; genus Archivesica; species Archivesica marissinica. The sequence continues at coordinate 13,013,112 of CM026400.1, read as the reverse complement.
TGGAGTAACGTGATACAACACGGTGTAACCTGACACAACATGGTGTAACGTGATACAACACGGTGTAACCCGACACAACATGGTGTAACGTGATACAACACATTGTAACCCGACACAACATGGTGTAACGTGATACAACACGGTGTAACCCGACATAACAAGGTGTAACCCGGTACAACACGGTGTAACCCGGTATAACAAGGTGTAACCCGGTATAACAAGGTGTAACCCGATATAACAAGGTGTAACCAGGTACAACCCGGTGTAACCCGATATAACAAGGTGTAACCCGGTACAACCCGGTGTAACCAGGTATAACAAGGTGTAACCCGGTACAACCCGGTGTAACCCGATATAACAAGGTGTAACCCGGTATAACAAAGTGTAACCCGATATAGCAAGGTGTAACCCGGTATAACAAGGTGTAACCCGGTATAACAAGGTGTGACCCGGTACAACACGGTGTAACCCGGTATAACAAGGTGTAACCTGGTATAACAAGGTGTAACCTGGTACAACAAGGTGTAACCCGATATAACAAGGTGTGACCCGATATAACAAGGTGTAACCCGGTATAACAAGGTGTAACCCGGTATAACAAGGTGTGACCCGGTACAACACGGTGTAACCCGGTATAACAAGGTGTAACCTGGTATAACAAGGTGTAACCCGGTATAACAAGGTGTAACCCGATGCAACCTGGTGTAACGTGATACAACACGGTGTAACCCGACACAACAAGGTATAACCCGGTACAACAAGGTGTAACCCGGTATAACAAGGTGTAATCCGGTATAGCAAGGTGTAACCCGGTATAACAAGGTGTAACCCGGTATAACAAGGTGTAACGTGATACAACACCGTGTAACCCGACACAACATGGTGTAACGTGATACAACACGGGTAACCCGACACAACATGGAGTAACGTGATACAACACGGTGTAACCTGACACAACATGGTGTAACGTGATACAACACGGTGTAACCCGACACAACATGGTGTAACGTGATACAACACATTGTAACCCGACACAACATGGTGTAACGTGATACAACACGGTGTAACCCGACATAACAAGGTGTAACCCGGTACAACACGGTGTAGCCCGGTATAACAAGGTGTAACCCGGTATAACAAGGTGTAACCCGATATAACAAGGTGTAACCCGGTACAACCCGGTGTAACCCGATATAACAAGGTGTAACCCGGTACAACCCGGTGTAACCAGGTATAACAAGGTGTAACCCGGTACAACCCGGTGTAACCCGATATAACAAGGTGTAACCCGGTATAACAAGGTGTAACCCGATATAGCAAGGTGTAACCCGGTATAACAAGGTGTAACCCGGTATAACAAGGTGTGACCCGGTACAACACGGTGTAACCCGGTATAACAAGGTGTAACCTGGTATAACAAGGTGTAACCTGGTACAACAAGGTGTAACCCGATATAACAAGGTGTGACCCGATATAACAAGGTGTAACCCGGTATAACAAGGTGTAACCCGGTATAACAAGGTGTGACCCGGTACAACACGGTGTAACCCGGTATAACAAGGTGTAACCTGGTATAACAAGGTGTAACCTGGTATAACAAGGTGTAACCCGATGCAACCTGGTGTAACGTGATACAACACGGTGTAACCCGACACAACAAGGTATAACCCGGTACAACAAGGTGTAACCCGGTATAACAAGGTGTAATCCGGTATAGCAAGGTGTAACCCGGTATAACAAGGTGTAACCCGGTATAACAAGGTGTAACCCGGTATAACAAGGTGTAACCCGGTATAACAAGGTGTAACCCGATATAACAAGGTGCAACCCGGTATAACAATGTGTAACCCGATATAACAAGGTGTAACCCGGTATAACAAGGTGTAACCCGATATAACCCGGTGTAACCCGATATAACACGGTATAACCTGATACAACACGGTGTAACCCGATATAACACGGTATAACCTGATACAACACGGTGTAACCCGATACAACACGGTGTAACCCGATATAACACGGTGTAACCCGATATAACCCGGTGTAACCCGATATAACACGGTATAACCTGATACAACACGGTGTAACCCGATATAACACGGTATAACCTGATACAACACGGTGTAACCCGATACAACACGGTGTAACCCGATATAACACGGTGTAACCCGATATAACCCGGTGTAACCCGATATAACACGGTATAACCTGATACAACACGGTGTAACCCGATATAACACGGTATAACCTGATACAACACGGTGTAACCCGATACAACACGGTGTAACCCGATATAACACGGTGTAACCCGATATAACACGGTGTAACCCGATATAACACGGTATAACCTGATATAGCATGGTACAATCCGGAATAGCACGGTGCAACCCGGTGTAACCCGGTATAACAAGGTGTAACCCGGTATAACAAGGTGTAATCTGAAACAACAAGGTGTAACCCGGTATAGCAAGGTGTAACCCGGTATAACAAGGTGTAACCCGGTATAACAAGGTGTAACTTGGTATAGCAAGGTGTAACCCGGTATAACAAGGTGTAACCCGGTATAACAAGGTGTAACCTGGTATAACAAGGTGTAACCTGGTATAACAAGGTGTAACCCGGTATAACACGGTGTAACCCGGTATAACAATGTGTAACCCGGTTTAACAAGGTGTAACCCGGTATAACAAGGTGTAACCTGATACAACATGGTGTAACGTGATACAACACGGTGTAACCCGACACAACATGGTGTAACGTGATACAACACGGTGTATCCCGACACAACATGGTGTAACGTGATAAAACACGGTGTAACCCGACACAACATGGTGTAACGTGATACAACACCGTGTAACCCGACACAACATGGTGTAACGTGATACAACACGGGTAACCCGACACAACATGGAGTAACGTGATACAACACGGTGTAACCTGACACAACATGGTGTAACGTGATACAACACGGTGTAACCCGACACAACATGGTGTAACGTGATACAACACATTGTAACCCGACACAACATGGTGTAACGTGATACAACACGGTGTAACCCGACATAACAAGGTGTAACCCGGTACAACACGGTGTAACCCGGTATAACAAGGTGTAACCCGGTATAACAAGGTGTAACCCGATATAACAAGGTGTAACCCGGTACAACCCGGTGTAACCCGATATAACAAGGTGTAACCCGGTACAACCCGGTGTAACCAGGTATAACAAGGTGTAACCCGGTACAACCCGGTGTAACCCGATATAACAAGGTGTAACCCGGTATAACAAGGTGTAACCCGATATAGCAAGGTGTAACCCGGTATAACAAGGTGTAACCCGGTATAACAAGGTGTGACCCGGTACAACACGGTGTAACCCGGTATAACAAGGTGTAACCTGGTATAACAAGGTGTAACCTGGTACAACAAGGTGTAACCCGATATAACAAGGTGTGACCCGATATAACAAGGTGTAACCCGGTATAACAAGATGTAACCCGGTATAACAAGGTGTGACCCGGTACAACACGGTGTAACCCGGTATAACAAGGTGTAACCTGGTATAACAAGGTGTAACCCGGTATAACAAGGTGTAACCCGATGCAACCTGGTGTAACGTGATACAACACGGTGTAACCCGACACAACAAGGTATAACCCGGTACAACAAGGTGTAACCCGGTATAACAAGGTGTAATCCGGTATAGCAAGGTGTAACCCGGTATAACAAGGTGTAACCCGGTATAACAAGGTGTAACCCGGTATAACAAGGTGTAACCCGGTATAACAAGGTGTAACCCGATATAACAAGGTGTAACCCGGTATAACAATGTGTAACCCGATATAACAAGGTGTAACCCGGTATAACAAGGTGTAACCCGGTATAACAAGGTGTAACCCGATATAACAAGGTGTAACCCGATATAACAAGGTGTAACCAGATATAACAAGGTGTAACCTGGTATAACAAGGTGTAACCCGGTATAGCAAGGTGTAACCCAGTATAACAAGGTGTAACCCGGTATAACAAGGTGTGACCCGGTACAACACGGTGTAACCCGGTATAACAAGGTGTAACCTGATATAGCAAGGTGTAACCCGATATAACAAGGTGTAACCCGGTATAACAAGGTGTAACCCGATATAGCAAGGTGTAACCCAGTATAACAAGGTGTAACCCGGTATAACAAGGTGTGACCCGGTACAACACGGTGTAACCCGGTATAACAAGGTGTAACCCGATATAACAAGGTGTAACCTGGTATAACAAGGTGTAACCCGGTATAGCAAGGTGTAACCCAGTATAACAAGGTGTAACCCGGTATAACAAGGTGTAACCCGATATAGCAAGGTGTAACCCGATATAACAAGGTGTAACCCGGTATAACAAGGTGTAACCCGATATAACAAGGTGTAACCCGATATAACAAGGTGTAACCTTGTATAACAAGGTGTAACCTGGTATAACAAGGTGTAACCCGGTATAACAAGGTGTAACCTGGTATAACAAGGTGTAACCCGGTATAACAAGGTGTAACCCGGTATAACAAGGTGTAACCCGATATAACAAGGTGTAACCCGGTATGACAAGGTGTAACCCGATATAACAAGGTGTAACCCGGTATAATATGGTGTAACCCGATATAACAAGGTGTAACCCGGTATAACAAGGTGTAACCCGGTATAACAAGGTGTAACCCGATATAACAAGGTGTAACCCGATAAAACAAGGTGTAACCCGATATAACAAGGTGTAACCCGGTATAACAAGGTGTAACCCGATATAACAAGGTGTAACCCGATATAACAAGGTGTAACCCGATATAACAAGGTGTAACCCGATATAACAAGGTGTAACCTGGTATAACAAGGTGTAACCTGGTATAACAAGGTGTAACCCGATATAACAAGGTGTAACCCGATATAACAAGGTGTAACCCGATAAAACAAGGTGTAACCTGGTATAACAAGGTGTAACCCGATATAACAAGGTGTAACCCGGTATAACAAGGTGTAACCTGGTATAACAAGGTGTAACCCGATACAACCCGGTGTAAGCCGATATAACAAGGTGTAACCCGGTATAACACGGTGTAACCCGGTATAACAAGGTGTAACCCGATACAACAAGGTGGAACCCGGTATAACAAGGTGTAACGTGATACAACAAGGTGTAACCCGATACAACCCGGTGTAAGCCGATATAACAAGGTGTAACCCGGTATAACAAGGTGTAACCCGATACAACAAGGTGTAACCCGGTATAACAAGGTGTAACCCGGTATAACAAGGTGTGACCCGGTACAACACGGTGTAACCCGGTATAACAAGGTGTAACCTGGTATAACAAGGTGTAACCTGGTATAACAAGGTGTAACCCGGTATAACAAGGTGTGACCTGGTATAAGAAGGTGTAACCTGGTATAACAAGGTATAACCTGGTATAACAAGGTATACCAAGGTGTAACCCGGTATAACAAGGTGTAACCTGGTATAACAAGGTATAACCTGGTATAACAAGGTGTAACCCGATGCAACCTGGTGTAACGTGATACAACACGGTGTAACCGACACAACAAGGTGTAACCCGGTACAACAAGGTGTAACCCCGTATAACAAGGTGTAACCTGGTGTAACCTGGTATAACAAGGTGTAACCCGGTATAACAAGGTGTAACCTGGTATAACAAGGTGTAACCTGGTATAACAAGGTGTAACCCGATATAACAAGGTGTAACCTGGTATAACAAGGTGTAACCCGGTATAACAAAGTGTAACCCGGTATAACAAGGTGTAACCTGGTATAACAAGGTGTAACCTGGTATAACAAGGTGTAACCCGATATAACAAGGTGTAATCTGGTATAACAAGGTGTAACCCGATATAACAAGGTGTAACCCGGTAAAACAAGGTGTAACCCGGTATAACAAGGTGTAACCCGGTATAACACGGTGTAACCTGGTGTAACCTGGTATAACAAGGTGTAACCTGGTATAACAAGGTGTAACCTGGTGTAACCCGATATAGCAAGGTGTAACCCGATATAACAAGGTGTAACCCGGTATAACAAGGTGTAACCCGGTATGACAAGGTGTAACCCGGTATAACAAGGTGTAACCCGATATAACAAGGTGTAACCCGATATAGCAAGGTGTAACCCGGTATAACAAGGTGTAACCCGGTATAACAAGGTATACCCGATACAACAAGGTGTAACCCGATACAACACGGTGTAACCCGATACAAGAAGGTGTAACCCGATACAACACGGTGTAACCCGATACAACACGGTGTAACCCGACACAACATGGTGTAACCCGATACAACACGGTGTAACCCGACACAACATGGTGTAACGTGATACAACACGGTGTAAGCCGACACAACATGGTGTAACCCGATACAACACGGTGTAACCCGATACAACATGGTGTAACGTGATACAACACGGTGTAACCCGATACAACACGGTGTAACCCGACACAACATGGTGTAACCCGATACAACACGGTGTAACCCGATACAACATGGTGTAACGTGATACAACAAGGTGTAACCCGACACAACATGGTGTAACCCGATATAACAAGGTGTAACCCGATATTACAAGGTGTAACCCGATATAACAAGGTGTTACCCGATATAACAAGGTGTAACCCGATATAACAAGGTGTAACCCGATATAGCAAGGTGTAACCCGGTATAGCAAGGTGTAACCCGATATAACAAGGTGTAACCCGATATAACAAGGTGTAACCCGATATAACAAGGTGTAACCCGATATAACAAGGTGTAACCCGATATAGCAAGGTGTAACCCAATATAAGATATAACAAGGTGTAACCCGATATAATAAGGTGTAACCCGGTATAGCAAGGTGTAACCTGGTATAACAAGGTGTAACCCGGTATAACAAGGTGTAACCCGATATAGCAAGGTGTAACCCGATATAACAAGGTGTAACCTGGTATAACAAGGTGTAACCCGATATAGCAAGGTGTAACCCGATATAACAAGGTGTAACCCGATATAATAAGGTGTAACCCGGTATAGCAAGGTGTAACCTGGTATAACAAGGTGTAACCCGGTATAACAAGGTGTAACCCGATATAGCAAGGTGTAACCCGATATAACAAGGTGTAACCTGGTATAACAAGGTGTAACCCGATATAACAAGGTGTAACCCGGTATAGCAAGGTGTAACCTGGTATAACAAGGTGTAACCCGATATAGCAAGGTGTATCCCGATATAACAAGGTGTAACCCGATATAGCAAGGTGTAACCCGATATAACAAGGTGTAACCCGATATAACAAGGTGTAACCCGATATAACAAGGTGTAACCTGGTATAACAAGGTGTAACCCGATATAGCAAGGTGTAACCCGATATAACAAGGTGTAACCCGATATAACAAGGTGTAACCCGATATAACAAGGTGTAACCCGATATAACAAGGTGTAACCCGATATAACAAGGTGTAACCCGATATAACAAGGTGTAACCTGGTATAACAAGGTGTAACCCGATATAGCAAGGTGTAACCCGATATAACAAGGTGTAACCCGATATAACAAGGTGTAACCCGATATAACAAGGTGTAACCTGGTATAACAAGGTGTAACCCGATATAACAAAGTGTAACCCGATATAACAAGGTGTAACCCGATATAGCAAGGTGTAACCCGATATAACAAGGTGTAACCCGATATAACAAGGTGTAACCCGGTATAACAAGGTGTAACCTGGTATAACAAGGTGTAACCTGGTATAACAAGGTGTAACCCGGTATAACAAGGTGTAACCCGATATAACAAGGTGTAACCCGATATAACAAGGTGTAACCCGATATAACAAGGTGTAACCTGGTATAGCAAGGTGTAACCCGATATAACAAGGTGTAACCCGATATAGCAAGGTGTAACCCGATATAACAAGGTGTAACCCGATATAACAAGGTGTAACCCGATATAACAAGGTGTAACCCGATATAACAAGGTGTAACCTGGTATAACAAGGTGTAACCCGATATAGCAAGGTGTAACCCGATATAACAAGGTGTAACCCGATATAACAAGGTGTAACCCGATATAACAAGGTGTAACCTGGTATAACAAGGTGTAACCCGATATAACAAGGTGTAACCCGATATAACAATGTGTAACCCGATATAGCAAGGTGTAACCCGATATAACAAGGTGTAACCCGGTATAACAAGGTGTAACCCGATATAGCAAGGTGTAACCTGGTATAACAAGGTGTAACCTGGTATAACAAGGTGTAACCCGGTATAACAAGGTGTAACCCGATATAACAAGGTGTAACCCGGTAAAACAAGGTGTAACCCGGTATAACAAGTTGTAACCCGATACAACAAGGTGTAACCCGATATAACAAGGTGTAACCCGATATAACAAGGTGTAACCCGATATAACAAGGTGTAACCCGATATAACAAGGTGTAACCCGATATAACAAGGTGTAACCCGATATAACAAGGTGTAACCCGGTATAACAAGGTGTAACCTGGTATAACCCGATATAGCAAGGTGTAACCCGGTATAACAAGGTGTAACCCGATATAACAAGGTGTAACCCGATATAACAAGGTGTAACCTGGTATAACAAGGTGTAACCCGGTATAACAAGGTGTAACCCGACACAACATGGTGTAACCCGATACAACAAGGTGTAACCCGATACAACACGGATAATACACGGTGTAACCCGATACAACAAGGTGTAACCCAATACAACACGGTGTAACATGATACAACACGGTGTAACCCGACACAACATGGTGTAACCCGACACAACATGGTGTAACGTGATACAACACGGTGTAACCCGACACAACATGGTGTAACCCGATACAACACGGTGTAACCCGACACAACATGGTGTAACCCGATACAACACGGTGTAACCCGATACAACACGGTATAACCTGATACAACACGGTATAACCTGATATAAAACGGTATAACGTGATATAACACGGTATGACCTGATATAACACGGTATAACCCGGTGTAACCCGATACAACACGGTGTAACCCGATACAACACGGTGTAACCCGACATAACATGGTATAAGCCGGTGTAACCCGATACAACACGGTATAACAGGATACAACATGGTGTAACCCGATATAACACGGTGTAACCCGACACAACATGGTGTAACGTGATACAACACGGTGTAACCCGACACAACATGGTGTAACGTGATACAACACGGTGTAACCCGACACAACATGGTGTAATGTGATACAACACGGTGTAACCCGACACAACATGGTGTAAGCCGACACAACAATGTGCAACCCGATACAACACGGTGTAACCCGATACAACACGGTGTAACCCGACACAACATGGTGTAACGTGATACAACACGGTGTAACCCGACACAACATGGTGTAACGTGATACAACACGGTGTAACCCGACACAACATGGTGTAACCCGACACAACATGGTGTAACGTGATACAACACGGTGTAACCCGACACAACATGGTGTAACGTGATACAACACGGTGTAATCCGATACATCACGATTTGAACGTTGATACAACTAAACACAAATAATTGAAACAATTTCACAAGTCAATGTATTGTATCGGGTAACACAGGGTGACACAAATAATGAAATGAAATGTGCAAGTTTCTCGGCTAAACAGAGACATCATTTGTACATTAAGTAAATAACACCCACACTTTTCCTCGACAATAAGAAACCATAGAGTGTCGTTGTTCGTAATATATAACTATACCTGCTATACCTGAGGTGCACACGGGTCTATATAGCGATACATGGGGTACACACGGGTCTATATAACTATGCCTGCGGTACACACGGGTCTATATAACTATACCTGGGGCACACACGGGTCTATATAGCTATACATGGGGTACAAATGGGTCTATATAGCTATACCTGGGGCACACACGGGTCTATATAGCGATACATGGGGTACACACGGGTCTATATAGCTATATCAGGGGTACACATGGGTCTATATAGCTATACATGGGGTACACATGGGTCTATATAACTATACCCGGGGTACACACGGGTCTATATACCTATATATTGGGTACACACAGGTCTATATAGCTATACCTGGGGTACACACGTGTATATATAGCTATACATGGGGTGCACACGGGTCTATATACCTATATATTGAGTACACACAGGTCTATATAGCTATACCTGGGGTACACACGTGTCTATATAGCTATACATGGGGTACACAGGGTCTATATAGCTATATCTAGGGTACACACAGGTCTATATAGCTATACATGGGGTACACAGGGTCTATATAGCTATATCTACGGTACACACGGGTCTATATAGCTATATCTGGGGTACACACGGGTCTATATAGCTATACATGGGGTACACATGGTCTATATAGCTATACCTGGGGTACACACGGGTCTATATAGCTATACCTGGGGTACACACGGGTCTATATAACAATACATGGGGTACACACGGATCTATATAGCTATACCTGGGGTACACACGGGTCTATATAGCTATACCTGGGGTACACATGGGTCTATATAGCTATACATGGTATATAGCTATACATGGGGTACACACGGGTCTATATAACTATACCTGGGGTACACACGGGTCTATATAGCTATACCTGGGGTACACACGGGTCTATATAGCTATACCTGGGGTACACACGGGTCTATATAGCTATACCTGGGGCACACATAGGTCTATATGGCTTCCATAATCCTGCCCAAGTGCAAGTGAATTTGTCTACAGCCCCTTCTTCCTGACTGTCTATGGCCCCTTCCTGACTGTCTACAGCCCCTTCCTGACTGTCTACAGACCTTTCCTGACTGTATACACCCATTTCCTGGCTGTCTATGGTTTTGTCATGAGTTTCTAGTGCGAATCCCTCCAAACAAGTGATCTTGAATCCGGTATTAAATGATCCTTTAACTGTAGAATTTATTATCATAGGGCAATATCGATGTTCTGAAAACAAAAGGAAAGACATGTGAATATTGACCCTGGTTTTGAACCACATCAATAGCTAGCTTACACTACACAGTTCACCAAGGATGCCAGACAGTCAAGGTATACCACATCAATAGCTAGCTTACACTACACAGTTCACCAAGGATGCCAGACAGTCAATGTATACACACCAATAGCTAGCTTACACTACACAGTTCACCAAGGATGCCAGACAGTCAATGTATACACACCAATAGCTAGCTTACACTACACAGTTCACCAAGGATGCCAGACAGTCAATGTATACAACATCAATAGCTAGCTTACACTACACAGTTCTCCAAGGATGCCAGACAGTCAAGGTATACCACATCAATAGCTAGCTTACACTACACAGTTCACCAAGGATGCCAGACAGTCAATGTATACAACATCAATAGCTAGCTTACACTACACAGTTCACCAAGGATGCCAGACAGTCAAGGTATACCACATCAATAGCTAGCTTACACTACACAGTTCACCAAGGATCCCGGAGAGTCAATGTATACCACATCAATAGCTAGCTTACACTACACAGTTCACCAAGGATCCCGGACAGTCAAGGTATACAACATCAATAGCTAGCTTACACTACACAGTCCACCAAGGATCCCAGACAGTCAAGGTATACCACATCAATAGCTAGCTTACACTACACAGTTCACCAAGGATGCCAGACAGTCAAGGTATACCACATCAATAGCTAGCTTACACTACACAGTTCACCAAGGATCCCGGACAGTCAAGGTATACAACATCAATAGCTAGCTTACACTACACAGTTCACCAAGGATGCCAGACAGTCAATGCATACCACATCAATAGCTAGCTTACACTACACAGTTCACCAAGGATGCCAGACAGTCAAGGTATACCACACCAATAGCTAGCTTACACTACACAGTTCACTAAGGATGCCAGACAGTCAATGTATACCACACCAATAGCTAGCTTACACTACACAGTTCACCAAGGATGCCAGACAGTCAAGGTATACCACACCAATAGCTAGCTTACACTACACAGTTCACCAAGGATGCCAGACAGTCAATGTATACCACACCAATAGCTAGCTTACACTACACAGTTCACCAAGGATGCCAGAGAGTCAATGTATACCACACCAGTAGCTAGCTTACACTACACAGTTCACCAAGGATGCCAGACAGTCAATGTATACCACACCAATAGCTAGCTTACACTACACAGTTCACAAAGGATGCCAGAGAGTCAATGTATACCACACCAATAGCTAGCTTACACTACACAGTTCACCAAGGATACCAGACAGTCAAGGTATACCACACCAATAGCTAGCTTACACTAAACAGTTCACCAAGGATCCCGGACAGTCAAGGTATGCAACACCAATAGCTAGCTTACACTACACAGTTCACCAAGGATCCCAGACAGTCAAGGTATACCACATCAATAGCTAGCTTACACTACACAGTTCACCAAGGATCCCGGGCAGTCAAGGTTTACCACATCAATAGCTAGCTTACATTACACAGTTCACCAAGGATCCAGGACAGTCAAGGTATACCACATCAATAGCTAGCTTACACTACACAGTTCACCAAGGATGCCAGACAGTCAATGTATACCACATCAATAGCTAGCTTACACTACACAGTTCACCAAGGATGCCAGACAGTCAAGGTATACAACATCAATAGCTAGCTTACACTACACAGTTCACCAAGGATGCCAGACAATCAAGGTATACCACATCAATAGCTAGCTTACACTACACCGTTCACCAAGGATCCCGGACAGTCAAGGTATACAACATCAATAGCTAGCTTACACTACACAGTTCACCAAGGATCCCGGACAGTCAAGGTATACCACACCAATAGCTAGCTTACACTACACAGTTCACCAAGGATCCCGGACAGTCAAGGTATACCACATCAATAGCTAGCTTACACTACACAGTTCACCAAGGATCCCGGACAGTCAAGGTATGCAACACCAATAGCTAGCTTACACTACACAGTTCACCAAGGATGCCAGACAGTCAATGTATACCACATCAATAGCTAGCTTACACTACACAGTTCACCAAGGATGCCAGACAGTCAAGGTATACAACATCAATAGCTAGCTTACACTACACAGTTCACCAAGGATGCCAGACAGTCAAGGTATACCACACCAATAGCTAGCTTACACTACACAGTTCACCAAGGATCCCGGACAGTCAAGGTATACCACATCAATAGCTAGCTTACACTACACAGTTCAACAAGGATCCCGGACAGTCAAGGTATACCATATCAATAGCTAGCTTACACTACACAGTCCACCAAGGATCCCGGACAGTCAAGGTATATCACATCAATAGCTAGCTTACACTACACAGTTCACCAAGGATCCCGGACAGTCAAGGTATACCCCATTAATAGCTAGCTTACACTACACAGTTCACCAAGGATGCCAGACAGTCAATGTATACCACACCAATAGCTAGCTTACACTACACAGTTCACCAAGGATCCGTGGCAGTCATTGTATACAACATCAATAGCTAGCTTACACTACACAGTTCACCAAGGATGCCAGACAGTCAAGGTATACCACATCAATAGCTAGCTTACACTACACAGTTCACCAAGGATCCCGGACAGTCAAGGTATACAACATCAATAGCTAGCTTACACTACACAGTTCACCAAGGATCCCGGACAGTCAAGGTATACCACACCAATAGCTAGCTTACACTACACAGTTCACCAAGGATGCCAGACAGTCAAGGTATACCACATCAATAGCTAGCTTACACTACACAGTTCATCAAGGATCCTGGACAGTCAAGGTATACCACACCAATAGCTAGCTTACACTACACAGTTCACCAAGGATGCCAGACAGTCAAGGTATACCACATCAATAGCTAGCTTACACTACACAGTTCACCAAGGATGCCAGACAGTCAAGGTATACCACATCAATAGCTAGCTTACACTACACAGTCCACCAAGGATCCTGGACAGTCAAGGTATACAACATCAATAGCTAGCTTACACTATACAGTCCACCAATGATGCCAGACAGTCAAGGTATACCACATCAATAGCTAGCTTACACTACACAGTCCACCAAGGATGCCAGACAGTCAATGTATACCGCATCAATAGCTAGCTTACACTACACAGTTCACCAAGGATGCCAGACAGTCAAGGTATACAACATCAATAGCTAGCTTACACTACACAGTTCACCAAGGATGCCAGACAGTCAAGGTATACCACACCAATAGCTAGCTTACACTACACAGTTCACCAAGGATCCCGGACAGTCAAGGTATACCACATCAATAGCTAGCTTACACTACACAGTTCAACAAGGATCCCGGACAGTCAAGGTATACCATATCAATAGCTAGCTTACACTACACAGTCCACCAAGGATCCCGGACAGTCAAGGTATATCACATCAATAGCTAGCTTACACTACACAGTTCACCAAGGATCCCGGACAGTCAAGGTATACCCCATTAATAGCTAGCTTACACTACACAGTTCACCAAGGATGCCAGACAGTCAATGTATACCACACCAATAGCTAGCTTACACTACACAGTTCACCAAGGATCCGTGGCAGTCATTGTATACAACATCAATAGCTAGCTTACACTACACAGTTCACCAAGGATGCCAGACAGTCAAGGTATACCACATCAATAGCTAGCTTACACTACACAGTTCACCAAGGATCCCGGACAGTCAAGGTATACAACATCAATAGCTAGCTTACACTACACAGTTCACCAAGGATCCCGGACAGTCAAGGTATACCACACCAATAGCTAGCTTACACTACACAGTTCACCAAGGATGCCAGACAGTCAAGGTATACCACATCAATAGCTAGCTTACACTACACAGTTCATCAAGGATCCTGGACAGTCAAGGTATACCACACCAATAGCTAGCTTACACTACACAGTTCACCAAGGATGCCAGACAGTCAAGGTATACCACATCAATAGCTAGCTTACACTACACAGTTCACCAAGGATGCCAGACAGTCAAGGTATACCACATCAATAGCTAGCTTACACTACACAGTCCACCAAGGATCCTGGACAGTCAAGGTATACCACATCAATAGCTAGCTTACACTACACAGTCCACCAAGGATGCCAGACAGTCAATGTATACCGCATCAATAGCTAGCTTACACTACACAGTTCACCAAGGATGCCAGACAGTCAAGGTATACCACACCAATAGCTAGCTTACACTACACAGTTCACCAAGGATGCCAGACAGTCAATGTATACCACACCAATAGCTAGCTTACACTACACAGTTCACCAAGGATGCCAGACAGTCAATGTATACCACACCAATAGCTAGCTTACACTACACAGTTCACCAAGGATGCCAGACAGTCAAGGTATACCACACCAATAGCTAGCTTACACTACACAGTTCACCAAGGATCCCGGACAGTCAAGGTATACCACACCAATAGCTAGCTTACACTACACAGTTCACCAAGGATCCCAGATAGTCAAGGTATACCACATCAATAGCTAGCTTACACTACACAGTTCACCAAGGATCCCAGACAGTCACGGTATACCACATCAATAGCTAGCTTACACTACACAGTTCACCAAGGATCCCGGACAGTCAAGGTTTACCACATCAATAGCTAGCTTACATTACACAGTTCACCAAGGATCCAGGACAGTCAAGGTATACCACATCAATAGCTAGCTTACACTACACAGTTCACCAAGGATGCCAGACAGTCAAGGTATACCACATCAATAGCTAGCTTACACTACACAGTTCACCAAGGATCCCCGACAGTCAAGGTATACCACACCAATAGCTAGCTTACACTACACAGTCCACCAAGGATCCTGGACAGTCAAGGTATACCACACCAATAGCTAGCTTACACTACACAGTTCACCAAGGATCCAGGACAGTCAAGGTATACCACATCAATAGCTAGCTTACACTACACAGTTCACCAAGGATCCCCGACAGTCAAGGTATACCACACCAATAGCTAGCTTACACTACACAGTTCACCAAGGATCCCCGACAGTCAAGGTATACCACACCAATAGCTAGCGTATACTACACAGTTCACCAAGGATTCCGGACAGTCAAGGTATACCACATCAATAGCTAGCTTACACTACACAGTCCACCCATGATCCCTGACAGTCAATGTATACAACATCAATAGCTAGCTTACATTACACAGTTCACCAAGGATCCAGGACAGTCAATGTATACCACACCAATAGCTAGCTTACACTACGCAGTTCACCAAGGATCCCGGACAGTCAAGGTATGCAACACCAATAGCTAGCTTACACTACACAGTTCACCAAGGATCCCAGACAGTCACGGTATACCACATCAATAGCTAGCTTACACTACACAGTTCACCAAGGATCCCGGACAGTCAAGGTTTACCACATCAATAGCTAGCTTACATTACACAGTTCACCAAGGATCCAGGACAGTCAAGGTATACCACATCAATAGCTAGCATACACTACATAGTTCACCAAGGATGCCAGACAGTCAAGGTATACCACATCAATAGCTAGCTTACACTACACAGTTCACCAAGGATCCCCGACAGTCAAGGTATACCACACCAATAGCTAGCTTACATTACACAGTCCACCAAGGATCCTGGACAGTCAAGGTATACCACACCAATAGCTAGCTTACACTACATAGTTCACCAAGGATCCAGGACAGTCAAGGTATACCACATCAATAGCTAGCTTACACTACACAGTTCACCAAGGATCCCCGACAGTCAAGGTATACCACACCAATAGCTAGCTTACACTACACAGTTCACCAAGGATCCCCAACAGTCAAGGTATACCACACCAATAGCTAGCGTATACTACACAGTTCACCAAGGATTCCGGACAGTCAAGGTATACCACATCAATAGCTAGCTTACACTACACCGTCCACCCAGGATCCCTGACAGTCAATGTATACAACATCAATAGATAGCTTACATTACACAGTTCACCAAGGATCCAGGACAGTCAATGTATACCACACCAATAGCTAGCTTACACTACGCAGTTCACCAAGGATCCCGGACAGTTAAGGTATGCAACACCAATAGCTAGCTTACACTACACAGTTCACCAAGGATTCCAGACAGTCAAGTTATACCACATCAATAGCTAGCTTACACTACACAGTTCACCAAGGATCCCGGGCAGTCAAGGTTTACCACATCAATAGCTAGCTTACATTACACAGTTCACCAAGGATCCAGGACAGTCAAGGTATACCACATCAATAGCTAGCTTACACTACACAGTTCACCTAGGATGCCAGACAGTCAAGGTATACCACACCAATAGCTAGCTTACACTACACAGTTCACCAAGGATGCCAGACAGTCAATGTATACCACATCAATAGCTAGCTTACACTACACAGTTCACCAAGGATGCCAGACAGTCAAGGTATACAACATCAATAGCTAGCTTACACTACACAGTTCACAAAGGATGCCAGACAATCAAGGTATACCACATCAATAGCTAGCTTACAATACACAGTTCACCAAGGATCCCGGACAGTCAAGGTATACAACACCAATAGCTAGCTTACACTACACAGTTCACCAAGGATCCCGGACAGTCAAGGTATGCAACACCAATAGCTAGCTTACACTACACAGTTCACCAAGGATCCCAGACAGTCAAGGTATACCACATCAATAGCTAGCTTACACTACACAGTTCACCAAGGATCCCGGGCAGTCAAGGTTTACCACATCAATAGCTAGCTTACATTACACAGTTCACCAAGGATCCAGGACAGTCAAGGTATACCACATCAATAGCTAGCTTACACTACACAGTTCACCAAGGATGCCAGACAGTCAATGTATACCACATCAATAGCTAGCTTACACTACACAGTCCACCAAGGATCCCAGACAGTCAAGGTATACCACATCAATAGCTAGCTTACACTACACAGTTCACCAAGGATGCCAGACAGTCAAGGTATACCACATCAATAGCTAGCTTACACTACACAGTTCACCAAGGATCCCGGACAGTCAAGGTATACAACATCAATAGCTAGCTTACACTACACAGTTCACCAAGGATGCCAGACAGTCAATGTATACCACATCAATAGCTAGCTTACACTACACAGTTCACCAAGGATGCCAGACAGTCAAGGTATACCACACCAATAGCTAGCTTACACTACACAGTTCACCAAGGATGCCAGACAGTCAATGTATACCACACCAATAGCTAGCTTACACTACACAGTTCACCAAGGATGCCAGACAGTCAAGGTATACCACACCAATAGCTAGCTTACACTACACAGTTCACCAAGGATGCCAGACAGTCAATGTATACCACACCAATAGCTAGCTTACACTACACAGTTCACCAAGGATGCCAGACAGTCAATGTATACCACACCAATAGCTAGCTTACACTACACAGTTCACCAAGGATGCCAGACAGTCAATGTATACCACACCAATAGCTAGCTTACACTACACAGTTCACAAAGGATGCCAGAGAGTCAATGTATACCACACCAATAGCTAGCTTACACTACACAGTTCACCAAGGATACCAGACAGTCAAGGTATACCACACCAATAGCTAGCTTACACTACACAGTTCACCAAGGATCCCGGACAGTCAAGGTATACAACACCAATAGCTAGCTTACACTACACAGTTCACCAAGGATCCCAGACAGTCAAGGTATACCACATCAATAGCTAGCTTACACTACACAGTTCACCAAGGATCCCGGACAGTCAAGGTTTACCACATCAATAGCTAGCTTACATTACACAGTTCACCAAGGATCCAGGACAGTCAAGGTATACCACATCAATAGCTAGCTTACACTACACAGTTCACCAAGGATGCCAGACAGTCAATGTATACCACATCAATAGCTAGCTTACACTACACAGTTCACCAAGGATGCCAGACAGTCAAGGTATACAACATCAATAGCTAGCTTACACTACACAGTTCACCAAGGATGCCAGACAATCAAGGTATACCACATCAATAGCTAGCTTACACTACACAGTTCACCAAGGATCCCGGACAGTCAAGGTATACAACATCAATAGCTAGCTTACACTACACAGTTCACCAAGGATCCCGGACAGTCAAGGTATACCACACCAATAGCTAGCTTACACTACACAGTTCACCAAGGATCCCGGACAGTCAAGGTATACCACATCAATAGCTAGCTTACACTACACAGTTCACCAAGGATCCCGGACAGTCAAGGTATGCAACACCAATAGCTAGCTTACACTACACAGTTCACCAAGGATGCCAGACAGTCAATGTATACCACATCAATAGCTAGCTTACACTACACAGTTCACCAAGGATGCCAGACAGTCAAGGTATACCACATCAATAGCTAGCTTACACTACACAGTTCACCAAGGATGCCAGACAGTCAAGGTATACCACACCAATAGCTAGCTTACACTACACAGTTCACCAAGGATCCCGGACAGTCAAGGTATACCACATCAATAGCTAGCTTACACTACACAGTTCACCAAGGATCCCGGACAGTCAAGGTATACCATAATAGCTAGCTTACACTACACAGTCACAAGGATCCGACAGTCAAGTATACACATCAATAGCTAGCTTACACTACACAGTTCACCAAGGATCCCGGCAGTCAAGGTATACCACATCAATAGCTAGCTTACACTACACAGTTCACCAAGGATGCCAGACAGTCAAGGTATACCACATCAATAGCTAGCTTACACTACACAGTTCACCAAGGATGCCAGACAGTCAAGGTATACCACATCAATAGCTAGCTTACACTACACAGTTCACCAAGGATCCCGGACAGTCAAGGTATACCACATCAATAGCTAGCTTACACTACACAGTTCACCAAGGATGCCAGACAGTCAAGGTATACCACATCAATAGCTAGCTTACACTACACAGTTCACCAAGGATCCCGGACAGTCAAGGTATACCACATCAATAGCTAGCTTACACTACACAGTTCACCAAGGATGCCAGACAGTCAAGGTATACCACATCAATAGCTAGCTTACACTACACAGTTCACCAAGGATCCCGGACAGTCAAGGTATACCACATCAATAGCTAGCTTACACTACACAGTTCACCAAGGATGCCAGACAGTCAAGGTATACCACATCAATAGCTAGCTTACACTACACAGTCCACCAAGGATCCCGGACAGTCAAGGTATACCACATCAATAGCTAGCTTACACTACACAGTTCACCAAGGATGCCAGACAGTCAAGGTATACCACACCAATAGCTAGCTTACACTACACAGTTCACCAAGGATCCCAGACAGTCAAGGTATACCACACCAATAGCTAGCTTACACTACACAGTTCACCAAGGATCCCAGACAGTCAAGGTATACCACATCAATAGCTAGCTTACACTACACAGTTCACCAAGGATGCCAGACAGTCAAGGTATACCACATCAATAGCTAGCTTACACTACACAGTTCACCAAGGATCCCGGACAGTCAAGGTATACCACACAATAGCTAGCTTACACTACACAGTTCACCAAGGATCCCGGACAGTCAAGGTATACCACATCAATAGCTAGCTTACACTACACAGTTCACCAAGGATCCCGGACAGTCAAGGTATACCACATCAATAGCTAGCTTACACTACACAGTTCACCAAGGATCCCGGACAGTCAAGGTATACCACATCAATAGCTAGCTTACACTACACAGTTCACCAAGGATCCGGACAGTCAAGGTATACCACATCAATAGCTAGCTTACACTACACAGTCCACCAAGGATCCCGGACAGTCAAGGTATACCACATCAATAGCTAGCTTACACTACACAGTTCACCAAGGATCCCGGACAGTCAATGTATACCTCATTAATAGCTAGCTTACACTACAAAGTTCACCAAGTATCCGCAGACAGTCAAGGTATACCACATCAATAGCTAGCTTACACTACACAGTTCACCAAGGATCCCGGACAGTCAAGGTATACCACATCAATAGCTAGCTTACACTACACAGTTCACCAAGGATCCCGGACAGTCAAGGTATACCACACCAATAGCTAGCTTACACTACACAGTTCACCAAGGATGCCAGACAGTCAAGGTATACCACATCAATAGCTAGCTTACACTACACAGTTCACCAAGGATCCTGGACAGTCAAGGTATACCACACCAATAGCTAGCTTACACTACACAGTTCACCAAGGATGCCAGACAGTCAAGGTATACCACATCAATAGCTAGCTTACACTACACAGTTCACCAAGGATGCCAGACAGTCAAGGTATACCACATCAATAGCTAGCTTACACTACACAGTTCACCAAGGATGCCAGACAGTCAAGGTATACCACATCAATAGCTAGCTTACACTACACAGTTCACCAAGGATGTCAGACAGTCAAGGTATACCCCATTAATAGCTAGCTTACACTACACAGTTCACCAAGGATGCCAGACAGTCAAGGTATACCACACCAATAGCTAGCTTACACTACACAGTTCACCAAGGATGCCAGACAGTCAATGTATACCACACCAATAGCTAGCTTACACTACACAGTTCACCAAGGATGCCAGACAGTCAATGTATACCACACCAATAGCTAGCTTACACTACACAGTTCACCAAGGATGCCAGACAGTCAAGGTATACCACACCAATAGCTAGCTTACACTACACAGTTCACCAAGGATCCCGGACAGTCAAGGTATACCACACCAATAGCTAGCTTACACTACACAGTTCACCAAGGATCCCAGATAGTCAAGGTATACCACATCAATAGCTAGCTTACACTACACAGTTCACCAAGGATCCCAGACAGTCACGGTATACCACATCAATAGCTAGCTTACACTACACAGTTCACCAAGGATCCCGGACAGTCAAGGTTTACCACATCAATAGCTAGCTTACATTACACAGTTCACCAAGGATCCAGGACAGTCAAGGTATACCACATCAATAGCTAGCTTACACTACACAGTTCACCAAGGATGCCAGACAGTCAAGGTATACCACATCAATAGCTAGCTTACACTACACAGTTCACCAAGGATCCCCGACAGTCAAGGTATACCACACCAATAGCTAGCTTACACTACACAGTCCACCAAGGATCCTGGACAGTCAAGGTATACCACACCAATAGCTAGCTTACACTACACAGTTCACCAAGGATCCCGGACAGTCAAGGTATACCACATCAATAGCTAGCTTACACTACACAGTCCACCAAGGATCCCGGACGGTCAAGGTATACCACATCAATAGCTAGCTTACACTACACAGTTCACCAAGGATCCCCGACAGTCAAGGTATACCACACCAATAGCTAGCTTACACTACACAGTTCACCAAGGATCCCGGACAGTCAAGGTATACCACATCAATAGCTAGCTTACACTACACAGTTCACCAAGGATCCCGGACAGTCAAGGTATACCACATCAATAGCTAGCTTACACTACACAGTCCACCAAGGATCCCGGACAGTCAAGGTATACCACATCAATAGCTAGCTTACACTACACAGTTCACCAAGGATCCCGGACAGTCAAGGTATACCACATCAATAGCTAGCTTACACTACACAGTTCACCAAGGATCCCAGACAGTCAAGGTATACCACATCAATAGCTAGCTTACACTACACAGTTCACCAAGGATCCGGACAGTCAAGGTATACCACATCAATAGCTAGCTTACACTACACAGTTCACCAAGGATGCCAGACAGTCAAGGTATACCACATCAATAGCTAGCTTACACTACACAGTTCACCAAGGATGCCAGACAGTCAAGGTATACCACATCAATAGCTAGCTTACACTACACAGTTCACCAAGGATCCTGGACAGTCAAGGTATACCACACCAATAGCTAGCTTACACTACACAGTTCACCAAGGATCCAGGACAGTCAAGGTATACCACACCAATAGCTAGCTTACACTACACAGTTCACCAAGGATCCCGGACAGTCAAGGTATACCACACCAATAGCTAGCTTACACTACACAGTTCACCAAGGATGCCAGACAGTCAAGGTATACCACATCAATAGCTAGCTTACACTACACAGTTCACCAAGGATGCCAGACAGTCAAGGTATACCACATCAATAGCTAGCTTACACTACACAGTTCACCAAGGATTCCGGACAGTCAAGGTATACCACATCAATAGCTAGCTTACACTACACAGTTCACCAAGGATCCCGACAGTCAAGGTATACAACATCAATAGCTAGCTTACACTACACAGTTCACCAAGGATCCAGGACAGTCAAGTATACCACACCAATAGCTAGCTTACACTACACAGTTCACCAAGGATCCCGGACAGTCAAGGTATAACACCAATAGCTAGCTTACACTACACAGTTCACCAAGGATCCAGACAGTCAAGGTATACCACATCAATAGCTAGCTTACACTACACAGTTCACCAAGGATCCCGGACAGTCAAGGTTTACCACATCAATAGCTAGCTTACATTACACAGTTCACCAAGGATCCAGGACAGTCAAGGTATACCACATCAATAGCTAGCTTACACTACACAGTTCACCAAGGATGCCAGACAGTCAAGGTATACCACACAATAGCTAGCTTACACTACACAGTTCACCAAGGATGCCAGACAGTCAATGTATACCACATCAATAGCTAGCTTACACTACACAGTTCACCAAGGATGCCAGACAGTCAAGGTATACAACATCAATAGCTAGCTTACACTACACAGTTCACAAAGGATGCCAGACAATCAAGGTATACCACATCAATAGCTAGCTTACAATACACAGTTCACCAAGGATCCCGGACAGTCAAGGTATACAACACCAATAGCTAGCTTACACTACACAGTTCACCAAGGATCCCGGACAGTCAAGGTATACAACACCAATAGCTAGCTTACACTACACAGTTCACCAAGGATCCCAGACAGTCAAGGTATACCACATCAATAGCTAGCTTACACTACACAGTTCACCAAGGATCCCGGACAGTCAAGGTTTACCACATCAATAGCTAGCTTACATTACACAGTTCACCAAGGATCCAGGACAGTCAAGGTATACCACATCAATAGCTAGCTTACACTACACAGTTCACCAAGGATGCCAGACAGTCAATGTATACCACATCAATAGCTAGCTTACACTACACAGTTCACCAAGGATGCCAGACAGTCAAGGTATACCACATCAATAGCTAGCTTACACTACACAGTTCACCAAGGATGCCAGACAGTCAAGGTATACCACATCAATAGCTAGCTTACACTACACAGTTCACCAAGGATCCCGGACAGTCAAGGTATACAACATCAATAGCTAGCTTACACTACACAGTTCACCAAGGATCCCGGACAGTCAAGGTATACCACACCAATAGCTAGCTTACACTACACAGTTCACCAAGGATCCCGGACAGTCAAGGTATACCACATCAATAGCTAGCTTACACTACACAGTTCACCAAGGATCCCGGACAGTCAAGGTATACAACACCAATAGCTAGCTTACACTACACAGTTCACCAAGGATCCCAGACAGTCAAGGTATACCACATCAATAGCTAGCTTACACTACACAGTTCACCAAGGATCCCGGACAGTCAAGGTTTACCACATCAATAGCTAGCTTACATTACACAGTTCACCAAGGATCCAGGACAGTCAAGGTATACCACATCAATAGCTAGCTTACACTACACAGTTCACCAAGGATGCCAGACAGTCAAGGTATACCACACCAATAGCTAGCTTACACTACACAGTTCACCAAGGATGCCAGACAGTCAATGTATACCACATCAATAGCTAGCTTACACTACACAGTTCACCAAGGATGCCAGACAGTCAAGGTATACAACATCAATAGCTAGCTTACACTACACAGTTCACCAAGGATGCCAGACAGTCAAGGTATACCACACCAATAGCTAGCTTACACTACACAGTTCACCAAGGATCCCGGACAGTCAAGGTATACCACATCAATAGCTAGCTTACACTACACAGTTCACCAAGGATCCGGACAGTCAAGGTATACCACATCAATAGCTAGCTTACACTACACAGTTCACCAAGGATCCCGGACAGTCAAGGTATACCACATCAATAGCTAGCTTACACTACACAGTTCACCAAGGATCCGGACAGTCAAGGTATACCACATCAATAGCTAGCTTACACTACACAGTTCACCAAGGATGCCAGACAGTCAAGGTATACCACATCAATAGCTAGCTTACACTACACAGTTCACCAAGGATCCCTGACAGTCAAGGTATACACATCAATAGCTAGCTTACACTACACAGTTCACCAAGGATGCCAGACAGTCAAGGTATACCACATCAATAGCTAGCTTACACTACACAGTTCACCAAGGATCCCGACAGTCAAGGTATACCACATCAATAGCTAGCTTACACTACACAGTTCACCAAGGATCCCGGACAGTCAAGGTATACCACACCAATAGCTAGCTTACACTACACAGTTCACCAAGGATCCGGACAGTCAAGGTATACCACATCAATAGCTAGCTTACACTACACAGTTCACCAAGGATCCTGGACAGTCAAGGTATACCACACCAATAGCTAGCTTACACTACACAGTTCACCAAGGATGCCAGACAGTCAAGGTATACCACATCAATAGCTAGCTTACACTACACAGTTCACCAAGGATGCCAGACAGTCAAGGTATACCACATCAATAGCTAGCTTACACTACACAGTTCACCAAGGATCCCAGACAGTCAAGGTATACCACATCAATAGCTAGCTTACACTACACAGTTCACCAAGGATCCCGGACAGTCAAGGTATACCACATCAATAGCTAGCTTACACTACACAGTTCACCAAGGATCCCGGACAGTCAAGGTATACCACATCAATAGCTAGCTTACACTACACAGTTCACCAAGGATCCCAGACAGTCAAGGTATACCACACCAATAGCTAGCTTACACTACACAGTTCACCAAGGATGCCAGACAGTCAAGGTATACCACATCAATAGCTAGCTTACACTACACAGTTCACCAAGGATGCCAGACAGTCAAGGTATACCACATCAATAGCTAGCTTACACTACACAGTTCACCAAGGATCCGGACAGTCAAGGTATACCACATCAATAGCTAGCTTACACTACACAGTTCACCAAGGATCCCGGACAGTCAAGGTATACCACACCAATAGCTAGCTTACACTACACAGTTCACCAAGGATCCCAGACAGTCAAGGTATACCACATCAATAGCTAGCTTACACTACACAGTTCACCAAGGATCCTGGACAGTCAAGGTATACCACACCAATAGCTAGCTTACACTACACAGTTCACCAAGGATGCCAGACAGTCAAGGTATACCACATCAATAGCTAGCTTACACTACACAGTTCACCAAGGATCCCGGACAGTCAAGGTATACCACATCAATAGCTAGCTTACATTACACAGTTCACCAAGGATCCAGGACAGTCAAGGTATACAACATCAATAGCTAGCTTACACTACACAGTTCACCAAGGATGCCAGACAGTCAATGTATACCACACCAATAGCTAGCTTACACTACACAGTTCAACAAGGATGCCAGACAGTCAATGTATACCACACAATAGTTATCTTACACTACACAGTTCACGGATCCGAGAGTCAAGGTATACTGCATCAATAGCTAGCTTACACTACACAGTTCACCAAGGATGCCAGACAGTCAAGGTATACCACACCAATAGCTAGCTTACACTACACAGTTCACCAAGGATTCCGGACAGTCAAGGTATACCACATCAATAGCTAGCTTACACTACACAGTTCACCAAGGATCCCGGACAGTCAAGGTATACCACATCAATAGCTAGCTTACACTACACAGTTCACCAAGGATCCGGACAGTCAAGGTATACCACATCAATAGCTAGCTTACACTACACAGTTCACCAAGGATCCCGGACAGTCAAGGTATACCACATAATAGCTAGCTTACACTACACAGTTCACCAAGGATGCCAGACAGTCAAGGTATACCACACCAATAGCTAGCTTACACTACACAGTTCACCAAGGATCCCTGACAGTCAAGGTATACCACATCAATAGCTAGCTTACACTACACAGTTCACCAAGGATCCCCGACAGTCAAGGTATACCACACCAATAGCTAGCTTACACTACACAGTTCACCAAGGATCCCCGACAGTCAAGGTATACCACACCAATAGCTAGCTTACACTACACAGTTCACCAAGGATGCCAGACAGTCAAGGTATACCACATCAATAGCTAGCTTACACTACACAGTTCACCAAGGATCCTGGACAGTCAAGGTATACCACACCAATAGCTAGCTTACACTACACAGTTCACCAAGGATGCCAGACAGTCAAGGTATACCACATTAATAGCTAGCTTACACTACACAGTTCACCAAGGATGCCAGACAGTCAAGGTATACCACATCAATAGCTAGCTTACACTACACAGTCCACCAATGATCCTGGACAGTCAAGGTGTACAACATCAATAGCTAGCTTACACTACACAGTCCACCAAGGATACCAGACAGTCAAGGTATACCACATCAATAGCTAGCTTACACTACACAGTCCACCAAGGATGCCAGACAGTCAATGTATACCGCATCAATAGCTAGCTTACACTACACAGTCCACCAAGGATGCCAGACAGTCAATGTATACCGCATCAATAGCTAGCTTACACTACACAGTTCACCAAGGATGTCAGACAGTCAAGGTATACCCCATTAATAGCTAGTTTACACTACACAGTTCACCAAGGATGCCAGACAGTCAAGGTATACCACTCCAATAGCTAGCTGACACTACACAGTTCACCAAAGATCCTGGACAGTCAAGGTATACCACACCAATAGCTAGCTTACACTACACAGTTCACCAAGGATGCCAGACAGTCAAGGTATACTACATCAATAGCTAGCTTACACTACACAGTTCACCAAGGATGCCAGACAGTCAAGGTATACTACATCAATAGCTAGCTTACACTACACAGACCACCAAGGATCCTGGACAGTCAAGGTATACCACATCAATAGCTAGCTTACACTACACAGTTCACTAAGGGTCCTGGACAGTCAACGTATACCACATTAATAGCTAGCTTACACTACACAGTTCACCAAGGATCCAGGACAGTCAAGGTATACCACATCAATAGCTAGCTTACACTACACAGTTCACCAAGGATCCCGGACAGTCAAGGTATACCACATCAATAGCTAGCTTACACTACACAGTTCACCAAGGATCCAGGACAGTCAAGGTATACCACATCAATAGCTAGCTTACACTACACAGTTCACCAAGGATGCCAGACAGTCAAGGTATACCACATCAATAGCTAGCTTACACTACACAGTTCACCAAGGATCCCGACAGTCAAGGTATACCACACCAATAGCTAGCTTACACTACACAGTTCACCAAGGATCCTGGACAGTCAAGGTATACCACACCAATAGCTAGCTTACACTACACAGTTCACCAAGGATCCAGGACAGTCAAGGTATACCACATCAATAGCTAGCTTACACTACACAGTTCACCAAGGATCCCCGACAGTCAAGGTATACCACACCAATAGCTAGCTTACACTACACAGTTCACCAAGGATCCCAGACAGTCAAGGTATACCACACCAATAGCTAGCTTATACTACACAGTTCACCAAGGATTCCGGACAGTCAAGGTATACCACATCAATAGCTAGCTTACACTACACAGTCCACCAAGGATGCCTGACAGTCAATGTATACAACATCAATAGCTAGCTTACATTACACAGTTCACCAAGGATCCAGGACAGTCAATGTATACACACCAATAGCTAGCTTACACTACGCAGTTCACCAAGGATGCCGGACAGTCAATGTATGCACACCAATAGCTAGCTTACACTACACAGTTCACCAAGGATCCCAGACAGTCACGGTATACCACATCAATAGCTAGCTTACACTAAACAGTTCACCAAGGATCCCGGACAGTCAAGGTATACCACATCAATAGCTAGCTTACACTACACAGTTCAACAAGGATGCCAGACAGTCAAGGTATACCACATCAATAGCTAGCTTACACTACACAGTTCACCAAGGATGCCAGACAGTCAAGGTATATTACATCAATAGCTAGCTTACACTACACAGTCCACCAAGGATCCTGGACAGTCAAGGTATACCACACCAATAGCTAGCTTACACTACACAGTTCACCAAGGATCCCAGACAGTCAAGGTATACCACATCAATAGCTAGCTTACACTACACAGTCCACCAAGGGTCCCGGGCGGTCTATGTATACCACATCAATAGCTAGCTTACACTACACAGTTCACCAAGGATCCCCGAGAGACAAGGTATACCACACCAATAGCTAGCTTACACTACACAGTTCACCAAGGATCCCGGACAGTCAAGGTAT
>CM026400.1:12910182-12982491 GCA_014843695.1 Archivesica marissinica | reverse complement strand
TACATATGTGGGGGTATATGATATGTTACTACACATGATGTACATCTGTGGGGGTATATGATATGTTACTACACATGACGTACATATGTGGGGGTATATAAGATATGTTACTACACATGATGTACATCTGTGGGGGTATACGATATGTTACTACACATGATGTACATCTGTGGGGGTATATGATAGATATGTTACTACACATGATGTACATATGTGGGGGTATATGATGTGTTACTACACATGACGTACATCTGTGGGGGTATATGATATGTTACTACACATGCCGTACATCTGTGGGGGTATATGATATGTTACTACACATGACGTACATCTGTGGGGGTATATGATATGTTACTACACATAACATACATCTTTGGGGGTATATGATAGATATGGTACTACACATGACGTACATCTGTGGGGGTATATGATATGTTACTACACATGACGTACATCTGTGGGGGTATATGATATGTTACTACACATGATGTACATCTGTGGGGGTATATGATAGATATGTTACTACACATGATGTACATCTGTGGGGGTATATGAATATGTTACTACACATAACGTA
This sequence comes from Archivesica marissinica, assembly GCA_014843695.1. Taxonomy (NCBI): domain Eukaryota; kingdom Metazoa; phylum Mollusca; class Bivalvia; order Venerida; family Vesicomyidae; genus Archivesica; species Archivesica marissinica. The sequence continues at coordinate 12,981,914 of CM026400.1, read as the reverse complement.
CATCTGTGGGGGTATATGATAGATATGTTACTACACATGATGTACATCTGTGGGGGTATATGATATGTTACTACACATGATGTACATCTATGGGTGTATATAGATATGTTACTACACATGATGTACATCTGTGGGGGTATATGATAGATATGTTACTACACATAACGTACATCTGTGGGGGTATATGATATGTTACTACACATGATGTGCATCTGTGGGGGTATATGATAGATATGGTACTACACATGACGTACATCTGTGGGGGTATATGATACATATGTTACTACACATGACGTACATCTGTGGGGGTATATGATATGGTACTACACATAAACAACATCTGTGGGGGTATATGATATGTTACTACACATGACGTACATCTGTGGGGGTATATGATAGATATGTTACTACACATAACGTACATCTGTGGGGGTATATGATAGATATGTTACTACACATGACGTATATCTGTGGGGGTATATGATATGTTACTACACATGACGTACATCTGTGGGGGTATATGATAGATATGTTACTACACATGATGTACATCTGTGGGGGTATATGATATGTTACTACACATGACGTACATCTGTGGGGGTATATGATAGATATGTTACTACACATGATGTACATCTGTGGGGGTATATGAATATGTTACACACAACGTACATTGTGGGGGTATATGATGTGTTACTACACATGACGTACATCTGTGGGGGTATATGATATGTTACTACACATGCCGTACATCTGTGGGGGTATATGATATGTTACTACACATGACGTACATCTGTGGGGGTATATGATATGTTACTACACATAACATACATCTTGGGGGTATATGATAGATATGGTACTACACATGACGTACATCTGTGGGGGTATATGATATGTTACTACACATGACGTACATCTGTGGGGGTATATGATATGTTACTACACATGACGTACATCTGTGGGGGTATATGATATGTTACTACACATGATGTACATCTGTGGGGGTATATGATATGTTACTACACATGACGTACATCTGTGGGGGTATATGATAGATATGTTACTACACATGACGTACATCTGTGGGGGTATATGATATGTTACTACACATAATGTACATCTGTGGGGGTATATGATAACACACAACTATATGATATGTTACTACACATGACGTACATCTGTGGGGGTATATGATATGTTACTACACATGACGTACATCTGTGGGGGTATATGATATGTTACTACACATAACGTACATCTGTGGGGGTATATGATATGTTACTACACATAACGTACATCTGTGGGGGTATATGATATGTTACTACACATAACGTACATCTGTGGGGGTATATGATATGTTACTACACATAACGTACATCTGTGGGGGTATATGATATGTTACTACACATAACGTACATCTGTGGGGGTATATATTTACTACACATACTACATCTGTGGGGGTATATGATATGTTACTACACATAACGTACATCTGTGGGGGTATATGATATGTTACTACACATAACGTACATCTGTGGGGGTATATGATATGTTACTACACATAACGTACATCTGTGGGGGTATATGAATGATATGTTACTACACATAACGTACATCTGTGGGGGTATATGATGTTACTACACATAACGTACATCTGTGGGGTATATGATATGTTACTACACATGACGTACATCTGTGGGGGTATATGATATGTTACTACACATGACGTACATCTGTGGGGTATATGATATGTTACTACACATAACGTACATCTGTGGGGTATATGATATGTTACTACACATAACGTACATCTGTGGGGTATATGATGTGTTACTACACATAACGTACATCTGTGGGGGTATATTACGTATTACTACACATAACGTACACTGGAGGGTAGTTTATATCCCTGTTCTACATTGCTGGTGTACCCCATCACAGGAGGGTAGCCTATATCCCGGTTCTACATTGCTGGAGGTACTCCATCACCGGAGGGTAGTTTATATCCTGAATATACATTGCTGGGTGTACCCCATCACCGGAGGGTAGTTTATATCCCGGTTCTACATTGCTGGGTGAACCCCATCACCGGAGGGTAGTTTATATCCCGGTTCTACATTGCTGGGTGAACCCCATCACCGGAGGGTAGTTTATATCCCGGTTCTACATTGCTGGGTGAACCCCATCACCGGAGGGTAGTTTATATCCCGGTTCTACATTGCTGGGTGAACCCCATCATCGGAGTGTAGTTTATATCCCGGTTCTACATTGCTGGACTTACCGCATCACCGGAGGGTAGTTTATATCCCGATTATACATTGCTGGGTGTACCCAATCACAGGAGGGTAGTTTATATCCCGGTTCTACATTGTTGGGTGTACCCCATCACCGGAGGGTAGTCTATATCCCGGTTATACATTGCTGGGTGTACCCCATCACCGGTAGGTAGTCTATATCCCCGTTCTACATTGCTGGGTGTACCCCATCACCGGAGTGTAGTTTATATCCCGGTTCTACATTGCTGGATGTACCCCATCACCGGAGGGTAGTTTATATCCCCGTTCTACATTGCTGGATGTACCCAATCACAGGAGGGTAGTTTATATCCCGGTTCTACATTGTTGGGTGTACCCCATCACCGGAGGGTAGTCTATATCCCGGTTATACATTGCTGGGTGTACCCCATCACCGGAGGGTAGTCTATATCCCCGTTCTACATTGCTGGGTGTACCCCATCACCGGAGTGTAGTTTATATCCCGGTTCTACATTGCTGGATGTACCCCATCACCGGAGGGTAGTTTATATCCCCGGCTCTACATTGCTGGGTGTACCCCATCACCGGAGGGTAGTTTATATCCCGGTTCTACATTGCTGGGTGTACCCCATCACCAGAGGGTAGTTTATATTCCGGTTCTACATTGCTGGGTGTACCCCATCACCGGAGGGTAGTTTATATCCCGGTTCTACATTGCTGGGTGTACCCCATCACAGGAGGGTAATTTATATCCCGGCTCTACATTGCTGGACTTACCCCATCACCGGAGGGTAGTTTATATCCCGGCTCTACAACATACCCATCATATATCTGGCTGTAATCCTCACCAAGATCCTCTACCGTACACTCTGAAATAAACCAGTAAACGTTCTTTATCGTACACTCTGAAATAAACCAGTGAACGTTCTCTACCATACACACTGAAATAAACCAGTACATGTTCTCTACCGTACACACTGAAATAAACCAGTACACGTTCTCTACCGTACATCTGAAATAAACCAGTAAACGTTCTCTACCGTACACACTGAAATAAACCAGTACACGTGCTATATCGTACACTCTGAAATAAACCAGTAAACGTTGTCTACCATACACTCTAAAATAAACCAGTACACGTGCTATATCGTACACTCTGAAATAAACCAGCAAACGTTATCTACCATACACACTGAAATAAACCAGTACACGTGCTATATCGTACACTCTGAAATAAACCAGTAAACGTTCTCTACCGTACACTCTAAAATAAACCAGTACACGTGCTATATCATATAATATGAAATAAACCAACACACGTTATCTACCGTACACACTGAAATAAACCAGTACACGTGCTCTATCGTCCAATATGAAATAAACCAGTAAACGTTCTGTACCCTTCACACTGAAACAAACCAATGCACATTCATAAAAGTACACTCTGAAATAGAATAGTAAACGTTTTTCGTACATTATGAAATAAACAATTAAACATTCTCTACCGTACATTCGGAAATAGACCAGTGAACAATCTTACAGTACCTATAATATGTGGGTTAGAATCCACGAATATGCGGTTAGAATCCACGAATATGCGGTTAGAATCCACGAATATGCGGGTTAGAATCAACGAATATGTGGGGTTAGAATCCAGGAATATGCGGTTAGAATCCACAAAAATGTGGGTTAGAATCTACGAATATGCGGTTAGAATCCACGAATATGCCAGCTAGAATCAACGAATATGCGGGTTAGAATACAAGAATAAATTATGCGGGTTAGAATCCACGAATATGCTGGTTAGAATCCATGAATATGCGGGTTAGAATCCACTAATATGCCGGCTAGAATCCACGAATATGCGGGTTAGAATCCATTAATAAATTATGCGAGTTAGAATCCACGAATATGCTGGTTAGATCCACGAATATGCGGGTTAGAATCCACGAATATGCGGGTTAGAATCCACGAATATGCAGGTTAGAATCCACGAATATGCCAGCTAGAATCAACGAATATGCGGGATAGAATCCACGAATATGCCGGATAGAATCCACGAATATGCGGGTTAGAATCGAATAATAAATTATGCGAGTTAGAATCCACGAATATGATGGTTAGATCCACCAATATGCGGGTTAGAATCCATGAATATGCGGGTTAGAATCCACGAATATGCGAGTTAGAATCCACGAATATGCCAGCTAGAATCCACGAATATGCTGGTTAGAATCCACGAATATGCAGGTTAGAATCCACGAATATGCCGGCTAGAATCAACGAATATGCGGGTTAGAATCCACGAATATGCCGGCTAGAATCCACGAATATGCGGGTTAGAATCCAATAATAAATTATGCGAGTTAGAATCTACGAATATGCTGGTTAGATCCACGAATATGCGGGTTAGAATCCACGAATATGCGGGTTAGAATCCACGAATATGCCAGCTAGAATCAACGAATATGCGGGTTAGAATCCAAGAATAAATTATGCGGGTTAGAATCCACGAATATGCTGGTTAGATCCACGAATATACGGGTTAGAATCCACGAATATGCGGATTAGAATCCATGAATATGCGGTTATACACAGTTCACCAAGGATCCCGGACAGTCAAGGTATACCACATCAATAGCTAGCTTACACTACACAGTTCACCAAGGATCACCGACAGTCAAGGTATACCACATCAATAGCTAGCTTACACTACACAGTTCACCAAGGATCCCGGACAGTCAAGGTATACCACCAATAGCTAGCTTACACTACACAGTTCACCAAGGATCCCGGACAGTCAAGGTATATCACATCAATAGCTAGCTTACACTATTCAGTTCACGATGTACCTTTTGCACATACGATGTCATGTGTATCCCACACTCCGTCAGAACAAGATATGTATGTCCCAATGTCATCATAGTCATCCGTCATGTTACTGCACTTAATGTATACCTGTGGAGGTATATGATAGATATGTTACTACACATGACGTACATCTGTGGAGGTATATGATATGTTACTACACATAATGTACATCTGTGGGAGTATATGATATGTTACTACACATGATGTACATCTGTGGGGGTATATGATATGTTACTACACATGATGTACATCTGTGGGGGTATATGATATGTTACTACACATGATGTACATCTGTGGGAGTATATGATAAGTTACTACACATGATGTACATATGTTGGGGTATATGATATGTTACTACACATGATGTACATCTGTGGGGGTATATGATATGTTACTACACATGATGTACATCTGTGGGGGTATATGATATGTTACTACACATGACGTACATCTGTGGGGGTATATGATATGTTACTACACATGATTTACATCTGTGGGGGTATATGATAGATATGTTACTACACATAACGTACAACTGTGGGGGTATGTGATATGTTACTACACATAACGTACATCTGTGGTGGTATATGCTATGTTACTACACATGACGTACATCTGTGGGGGGTATATGATAGATATGTTACTACACATAACGTACATCTGTGGGGGTATGTGATATGTTACTACACATAACGTACATATGTGGGGGTATATGATATGGTACTACACATGACGTACATCTGTGTGGGTATATGATATGTTACTACACATAACATACATCTGTGGGGGTATATGATAGATATGTTACTACACATAACGTACATCTGTGGGGGTATATGATAGATATGTTACTACACATGACATACATCTGTGGGGGGAATATGATATGCTACTACACATAACGTACATCTGTGGGGGTATATGATATGTTACTACACATGATGTACATCTGTGGGGGTATATGATATGTTACTACACATGACGTACATCTGTGGGGGTATATGATAGATATGCTACTACACATAACGTACATCTGTGGGGGTATATGATAGATATGTTACTACACATGACATACATCTGTGGGGGGAATATGATATGCTACTACACATAACGTACATCTGTGGGGGTATTGAATGTACTACACATAACGTACATTGTGGGGGTATATGATATGTTACTACACATAGTACATCTGTGGGGATATGATATGTTACTACACATGTACATCTGTGGGGGTATATGATAGATATGCTACTACACATAACGTACATCTGTGGGGGTATATGATAATATGATATGCTACTACACATAACGTACATCTGTGGGGGTATATGATAGATATGCTACTACACATAACGTACATCTGTGGGGGTATATGATAGATATGCTACTACACATAACATACATCTGTGGGGGTATATGATAGATATGTTACTACACATGACGTACATCTGTGGGGGTATATGATATATATGTTACTACACATAACGTACATCTGTCAGAGTATATGATAGATATGGCACTACACATAACGTACATCTGTGGGGGTATATGATATGCTACTACACATAACGTACATCTGTGGGGGTATATGAAATATATGTTACTACACATGACCTACATATGTGGGGGTATATGATATGGTACTACACATGACGTACATCTGTGGGGGTATATGATAGATATGTTACTACACATGACGTACATCTGTGGGGGTATATGATATTGTACTACACATAACGTACATATGTGGGGGTATATGATATGTTACTACACATAACGTACATCTGTGGGGGTATATGATATGTTACTACACATAACGTACATCTGTGGGGGTATATGATAGATATGTTACTACACATGACGTACATCTGTGGGGGTATATGATAGATATGTTACTACACATGACGTACATCTGTGGGGTATATGATATGTTACTACACATAACGTACATCTGTGGGGGTATATGATAGATATGTTACTACACATAACGTACATCTGTGGGGGTATATGATATGTTACTACACATAACGTACATCTGTGGGGGTATATGATAATATGTTACTACACATAACGTACATCTGTGGGGGTATTGATATATATGTTACTACACATGACGTACATCTGTGGGGGTATATGATATGTTACTACACATAAGTACATCTGTGGGGTATATGAATATGCTACTACACATAACGTACATCTGTGGGGGTATATGATATGTTACTACACATAACGTACATCTGTGGGGGTATATGATATATATGTTACTACACATGACGTACATCTGTGGGGGTATATGATATATATGTTACTACACATAACATACATCTGTGGGGGTATATGATATATATGTTACTACACATGACGTACATCTGTGGGGGTATATGATAGATATGTTACTACACATGACGTACATCTGTGGGGGGTATATGATATGGTACTACACATGACGTACATCTGTGGGGGTATATGATAGATATGTTACTACACATGATGTACATCTGTGGGGGTATATGATATGGTACTACACATGACGTACATCTGTGGGGGTATATGATATGTTACTACACATGATGTACATCTGTGGGGGTATATGATAGATATGTTACTACACATAACGTACACAAGGGGTAGTTTACATCTCCGTTCTACATTGCTGGATGTACCCCATCACCGGAGGGTAGTTTATATCCCGGTTCTACATTGCTGGACTTACCCCATCACCGGAGGGTAGTTTATATCCTGGTTCTACAACATACCCATCATGTATCTGGCTGTAATCCTCACCAAGATCCTCTACCGTACACTCTGAAATAAACCAGTAAACGTTCTTTATCGTACACTCTGAAATAAACCAGTAAACGTTCTTTATCGTACACTCTGAAATAAACCATAAAGGTTCTCTACCGTACACTTTGAAATAAACCAGTACACGTTCTCTACCGTACACACTGAAATAAACCAGTACACGTTCTCTACCGTACACTCTGAAATAAACCAGTACACGTTCTCTACCGTACACACTGAAATAAACCAGTACACGTGCTATATCGTACACTCTGAAATAAACCAGCAAACGTTATCTACCGTACACACTGAAATAAACCAATACACGTGCTATATCGTACACTCTGAAATAAACCAGTAAACGTTCTCTACCGTACACTCTAAAATAAACCAGTATACGTGCTCTATCGTATAATATGAAATAAACCAGCAAACGTTATCTACCGTACACACTGAAATAAGCCAGTACACGTTATCGTACAATATCGTACAATATGAAATAAACCAGTAAACGTTCTGTACCCTTCACACTGAAGCAAACCAATACACATTCATAAAAGTACACTCTGAAATAGAATAGTAAACGTTATATTTCGTACATTATGAAATAAACAATTAAACATTCTCTACCGTACATTCGGAAATAGACCAGTGAACAATCTTACAGTACGTATAATATGTGGGTTAGAATCCACGAATATGCGGTTAGAATCCACGAATATGCGGGTTAGAATCCAAGAATATTCGGGTTAGAATCACGAATATGCGGTTAGAATCCACGAATATGCTGGTTAGAATCCAAGAATATGCGGATTAGAATCCACGAATATGCGGGTTAGAATCCACGAATATGCGGGTTAGAATCCACGAATATGCCTGCTAGAATCAACGAATATGCGGGTTAGAATCCAAGAATAAATTATGCGGGTTAGAATCCACGAATATGCTGGTTAGATCCACGAATATGCGGGTTAGAATCCATGAATATGCGGGTTAGAATCCACGAATATGCGGGTTAGAATCCACGAATATGCGGGTTAGAATCCAGGAATATGCCGGCTAGAATCAACGAATATGTGGGTTAGAATCCAAGAATAAATTATGCGGGTTAGAATCCACGAATATGCTGGTTAGATCCACGAATATGCGGGTTAGAATCCACGAATATGCTGGTTAGATCCACGAATATGCGGGTTAGAATCCACGAATATGCGGATTAGAATCCATGAATATGCGGTTATAAGCTAACGGTTGTCGATGATGACAAGTTTGAAGGTGCACTTGTTTTAGACATATTTATTCGACATTACTACAAATAATCATGTACACAATAAACATAAGTGGATTGAATGAAAGCTAAAAGCTTATTGGTCCGCCTCCGTGGTCGAGTGGTTAAGGTAGCTGACTTGTATACCACTGTAACCTATCATCACTGATGGTCACGGGTTCGAGCACCGCTCAGGCCGTGTCTCATTTATATGAAAAAGTTGGCAGTTTCTTACGGAGGTGGGTGCACCCAAGTACTGGTTAACCGCTGGAGCCTGCCCAGGAAAGGTGTTGTTAAGTAAACTGCCCGCTGGCGATATAGCCCAAAATGATGCAGCACGATGCAGGCGTAAAACCCGAAATATAACAGAACATAATAGCTTATTGAATTTCTCTCCAGGTGCACTTAACATCTAGTAGTGTTGGTATCATTACTAGAACGTGCATAACAGTTTTGAAAGATAATGACTTCATAGTTGGATATAGTCAGATAAATAAATACAGGTTAATATAATGAAGACATTTTATTTAAATTGCATTTTCAAATTTAATTTATTAAAATATTGAAAACTATATAAATGTTCAAATATGTCGTATAGCGAGATACTGATGGAGACGGATCAAACTGGGTATCATTACACATGTAATTGTCTGCTTGTGTATATGATGTTAGAGTATACCGGGTATGCCAAATGCAATAATACACACATAGACGAGTGCCAAATTCAACATGACAATGCTAGGATTTTCCAAATGGATTAATGTTTACCTTTCATACACACTGGCAAATCTCCCTCCCACGTCCCATTGTTGCACGTAAAATTTGCATTCTGATATCCGCAACTATGATTTCTGTGATTCACTATCAAACTACTCCCATGAACATACGTGTCAGTGGCTACCGAAATTGGTTGATGGTTTGGTGTGGATACGTTGTATACAGTGCCATTGATATCCGGTGTGTCGCAAGGTTCTGCAATAAATAAATATAAATAAATATAAACATGTCATCCTTGTCTCGTGCTGATTCTCGTGCATGCGTACGAGTTTAATCTTGAATTATTTTACAATGATTGCGAAGCAAGTTCTAACAACATAATTATATTAATCACTCGGATGGCGCGGATGAAAGCGTAAATGTGGTCATTCGTGTTGGAGGAAACCGGAATACCCGGAGAAAACTGCCTGTCCGATCTGGCAACCACCGTACCATTTCACATACTTCCCGGTCCGAGGATCAAACCCAGGTTTCATTGGTGAGAAGCGAGCGCGCTAACCGATAGGCTGTCAGATTAGCACATACGAGTGTGCAATAACAAAGCATAATTAAAAGATTACGACAGGATATATACCTTATTGTTTCTGGTTGTCAAGACGTACGGTATGAAGGAACAACGACTGTTCAACCCAATAGTCTTGTACAATCATTTCATCGGGCCTGATAACTTTGTGTGTGTGTGTTTTTTTACGTTTATTTATCGTCGCTACCGGTTGCTACACGAGAGCTCGGCTTAAAGTCCCATCAGAAAGACTGTTAATTTTATTATGGTCAGACGGGGGATCGTTTGATTACCAGTCCAGCGTGTTACCACTGGACTACAGATCCATCTGCTGGGGCCTGATCAACAGGTGACAAATTATTTTATGCTTTTCAAATCAGCAAGCTAAACATAATACATTGCCAAACAGTTATTCGAAAAAAATATTTTCCAAATTTCATCAACTTGACAGAAATCGTCAAAATTGTAAATGGGAGTGTCATGAACACAATATATATGTAGGCATACCAACGTATGTGAATGTTGAACACAACAGACATGTAGACATACCAACGTATGTGAATGTTGAACACAATAGACATGTAGGCATAGCAACGTATGTGAATGTTGAACACAATAGACATGTAGGCATACCAACGTATGTGAATCATGAACACAATAGATATGTAGGCATACCAACGTATGTGAATGTTGAACACCCTATCTATGTAGGCATACCAACGTATGTGAATGTTGAACACCCTATATATGTAGGCATACCAACGTATGTGAATGTTGAACACAATAGATGTGTAGGCATACCAACGTATGTGAATGTTGAACACAATAGATGTGTAGGCATAGCAACGTATGTGAATGTTGAACACAATAGATATGTAGACATACCAACGTATGTGAATGTTGAACACCCTATATATGTAGGCATACCAACGTATGTAAATGTTGAACACAATAGATGTGTAGGCATACCAACGTATGTGAATGTTGAACACAATAGATGTGTAGGCATACCAACCTATGTGAATGTTAAACACCCTATATATGTAGGCATACCAACGTATGTGAATATTGAACACAATAGATGTGTAGGCATACCAACCTATGTGAATCATGAACACTATAGATATGTAGACATACCAACGTATGTGAATGTTGAACACAATAGACATGTAGATATACCAACGTATGTGAATGTTGAACACCCTATATATGTAGGCATACCAACGTATGTGAATGTTGAACACCCTATATATGTAGGCATACCAACGTATGTGAATGTTGAACACCCTATATATGTAGGCATACCAACGTATGTGAATGTTGAATACAATAGACATGTAGACATACCAACGTGTGTGAATCATGAACACAATAGATATGTAGACATACCAATGTATGTGAATGTTGAACACAATAGACATGTAGACATACCCACGTATGTAAATGTTGAACACAACAGACATGTAGACATACCAACGTATGTGAATGTTGAACACAATAGACATGTAGACATACCAACGTATGTGAATCATGAACACAATAGATATGTAGGCATACCAACGTATGTGAATCATGAACACAATAGATATGTAGGCATACCAACGTATGTGAATGTTGAACACCCTATATATGTAGGCATAACAATGTATGTGAATGTTGAACACTATAGATATGTAGACATACCAACGTATGTGAATGTTGAACACAATAGACATGTAGACATACCAACGTATGTGAATGTTGAACACCCTATATATGTAGGCATACCAACGTATGTGAATGTTGAACACAATAGATAAGAGAGTAAGGTGGACGGAGGTACGAGAGTAAGGTGGATGGAAGTACGAGAGTAAGGTGGATGGAGGTACGAGAGTAAGGTGGATGGAGGTACGAGAGTAAGGTGGATGGAGGTACGAGAGTAAGGTGGATGGAGGTATGAGAGTAAGGTGGACGGAGGTACGAGAGTAAGGTGGATGGAGGTACGAGAGTAAGGTGGGTGGAGGTATGAGAGTAAGGTGGAGGGAGGTACGAGAGTAAGGTGGACGGAGGTATGGGGGTAAGGTGGACGGAGGTATGGGGGTAAGGTGGACGGAGGTAGGAGAGTAAGGTGGACGGAGGTACGGGGTAAGGTGGACGGAGGTACGAGAGTAAGGTGGACGGAGGTACGAGAGTAAGTTGGACGGAGGTACGAGAGTAAGGTGGACGGAGGTACGAGAGTAAGGTGGACGGAGGTACGAGAGTAAGATGGATGGAGGTACGAGACGGAGGTACGAGAGTAAGGTGGACGGAGGTACGAGAGTGAGGTTGATGGAGGTACGAGAGTAAGGTGGATGGAGGTACGAGAGTAAGGTGGACGGAGGTACGAGAGTAAGGTGGATGGAGGTACGAGAGTAAGGTGGACGGAGGTACGAGAGTGAGGTGGACGGAGGTACGAGAGTGAGGTGGACGGAGGTACGAGAGTAAGGTGGACGGAGGTACGGGGTAAGGTGGACGGAGGTACGGGGAGGTGGACGGAGGTACGAGAGTAAGGTGGACGGAGGTACGAGAGTAAGTTGGACGGAGGTACGAGAGTAAGGTGACGGAGGTACGAGAGTAAGGTGGATGGAGGTACGAGAGTAAGATGGATGGAGGTACGAGAGTAAGGTGGACGGAGGTACGAGAGTAAGGTGGACGGAGGTACGAGAGTGAGGTTGATGGAGGTACGAGAGTAAGGTGGACGGAGGTACGAGAGTAAGGTGGGTGGAGATACGGGAGTAAGGTGGACGGAGGTACGGGGGTAAGGTGGATGGAGGTACGAGAGGGTGGATGGAGGTACGAGAGTAAGGTGGACGGAGGTACGAGAGTAAGGTGGATGGAGGTACGAGAGTAAGGTGGACGGAGGTACGAGAGTGAGGTGGACGGAGGTACGAGAGTGAGGTGGACGGAGGTACGAGAGTAAGGTGGACGGAGGTACGGGGGTAAGGTGGACGGAGGTACGGGGAGGTGGACGGAGGTACGAGAGTGAGGTGGACGGAGGTACGAGAGTAAGGTGGACGGAGGTACGGGGGTAAGGTGGACGGAGGTACGGGGAGGTGGACGGAGGTACGGGGGTAAGGTGGATGGAGGTACGAGAGTAAGATGGATGGAGGTACGGGGTAAGGTGGACGGAGGTACGAGAGTAAGGTGGACGGAGGTACGAGAGTAAGGTGGACGGAGGTACGGGGTAAGGTGGACGGAGGTACGGGGAGGTGGACGGAGGTACGGGGTTAGGTGGATGGAGGTACGAGAGTAAGATGGATGGAGGTACGGGTAAGGTGGACGAAGGTACGTAAGGTGGACGGAGGAGAGTAAGGTGGATGGAGGTACGAGAGTAAGGTGGGTGGAGGTATGAGAGTAAGGTGGAGGGAGGTACGAGAGTAAGGTGGACGGAGGTATGGGGTAAGGTGGACGGAGGTATGGGGGTAAGGTGGACGGAGGTAGGAGAGTAAGGTGGACGGAGGTACGGGGGTAAGGTGGACGGAGGTACGAGAGTAAGGTGGACGGAGGTACGAGAGTAAGTTTGGACGGAGGTACGAGAGTAAGGTGGACGGAGGTACGAGAGTAAGGTGGATGGAGGTACGAGAGTAAGATGGATGGAGGTACGAGAGTAAGGTGGACGGAGGTACGAGAGTAAGGTGGACGGAGGTACGAGAGTGAGGTTGGTGGAGGTACGAGAGTAAGGTGGATGGAGGTACGAGAGTAAGGTGGACGGAGGTACGAGAGTAAGGTGGATGGAGGTACGAGAGTAAGGTGGACGGAGGTACGAGAGTGAGGTGGACGGAGGTACGAGAGTGAGGTGGACGGAGGTACGAGAGTAAGGTGGACGGAGGTACGGGGGTAAGGTGGACGGAGGTACGGGGAGGTGGACGGAGGTACGACGGAGGTACGAGAGTAAGTTGGACGGAGGTACGAGAGTACGGAGGTACGAGAGTAAGATGGATGGAGGTACGAGAGTAAGGTGGACGGAGGTACGAGAGTAAGGTGGACGGAGGTACGAGAGTGAGGTTGATGGAGGTACGAGAGTAAGGTGGACGGAGGTACGAGAGTAAGGTGGGTGGAGATACGGGAGTAAGGTGGACGGAGGTACGGGGTAAGGTGGATGGAGGTACGAGAGTAAGGTGGATGGAGGTACGAGAGTAAGGTGGACGGAGGTACGAGAGTAAGGTGGATGGAGGTACGAGAGTAAGGTGGACGGAGGTACGAGAGTGAGGTGGACGGAGGTACGAGAGTAGGTGGACGGAGGTACGGTGGTAAGGTGGACGGAGGTACGGGGAGGTACGGAGGTATGAGAGTGAGGTGGACGGAGGTACGAGAGTAAGGTGGACGGAGGTACGGAGGTATGGGACGGAGGTACGGGGGTAAGGTGGATGGAGGTACGAGAGTAAGATGGATGGAGGTACGGGGTAAGGTGGACGGAGGTACGAGAGTAAGGTGGACGGAGGTACGAGAGTAAGGTGGACGGAGGTACGGGGGTAAGGTGGACGGAGGTACGGGGAGGTGGACGGAGGTACGGGGTTAGGTGGATGGAGGTACGAGAGTAAGATGGATGGAGGTACGGGGTAAGGTGGACGAAGGTACGAGAGTAAGGTGGACGGAGGTATGAGAGTAAGGTGGACGGAGGTACGGGGGTAAAGTTGACGGAGGTATGGGGTAAGGTGGGCGGAGATACGGGGGTAAGGTGGAATGGAGGTAAGGGGGTAAAGTTGACGGAGGTATGGGGGTAAGGCGGATAGGGATAAGTTGGATGGGAATAAGGTGGATGGAGATATGGGAATAAGGTGGATGGAGGTACGGGGGTAAAGTTGACGGAGGTATGGGGGTAAGGCGGACAGGGATAAGTTGGATGGGAATAAGGTGGATGGAGGTACGGGGGTAGGTGAATGTGTAGAACATATCTATTGCTGAGAGTGTTTGCTGTATAAGCTGTGAATTGGGTACCTTTGTGTTCACACAATACAACCGTGTACGAGTCAGCACCTCTACAGTAACATTCACAATTCTTGCCAAGGAAACCTCCCCCCGAGCACGGCTTCTCAATACACCCAGCTGAAACGGAATGTATGCATAGTGAATAAACTCATTGGTGCAATGGATATGCAATCCGCTTCTTAACATATATATTGTGAGTTCAAGACCCACTAGACCGTTGTACTTAGACCGCCATACCATTGTCCTTAGACCGCCATACCATTATCCTTAGACCGCCAGACCATTACCCGTAGGTCGCCAGACCATTGACCTTAAGACCATCAGATCATTGTTATTCCGTCAAATCAGTCCTTAGGTCGCCAGATCAATGTCCTTAGGCCGCTAGACCATTGTCCTTAGACCGCCAGACCATTGTCATTAGGCAGCCAGACCATTGTCTCCATAGACCGCCAGACCATTGTCATTAGGCAGCCAGACCATTGTCTCCTTAGACCAGCCAGACCATTGTCCTTAAACTGCTGATCTTTATACATGGTCACATGGTTATACACTGTCACATGGTTATACACTGTCACATGGTTATACACTGTCACAAGGTTATACACTGTCACAAGGTTATACACTGTCAGAAGGTTATACACTGTCACAAGGTTATACACTGTCAGAAGGTTATACACTGTCACAAGGTTATACACTGTCACAAGGTTATACACTGTCACAAGGTTATACACTGTCACAAGGTTATACACTGTCACACGGTTATACACTGTCACAAGGTTATACACTGTCATAAGGTTATACACTGTCACACGGTTATACACTGTCACAAGGTTATACACTGTCATAAGGTTATACACTGTCACACGGTTATACACTGTCACAAGGTTATACACTGTCACACGGTTATACACTGTCACAAGGTTATACATGGTCACAAGGTTATACACTGTCACAAGGTTATACATGGACACAAGGTTATACACTGTCACAAGGTTATACATGGTCACAAGGTTATACACTGTCACAAGGTTATACACTGTCACAAGGTTATACATGGTCACAAGGTTATACACTGTCACAAGGTTATACATGGACACAAGGTTATACACGGTCACAAGGTTATACATGGACACAAGGTTATACACGGTCACAAGGTTATACACTGTCACAAGGTTATACACTGTCACAAGGTTATACACTGTCATAAGGTTATACATGGTCACAAGGTTATACACTGTCACAAGGTTATACACGGTCACAAGGTTATACACTGTCACAAGGTTATACACTGTCACAAGGTTATACACTGTCACAAGGTTATACACTGTCACAAGGTTATACACAAGGTTATACTCTGTCACAAGGTTATACACTGTCATAAGATTATACACTGTCACAAGGTTATACACTGTCACAAGGTTATACACGGTCATAAGGTTATACACTGTCACAAGGTTATACACTGTCACAAGGTTATACACTGTCACATGGTTAGACACTGTCACATGGTTATACACTGAGGCTATACACTGTCACAAGGTTATACACTGTCACAAGATTATACACTGTCACATGGTTATACACTGTCACAAGGTTATACACGGTCACAAGGTTATACACTGTCACAAGGTTATACACTGTCACAAGGTTATACACTGTCACAAGGTTATACACTGTCACATGGTTATACACTGTCACAAGGTTATACACTGTCACAAGGTTATACATGGTCACAAGGTTATACACGGTCACAAGATTATACACTGTCATAAGATTATACACTGTCACAAGGTTATACACTGTCACAAGGTTATACACTGTCACAAGGTTATACACTGTCACAAGGTTATACACAAGGTTATACTCTGTCACAAGGTTATACACTGTCATAAGATTATACACTGTCACAAGGTTATACACTGTCACAAGGTTATACACGGTCATAAGGTTATACACTGTCACAAGGTTATACACTGTCACAAGGTTATACACTATCACAAGGTTATACACTGTCACATGGTTATACACTGAGGCTATACACTGTCACAAGGTTATACACTGTCACATGGTTATACACTGTCACAAGGTTATACACTGTCACATGGTTATACACTGTCACATGGTTATACACTGTCACAAGGTTATACACGGTCACAAGGTTATACACTGTCACAAGGTTATACACTGTCACATGGATATACACTGTCACAAGGCTATACACTGTCACATGGTTATACACTGTCACAAGGTTATACACTGTCACAAGGTTATACACGGTCACAAGGTTATACACTGTCATAAGATTATACACTGTCACAAGGTTATACACTGTCACAAGGTTATACACTGTCACAAGGTTATACACTGTCACACGGTTATACACTGTCACAAGGTTATACACTGTCATAAGGTTATACACTGTCACAAGGTTATACACTGTCACAAGGTTATACACTGTCACATGGTTATACACTGTCACAAGGTTATACACAAGGTTATACTCTGTCACAAGGTTATACACTGTCACAAGGTTATACACTGTCACAAGGTTATACACTGTCACAAGGTTATACACTGTCATAAGGTTATACACTGTCACAAGGTTATACTCTGTCACAAGGTTATACACTGTCATAAGGTTATACACTGTCACAAGGTTATACACGGTCACAAGGTTATACACGGTCACAAGGTTATACATGGTCATAAGGTTATACACTGTCACAAGGCTATACACTGTCACAAGGTTATACACTGTCACAAGATTATACACTGTCACAAGGTTATACACGGTCATAAGGTTATACACTGTCACAAGGCTATACACTGTCACAAGGTTATACACTGTCACAAGATTATACACTGTCACAAGGTTATACACGGTCACAAGGTTATACACTGTCACAAGGTTATACACTGTCACAAGGTTATACACGGTCACAAGGTTATACACTGTCACACGGTTATACACTGTCACAAGGCTATACACTGTCACAAGGTTATACACTGTCACAAGGTTATACACTGTCACAAGATTATACACTGTCACAAGGTTATACACTGTCACAAGGTTATACACTGTCACAAGGTTATACACTGTCACAAGGTTATACACGGTCACAAGGTTATACACTGTCACAAGGTTATACACGGTCACAAGATTATACACGGTCACAAGGTTATACACTGTCATAAGGTTATACACTGTCACAAGGTTATACACGGTCATAAGGTTATACACTGTCACAAGATTATACACTGTCACAAGGTTATACACTGTCACAAGGTTATACACGGTCACAAGGTCACAAGATTATACACTGTCACAAGGTTATACACGGTCACAAGGTTATACACTGTCACAAGGTTATACACTGTCACAAGGTTATACACTGTCACAAGGTTATACACTGTCACAAGGTTATATGGCGACTCTCCAGCTTTTACTGGAGGAACAAGACCACTGGTCTTCATATGAGTATACCCATGTATAACCACCGACTGTTTGTACGTCAACTGGACGGTTTCATCAAATAAAATAATACGGCACCCTACCGTATGGGGCTCCATGTGACCATGAGCTATTTAGTTTATTATATTACTAGTAATGAGAGACATCTCTAATTTTCCAAAAATGTGAATAGGTGTTTTATCAAAATTGTGTTAATTAACCGATAGCATTGTTTTACAAATACGTACCTATTGAATACGCTGTAGGAGATCTGTCGAGATATAGTAATTTAATAATCTATAAAACGATAGTGGAATAAAATTGCTAGCATGTTTGGAAAGGAAACAACGATAAAAACAGAGGAAAATACTTAAAAACCTATCTAATTTTAGAGAGTATTCAGGGGCAATAACTCACCGATGTCTCTCATTGAAAATCTGCGCATACCTGAGCACGTGTACAGTTCATTTACAATTCTGACGTCATTATAACTGATGGTCGGTGCCTCTCCGATGATATCTAGGTACACCTCGTCAGTGGGCACCATTGTTAACAGGTTTGCCGAACGATTAGCTGAAAAGAACTATCGGGGAAAACATACTTTGAGATTGTGAATATTACACAGTAACTATTCATTGACGAAGGGCTTGGGCTTTATAATTAAAATGTGTAGATACCATTAGGATAGGAGTGTCGGGGGGGGGGTATTTCCCCCGGAATAATTTGAAAATTCTATATCGACTCGCGAAGCTGCATTGCACTTTAAGGCATGTTTTGATTAGTTGCAGTTGTGGAAAGCTTCTGTTATCAATTAAACACTAATAAAATACCTTATTTTCATATCCGATGGGTTCGCAGCACATAATGTACAGTCTCCATTTTCATTGCATTTTTCGTATTTTCCATATTTTGAAGAAATGTGCATACTGATTGATATATGAATTTACGTCCCTGCTGGACAGAATCACGGATTTATATATAACTAATTTGTTCGAAATATCAAGCTGATTGATATTTAAAGCAACATTACATTGTATGAAATAAAAGATATTTTTTACGTATGGGTAGCAATGCTGCTACACATTCTAACATTATACTTTGTATGCTTTTGTTCATTTGGTAAACAGTGTTTTTTTTGCGATAAAACAAACTCGAAATCGAAAGTAGGACTTTCCGAGTCGATCGGTCACGCACTTGTTTACAACCGGAACGCATCGTCCGCACTTTTTACATTCGGAATGCATCGTCCCCAGTTGTCCCACGTTGTCTTTTTTAATTAAATTACTTGATATGTTGATTCATACCTCTGTTAGCTAAGTCTTTTAGGGACATGTCTACATCCCCGCGAGGGGTTCGACATTAGAGGAAGATAGATAGATAGTCTTTCATGTTCAAAATATATACGTTGTTTTCTACATCCTCTGTTGTTTCACGCATGCGCGCTGTGCGTGTTTACATTTCGTGTAAACAAATTCGCGTATACGACGGTTTAAATTTATTGGAATGTTATCGTTTCTGAGCGACTATTTCGATTTTTGTAAACACACACATTAGTATTTATATTTTACCCAAAACATCCTTTATTAGGATGTAATGCTGCTTTAATTATATTGTTTATTTATTGTTGCTAGTTACCGTTACCATGGTAATATAGGTTCCACACCCGGATTATGCCTATACAATGTAATTCTAGTTTATATGAATTGTTGCTAGGCACTATCGCCATGGTAATATAGGTTCCACACCCGGATTATGCCTATATAATGTAATTCTAGTTTATATGAATTGTTGCTAGGCACTATCACCATGGTAATATAGGTTCCACACCAGGATTATGCCTATATAATGTAATTCTAGTTTATATGAATTGTTGCTAGGCACTATCACCATGGTAATATAGGTTCCACACCCGGATTATGCTTATACAATGTAATTCTAGTTTATATGAACTGTGGCTAGGCACTATCGCCATGGTAATATAGGTTACACACCCGGATTATGCCTATACAATGAAATTCTAGTTTATATTAATTGTTGCTAGGCACTATCGCCATGGTAATATAGGTTCCACACCCGGATTATGTCTATACAATGTAATTATAGTGCTAGGCACTATCGCCTTGGTAATATAGGTTACACACCCGGATTATGTCTATACAATGAAATTCTAGTTTATATGAATTGTTGCTAGGCACTATCGCCATGGTAATATAGGTTCCACACCCGGATTATGCCTATACAATGTAATTCTAGTGCTAGGCACTATCGCCATGGTAATATAGGTTCCACACCCGGATTATGCCTATACAATGAAATTCTAGTTTATACGAATTGTTGCTAGGCACTATCGCCATGGTAATATAGGTTCCACACCCGGATTATGCCTATATGATGTAATTCTAGTTTATATGAATTGTTGCTAGGCACTATCGCCATGGTAATATAGGTTACACACCCGGATTATGCCTATACAATGAAATTCTAGTTTATATTAATTGTTGCTAGGCACTATCGCCATGGTAATATAGGTTCCACACCCGGATTATGTCTATACAATGTAATTATAGTGCTAGGCACTATCGCCTTGGTAATATAGGTTACACACCCGGATTATGTCTATACAATGAAATTCTAGTTTATATGAATTGTTGCTAGGCACTATCGCCATGGTAATATAGGTTCCACACCCGGATTATGCCTATACAATGTAATTCTAGTGCTAGGCACTATCGCCATGGTAATATAGGTTCCACACCCGGATTATGCCTATACAATGAAATTCTAGTTTATACGAATTGTTGCTAGGCACTATCGCCATGATAATATAGGTTCCACACCCGGATTATGCCTATATAATGTAATTCTAGTGCTAGGCACTATCGCCATGATAATATAGGTTCCACACCCGGATTATGCCTATACAATGTAATTCTAGTTTATATGAATTGTTGCTAGGCACTATTGCCATGGTAATATAGGTTACACACCCGGATTATGTCTATACAATGAAATTCTAGTTTATATGAATTGTTGCTAGGCACTATCGCCATGGTAATATAGGTTCCACACCCGGATTATGCCTATACAATGTAGTTCTAGTGCTAGGCACTATCGCCATGGTAATATAGGTTCCACACCCGGATTATGCCTATACAATGTAATTCTAGTGCTAGGCACTATCGCCATGGTAATATAGGTTCCACACCCGGATTATGCCTATACAATGTAATTCTAGTGCTAGGCACTATTGCCATGGTAATATAGGTTACACACCCGGATTATGTCTATACAATGAAATTCTAGTTTATATGAATTGTTGCTAGGCACTATCGCCACGGTTACACACCCGGATAATGTAATTTAAGTCTATGCTATATATAATCATAAAGTATCTGTATAATCATGAGCAGAATAATTATAGTTATCTCCCTTATACCGGAAGTTGTTCGTACCAATTTCCCATAATGCATGATGCTCTCGTAGTCATACGGTTTCTGGTAGTCGTTGTATTGGTTGACCCTGAGTTTGTCAAACTGTGGATGCAAGGACTCGTTGATGTTTTGGTAGTTGATCGTGACGTAGTTATCTCGATCCGCCCTCATATGTTCGTGGTACAAGCCCAGGGCGTGACCGATTTCGTGCATTATTACCTCCACCTAAGATACAGACCGGATATAGGAAACTATCGAAAAACAATCCAAAATAGGCCATGATACAAAACATATATATGACCTCCCTTTCGCAGCTTATGTCCGACTTACCTCTAAATATGTGTTAGTTTGTTTTACAGGCTTAACGGGTTTAAAGTCCAGTCAACAGCTAAGGTCATATGTTGACTCTCCAGCTGACATTGGTGGAAGAAGACCAGCGTGCCCTCCGAGCAGTATTTCAGGCATGGGTGGGCACCCGGATAGAACCACCGACCTTCTGCAAGCCATCTGAATAGCTTCCTACAGTGGGAATTGAAACCAAGCACGTGTTCGCCGTAAATTATCATTTTGAGATACTATAACATATGTTAGAATTTAAGCATTTAACTCTAGCATGCTAGCGGCAGATAAAATCACCTTTGCAAACAGCATAGAGCCGTCTGATCAGGCTCTATGCTGTTTGCTATTCGGATAGTGGAGCTAAAACACTTGGCTGAATAGCAAACAACATGGATCCTGATCAGACGCGGCGTTACGCCGCGGCTGATCTGGATCTATGTTGTTTGCAAATGTGATTTTATTTACTCAGCAGGCAAAGGGTTAATATAGTTCTGATAAGATGAGAAAACGGATGCAAATTTATAGGTGTTATATGGTGCAAATGAGAGAAAAATACAATAAAACGTAAGGAAACCGCTTAAATGGATCTTCCTCAAGGATTATTTAGGGACAGTAACTGCCCAATCATTCACATTCCAACATAATTCGGATATTGTCGCGTCCACAAACACGTCCGCACACATGGCCATATATACTACTGTAAATCCTACTGGTTTCCATTGGTTACTGGTTTCCATTGGTTACTGGTTTTCATTGGTTACTGGTATCCATTGGTTACTGGTATCCATAGGTTACTGGTTTCCATAGGTTACTGGTTTCCATTGGTTACTGGTATCCATAGGTTACTGGTTTCCATTGGTTACTGGTTTCCATTGGTTACTGGTATCCATAGGTTACTGGTATCCATAGGTTACTGGTTTCCATTGGTTACTGGTATCCATTGGTTACTGGTTTCCATTGGTTACTGGTATCCATAGGTTACTGGTTTCCATTGGTTACTGGTTTTCATTGGGCTGTACACTATTGTAGACAAGTATATATTTTACAATAAGTGCGAAACACGTTCTAACAACTTATATTAATTAGTCCTGGTGAGGATCGAACACGGATCTGTATTGGCTAGAAGTGACGGTGCCAACACTGCGCTAATAGGGCAACATTGTAGCTATATGTACCATTACATAGTATGCCCATATTATAGCTAACAATTTACTACGGACATGTGGGCTCCATTAATAGAGATTTCCGCTAGTGTTGCGGATAATCTCCCATGACCATTTGGATTAGTTGATTGTCGTCCCAGCTACTTACGTACATACAGAATTTGGCTAAGTTTATTGGTTGCCTCCCTCGCATTCTACCAACAGCTGACTCACACCTGAAACATGTTATAGACATGCAAGCAAATACATAAACACATAAAATAACCAAGTCGCTTTTCTTTTCAATACGGTCTTTAATAGTGACAAAGCATGTTAGAAACTATTCGAGCTCAGCTGGAGATGGAACCCGGTATGGAAGTATGGAATCCGGTATGGAAGTGTGTAATCCGGTATGGATGTGTGGAATCCGGTATGGAAGTATGGAATCCGGTATGGAAGTGTGTAATCCGGTATGGATGTGTGGAATCCGGTATGGAAGTATGGAATCCGGTATGGAAGTGTGTAATCCGGTATGGATGTGTGGAATCCGGTATGGAAGTATGGAATCCGGTATGGAAGTGTGTAATCCGGTATGGATGTGTGGAATCCGGTATGGAAGTATGGAATCCGGTATGGAAGTGTGTAATCCGGTATGGATGTGTGGAATCCGGTATGGAAGTATGGAATCCGGTATGGAAGTGTGTAATCCGGTATGGATGTGTGGAATCCGGTATGGAAGTATGGAATCCGGTATGGAAGTGTGTAATCCGGTATGGATGTGTGGAATCCGGTATGGAAGTATGGAATCCGGTATGGAAGTGTGTAATCCGGTATGGATGTGTGGAATCCGGTATGGATGAGTGGAATCCGGTATGGAAGTATGGAATCCGGTATGGAAGTGTGTAATCCGGTATGGATGTGTGGAATCCGGTATGGAAGTATGGAATCCGGTATGGAAGTGTGTAATCCGGTATAGATGTGTGGAATCCGGTATGGATGTATGGAATCCGGTATGGAAGTGTGTAATCCGGTATGGATGTGTGGAATCCGGTATGGATGTGTGGAATCCGGAATGGATGCGTGGAATCCGGTATGGATGTGTGTAATCCGGTATGGATGTGTGGAATCCGGTATGGAAGTGTGTAATCCGGTATGGATGTGTGGAATCCGGCATGGAAGTGTGTAATCCGGTATGGATGTGTGGAATACGGTATAGAAGTGTGTAATCCGGTATGGATGTGTGGAACCCGGTATGGATGCATGGAATCCGGTATGGAAGTGTGGAATCCGGTGTGGATGTGTGGAATCCGGTATGGAAGTATGGAATCCGGTATGGAAGTGTGTAATCCGGTATAGATGTGTGGAATCCGGTATGGATGAGTGGAATCCGGTATGGAAGTATGGAATCCGGTATGGAAGTGTGTAATCCGGTATGGATGTGTGGAATCCGGTATGGATGTGTGGAATCCGGTATGGAAGTATGGAATCCGGTATGGAAGTGTGTAATCCTGTATAGATGTGTGGAATCCGGTATGGATGAGTGGAATCCAGTATGGAAGTATGGAATCCGGTATGGAAGTGTGTAATCCGGTATGGATGTGTGGAATCCGGTATGGAAGTATGGAATCCGGTATGGAAGTGTGTAATCCGGTATAGATGTGTGGAATCCGGTATGGATGTATGGAATCCGGTATGGAAGTGTGTAATCCGGTATGGATGTGTGGAATCCGGTATGGATGTATGGAATCCGGTATGGAAGTGTGTAATCCGGTATGGATGTGTGGAATCCGGTATGGATGTGTGGAATCCGGTATGGATGTGTGGAATCCGGTATGGATGTATGAAATCCGGTATGGGTGTGTGGAATCCGTTATGGATGTATGGAATCCAGTGTGGATGTATGAAATCCGGTATGGAAGTGTGGCATCCGGTATTGATGTGTGGAATCCGGTATGGATATATGTAATCCGGTATGGATGTGTGGAATCCGGTATTGATGTGTGGAATCCGGTATGGATATATGTAATCCGGTATGGATGTGTGGAATCCGGTATGGATGTGTGGAATCCGGTATGGATGTATGAAATCCGGTATGGGTGTGTGGAATCCGTTATGGATGTATGGAATCCAGTGTGGATGTATGAAATCCGGTATGGAAGTGTGGCATCCGGTATTGATGTGTGGAATCCGGTATGGATATATGTAATCCGGTATGGATGTGTGGAATCCGGTATTGATGTGTGGAATCCGGTATGGATATATGTAATCCGGTATGGATGTGTGGAATCCGGTATGGATGTGTGGAATCCGGTATGGATGTATGAAATCCGGTATGGGTGTGTGGAATCCGTTATGGATGTATGGAATCCAGTGTGGATGTATGAAATCCGGTATGGAAGTGTGGAATCCGGTATTGATGTGTGGAATCCGGTATGGATATATGTAATCCGGTATGGATGTGTGGAATCCGGTATTGATGTGTGGAATCCGGTATGGATATATGTAATCCGGTATGGATGTATGAAATCCGGCATGGATGTATGGAATCCGGTATGGATGCATGGAATCCGGTATGGATGTATGGAATCCGGTATGGATGTATGGAATCCGGTATGGATGTGTGGAATCCGTTATGGATGTGTGGAATCCATTATGGATGTGTGGAATCCGTTATGGATGTATGGAATCCGGTATGGATGCATGGAATCCGGTATGGATGTGTGGAATCCGGTATGGATATATGTAATCCGGTATGGATGTATGAAATCCGGCATGGATGTATGGAATCCGGTATGGATGCATGGAATCCGGTATGGATGTGTGGAATCCGGTATGGATGTGTGGAATCCGGTATGGATGTATGAAATCCGGTATGGGTGTGTGGAATCCGGTATGGATGTATGAAATCCGGTATGGGTGTGTGGAATCCGGTATGGATGTATGAAATCCGGTATGGGTGTGTGGAATCCGTTATGGATGTATGGAATCCGGTATGGATGTGTGGAATCCGGTATGGATGTATGAAATCCGGTATGGGTGTGTGGAATCCGGTATGGATGTATGGAATCCGGTATGGATGTGTGGAATCCGGTATGGATGTGTGGAATCCGGTATGGATGTATGAAATCCGGTATGGGTGTGTGGAATCCGGTATGGATGTATGGAATCCGGTATGGATGTGTGGAATCCGGTATGGATGTGTGGAATCCGGTATGGATGTATGAAATCCGGTATGGGTGTGTGGAATCCGTTATGGATGTATGGAATCCAGTGTGGATGTATGAAATCCGGTATGGAAGTGTGGAATTTGGTATGGATGTGTTGAAGCCGGTATGGATGTATGGAACACGGTATGGGTGTATGGAATGCGGTATGGATGTGTGGAATCCGTTATGGATGTGTGGAATCCGTTATGGATGTATGGAATCCGTTGTGGATGTATGGAACCCGTAATGGATGTGTGGAATCCGTTATGAATGTATGAAATCCGTAACAATTTATGGAATCCGTTATGGATGCAAGGAATCTGCCAGGGTTGTATGGAATCCACTATGAATGTTGTATTTGATTTGTATATATGTTGAGGGCCTCAAGGTAGATTAACTTTTGTTAAATGAGTACACATTACATACACATTACATATACATTACATACACATTACATACACATTACATATACATTACACATACATTACATATACATTACACATTACATATACATTACATACACATTACATATACATTACATATACATTACATATACATTACATATACATTACACATACATTACATATACATTATATATACATTACATATACATTACACATATACATTACACATATACATTACACATTACATATACATTACATATACATTACACATATACATTACACATTACATATACATCACACATTACATATACATCACACATACACATTACATATACATCACACATATACATCACACATACATTACACATACATTACATATACATTACATATACATTACATTACATATACATTACACATACATTACATATACATTACATATACATTACACATACATTACATATACATTACATATACATTACTCACCCATAATTAATAGGCGCAAACTCGATGATGTCAACATGTTGTGAGTTGTTACTTTCTATGAACTTGACGCAGGTATGTTCCTCCCAGTGATCCAAGGCTTGTAGTATCAGATATTTCTCACTAATATCTGAAACAATCAAACAGCCAATGTAGACGCTATGCCATTACCCCCCCCCCCCCCCCCCCCCCCAATCACACCCCAGTGATCCAAGGCTCGTAGTATCAGGTATTTCTCACTACTATCTGAAACAAACAAACAGCCAATGTAGACGCTATGCCATTACCCCCCCCCCCCCAATCACACCCCAGTGATCCAAGTATCTGATATTTCTCACTAATTCAACATATTTAAAGCGACATTACATCGCAAAAAGCAAATAAAATGCAGTTTTTCACGTGTAAATGCATTGCTACTAAAAATTCTTCCGAATACATTCGAACACTAACATTGAAGCAATAAACAGTGTTTTTTGTGGATTGAAAGTATGATTTCATAAAACGGTCATCCACGCTCCTGACTTGACGTTTGCTTTGTCATCGGAGTCAGTACTAAACGCGAGATAATGTAGTTTAGAGATAAATTAATTAAGACTAGTCTACACATATATAGGCACGGTAGATATAACGGTAAATCTGTACCATAAATCGTGTTATTCAGGATACACTAGTTGTATTATGCATGTATGTTTACATTATTTTGTTATGTCAACAAACCGCGTATACAACGTTTGTTTATTAGTTGAAATACTCAGTATTTGAGGCAAATATTTGGAAACGAATTATGAGGAATATAATTATATTAGGAAAATACATTCTGTAGAAATTTGTGTTTTCACTGATGTAGTGTCGCTTTAAATGATCAAAAACATAGCAAAATTAGTGTCATATTTATTTCAGCCATGTGTACAGCTGTATTGCTCATAGTCCAACCGTATGCGCAAATTCCTTCATGGTTTTATTTTAAGGTATGTCATGATTTTAAGCCGCATATACCCGGCTAGACCGGAGCTATCACATTATATTGAAAATACTGGAAATTGCATTGAAGCGTAATAAATATATATATTAAACTTACATACTATTATTTACGAGTTATGTCCATTACATTCTCAACCAGGCGAACGGAAACGAAAAATGCACCAATATTCAAAAGCCTATTAGCTTGTAACATTTGTAAATGAGGACTGTTCTCATGAGTAACATTTTCGCCAAAACAGTCGTATTAAGTTAATGATTATATTTAAAGGGTTTATTACTCACCAAAATGTTCGTCTAAATGATAAGCGATCTTTCGGGGCCATAGCCGTGTAAGGTCCTTTATCGCATTTCTTGTATTCCTACTGGGAAGGGCGTTGTCGCTGTCAATATAATACATGTATATAACATGAACCTACACTACGGAGGTAGTCCCTGTCAATATAATACATGTATATAACATGAACCTACACTACGGAGGTAGTCCCTGTCAATATAATACATGTATATAACATGAACCTACACTATGGAGGTAGTCCCTGTCAATATAATACATGTGTATAACATGAACATACACTACGGAGGTAGCCCCTGTCAATATAATACATGTATATAACATGAACCTACACTACGGAGGCAGTCCCTGTCAATATAATACATGTATATAACATGAACCTACACTACGGAGGTAGTCGCTTTCAATATAATACATGTATATAACATGACCCTACACTACGGAGGTAGTCCCTGTCAATATAATACATGTATATAACATGAACCTACACTACGGAGGTAGTCTCTGTCAATATAATACATGTATATAACAACATACACTACGGAGATAGTCCCTGTCAATATAATACATGTATATAACATGAACCTACACTACGGAGGTAGTCCCTGTCAATATAATACATGTATATAACATGAACCTACACTACGGAGGTAGTCCCTGTCAATATAATACATGTATATAACATGAACCTACACTACGGAGGTAGTCCCTGTCAATATAATACATGTATATAACATGAACCTACACTACGGAGGTAGTCCCTGTCAATATAATACATGTATATAACATGAACCTACACTACGGAGGTAGTCCCTGTCAATATAATACATGTATATAACATGAACCTACACTACGGAGGTAGTCCCTGTCAATATAATACATGTGTATAACATGAACATACACAAACCCCACAACCCAAAAAACAAAAACAAACACACAACCCTCAATATAATACATGTGTATAACATGAACATACACTACGGAGGTAGCCCCATATATACATATATACAACATACACTACGGAGGTAGTCCCTGTCAATATAATACATGTATATAACATGAACCTACACTACGGAGGTAGTCCCTGTCAATATAATACATGTATATAACATGAACCTACACTACGGAGGTAGTCCCTGTCAATATAATACATGTATATAACATGAACCTACACTACGGAGGTAGTCCCTGTCAATATAATACATGTATATAACATGAACCTACACTACGGAGGTAGTCCCTGTCAATATAATACATGTATATAACATGAACCTACACTACGGAGGTAGTCTCTGTCAATATAATACATGTATATAACAACATACACTACGGAGGTAGTCCCTGTCAATATAATACATGTATATAACATGAACCTACACTACGGAGGTAGTCCCTGTCAATATAATACATGTGTATAACATGAACATACACTACGGAGGTAGTCCCTGTCAATATAATACATGTGTATAACATGAACCTACACTACGGAGGTAGTCCCTGTCAATATAATACATGTGTATAACATGAACATACACTACGGAGGTAGACCCTGTCAATATAATACATGTGTATAACATGAACATACACTACGGAGGTAGTCCCTGTCAATATAATACATGTATATAACATGAACCTACACTACGGAGGTAGTCCCTGTCAATATAATACATGTATATATAACATGAACATACACTACGGAGGTAGTCCCTGTCTACTCGTGCATGGCTACAGCTAATACAGGAACCACAGAACATTATTGACCGGTTTGGTAGCGTTAAATCTATATACACAGTAATCACAAGGTTACTGGGTTGTTTTACGCACATGACGGTATTAAGTAATTTGGAAATGATGACAAGTTTGCACCCGTGTGCAGCGAAGCACAACTTCCGAGTGACGCCCGCTTTACATAATTATTGCTGTTCTCACGTGCCACCTGCTTTAAACATTCTGATTGAAACAACGTGTTGCCGACTATACACAAATCCCACTGTTCATATGTGTCGCCCGATTTACACAAGTCTCGCTGTACTCACGTGTTGCCGACTATACACAAATCCCACTGTTCATACGTGTCGCCAGATTTACACAAGTCTCGCTGTACTCACGTGTCGCCCGATTTACACAAGTCTCGCTGTACTCACGTGTCGCCCGATTTACACAATTCTCGCTGTACTCACGTGTCGCCCGATTTACACAATTCTCGCTGTACTCACGTGCCACCCGATTTACACAATTCTCGTTGTACTCACGTGTTGCCCGATTTGCACAATTCTCGCTGTACTCACGTGTCGCCCGATTTACACAATTCTCGTTGTACTCACGTGTTGCCCGATTTACACAATTCTCGCTGTACTCACGTGTTGCCCGATTTACACAATTCTCGTTGTACTCACGTGTTGCCCGATTTACACAATTCTCGCTGTACTTACGTGTCGCCCGATTTACACAAGTATCGATGTACTCACGTGCCGCCCGATTTACACAAGTCTCGCTGTACTCACGTGTCAATGATTTTATTCCAGGTTTCTTTTGTTACGATCATGTCAAGCTGCAGTTTCACCAGCTCCTCCGTACGTCCTTGCAATTCATAGTCATACCATACTGCAAGATACACATATAACTCATTATTCAATGTTAGATCCTCACAACTCCCCGCCCCATCTTTCCACAGGAATTATATTATGGCATTGATTGTATGTATGTTCCTTTAATGTCAAACCCCTCGCGGGGACTTAGACATGTTTTCCTGGGCAGGCTCAGCCGACCTAAGCGATTAACCAGTACTAAGCAATGTGTGTGAGGTGCCTTGCTCAATGACACTACATACGTGGCCTGACCGAGTATCGAAACCCGGGACCGTTCGATTCCAAATCCGACGCTCTACCACGGACGCCACACTGATTTCAGAGCTTTCTATATATTTATTTTCCCCACGCCTGTCTGTGATTGGTGAATGTTTACAAATGATTTATTGTGCAATTTCGTGTTTTAATTGTTCATTTGAGTTCTCCCGTTCAATGTCTTCAGTATTATTAATATTATTTTCATTTTCATTATTATTATTATTATTAAAGTGACCATGCAAAGAAAGAGCGGAAAAGTTAGTGACCTGACGTGGGACTCGAACCCACGACCTCCCGAACACTAGTCGGACAGCTCTACCAACAGAGCTAGCCGAGCCGCTGTTCTACCCACGCCGAAATACACTACACTCTTCCCTCTTTTATTCTTTAGGAGCCGCACTCAGATTCCTGGAGCCGCACTCCGATTCCTTTGCCCGTACCATACATCCTCGTCGCCATTAAAGTGACCAAGCAAAGAAAGAGCGGAAAAGTTAGTGACCCGACGTGGGACTCGAACCCACGACCTCCCGAACACTAGTCGGACAGCTCTACCAACTGAGCTAGCCGGGCAGCTGTTCTACCCACGCCGAAATACACTATATTATTATTATTACACTCACCTCTTGATGGTAATTTGCTCATGGGACCGTCATAGTTCTCTGCAATGAGAAATATTAAATTAAAATATTATAAGTTGTATGAAGGTAAACAATCCCATATCTTACAGGCGACATGTAATCAAGGGAAGTCACTCTGTCTGTACTAGCGGCCATGAAAACCTGCATTGTTGTTCATAGTTTATAGATTACTAATATGTAAGAGAGAAGGCAAACACTATATATCAGTGCTTGCATTAATGAGACGATAATGTGCTTAGCAAACACTATATACCAGTGCTTGATTAAACGAGACGAGAATGTGCTTAGCAAACACTGTATATCAGTGCTTGATTTAACGAGACGAGAATGTGCTTAGCAAACACTGTATATCAGTGCTTGATTTAACGAGACGAGAATGTGCTTAGCAAACACTGTATACCAGTACTTGCATTAACGAGACGAGAATGTGCTTAACAAAGACGAGAATGTGCTTATCAAGGGAAGTCACTCTGTATGTACTAGCGGCCATGAAAACTTGCATTGCTGTCCATAGTTTATAGATTACTAGTATGTAAGCGAGAAGGCAAACACTATATATCAGTGCTTGCATTAATGAGACGAGAATGTACTTAGCAAGTAACAATTTATAATACACAGGGGCAGTAACAGGATTTGGCGTTAGGGGGGGCGCAACATATTTGAAGGCTAGCATCTAGGGGGTCTGGGGGCATGCTCCTCCGGAACATGTTGAACACAATGGATCCACAATGTGCATTCTGGGCGTTCTGGTGTATTCCATTAATCAGGGGCGGTTTGGAACCCCTGAGAAAAGTTCTGGACCCGCGCATGAAATTTCACCAGACCAACAAGACATGCGTGACACGTGGTAGAATTAATTTAATAATGGACTTTGTATTAAAATTTTTTTATATCACCGTTACTGCAAAATATATGTTTATTTTCTGAGCAATTTTTCTTTGGTTTCTTTCGGAAAAAGCTACTCATCATCGTTTGAAATTTAACGCGCTTCGCACTCGGGCATCCATTATTGTTTTGATAGACTAGATTGACAGCATCGAGTGGCGTCATCCTCTACAGCATGTCAAGTGCGGTTAGTTGCCGGGACGGATTTGAACATGCGACACAGACTCAAACACATGACGGTTTGGCATATTTGTTGCAGACATCGTAGACGCACTTTTATCAATTTGTTTTGCATATTACATTTTTAACGCAAAATACGGCACATTAGTTACCTATGCTCCGGCGATTTTAGGGAGGGTGGGCGCCGGGTGCCCCCCCCCCACCTGAATCCGCTAGTGATACATGTACATAAATGTGTGGAACATAACAAAAGGAACGGGTGCAAGTTATCACTAGCATTAGAAACAAACCTGCTCAATACTCTAACATGATTAAACTATACATGATCATCTCGACGCTGGCATTTTTATATTTCTATTGTCATATAAAGATATAATATAAAAGGAGAACAAGACGTTACAGACGGATCTGTAGTACAGTGTTAACACGCTGGACTGGTAATCCAGGGATCGCAGGTTCGACCCTAATAAAATTAACAGTCTTTCAGAATGGACGTTAAACCGAGGTCTCGTGTTGGTGCTGTACACCATGCACGTAAAAGAACCAGAGGAGGCTCTGGAAAGGATCTATATCTGTATCATTGCACTATCCTCCAAAATTCTAAAATGACTAATCTCTTCAGGAGGCGTCGCTCATATGGGCAACCGGTAGCGACGATAAATAAACGTAAACACACACAAAAAAGAATGTGACAAGAACAATAATGATACTCATAGCTTTAGTGCCATCCGAGAATACATTATATATCATATTATTTTTTTTTGTATCTGGAAATAATATTTTTTCAAAAGACAACACTTACTAACTACATATTCGTACATTGCAAGCAAATGGGAAAGCAAGTTTCTATATAAGCTCTGCTTCCGTTTTAATCCTTTCCTATTCCTTTGTGTTGTGTACATGTATTGTTTTGTGAATGCATATGTTTAAACCAAGTTTCCTTAAAACGGATAAAATACACAATTGACTATTTTCATCACATTGAATATGGTGCCGAAACTCTACACAATAAATTAGAGGAAAAACATCAACAAAATTCCTGTAAATCTTGAACAATAAAGCTCACTAAAGTCTAAATTGCGGCGAAAGAATCATGTAAATCGCATTGCAAATAAAGAATGTGAGAAAGGTCGATTATCTGAAATAGAAAATTATGATGGCGGCCATCTTGGATTAACCAAGCCACATTTCTAAAACAATAATCGTGTAATCTACACACGCATTTAATATAACTATTAAAAGCAGGTTGTGTATATACTCAGCCATCCACTCAACCAAAAGCACACACACGCCCACTTACCCACGCACGCACGCACGCACGCACGCACCGAACCAACAACCAACCCGCAACCCACACAAACCTTTGGATCTGAACGAGAGTCTACTTACCTTCATAGTTGGTTTCTGCATCCTGAATTCTCTGGTCAATCGATCGAAGTATAACGGTATGAGATATACAACACTGGAATGACATACTTTAAGAAGTAAATTAAAATGTCTAGCAAATAATTATTTAGTAATAATGTGACATACCTGCGGGAAAATGTACCATCTGGGTCTATGAGGTATACTCGAAAATGACATTATATATGTATGTATGTATGTATGTATGTATGTATGTGTGTGTGTGTGTGTGCGTGCGTGCGTGTGTATGTGTGTATGTATGTATGTACCATT
The DNA here is from genome assembly GCA_014843695.1 of Archivesica marissinica. NCBI lineage: Eukaryota > Metazoa > Mollusca > Bivalvia > Venerida > Vesicomyidae > Archivesica > Archivesica marissinica. Next base: position 12,946,553 of record CM026400.1, on the reverse strand, counting down.
AATGTCAAACCCCTTGCGGGGACCTAGACATGTTTTCCTGGGCATGCTTAGCCGACCATAGCGGTTAACCAGTACTAAGCACTGGGTGTGAGGTACCTTTCTCAATGACACTACATACGTGGCCTGACTGAGTATCGAACCCGGACCGTTCGATTCCAAATCCGACGCTCTTCCATTGGACCACGGACGCCACACGCCAGTCGTTATAAACGTCTCGTTTGGTTTGTGTTGATTGAATTGGGGATTTAACGACGCACAAAAAGCTTAGGTCATATGGCCACTCTCCAGTTATTATAGGTTTGGTATTTCAGGCATTCTATGTAGAACCACCGACTTTTCACAAGTCAGCAGGACAGCATTCAACACTGAGATCCGAACATACAATGGTGATGGGGGGGGGTGAAGTCAACGATCTTAACAACTCGGCAAAGGACTTAGGCCATTATAAACTGAACAATGGTACATAGTTGCTGTTTTACGTTTATTTATCGTCGCTACCGGTTGCCCATATGAGCGACGCCTCCTGAAGAGATTAGTCATTTTAGAATTTTGGAGGATAGTGCAATGATACAGATATAGATCCTTTCCAGAGCCTCCTCTGGTTCTTTTACGTGCATGGTGTACAGCACCGATACGAGACCTCGGCTTAATGTCCCATCTGAAAGACTGTTAATTTTATTAGGGTCATACGAGGGATTGAACTTGCGATCCCTGGATTACCAGTCCAGCGTGTTACCACTGGACTACAGATCCGTCATAATTGCTTGTTACAAAGTTCACGTGACATATGGTGTACACAAAGATCACGTGACATATGATGTACACAAAGATCACGTGGCATATGGTGTACACAAAGATCACGTGACATATGGTGTACACAAAGATCACGTGACATATGGTGTACACAAAGACCACGTGACATATGGTGTACACAAAGATCACGTGACATATGGTGTACACAAAGATCACGTGACATATGGTGTACACAAAGATCACGTGGCATATGGTGTACACAAAGATCACGTGACACATGGTGTACACAAAGATCACGTGACATATGGTGTACACAAAGATCACGTGACATATGGTGTACACAAAGATCACGTGACATATGGTGTACACAAAGATCACGTGACATATGATGTACACACAGATCACGTGACATATGATGTACACAAAGATCACGTGACATATGGTGTACACACAGATCACGTGACATATGTGTACACAAAGATCACGTGACATATGGTGTACACAAAGATCACGTGACATATGATGTACAGCCACATCAAAGTTTTATAGCCAGATCAAAATCGTATAGCCACATCAAAGTCTTATAGCCAAACCAAAGTGTTATAGCCACATCAAAGTGTTATAGCCACATCAAAATCATATAGCCAGATCAAAGTCGTATAGCCACATCAAAGTCGTATAGCCACATCAAAGTCTTATAGCCACATCAAAGTCTTATAGCCACATCAAAGTCTTATAGCCACATCAAAATCATATAGCCAGATCAAAGTCGTATAGCCACATCAAAGTCGTATAGCCACATCAAAGTCTTATAGCCACATCAAAATCATATAGCCACATCAAAGTCTTATAGCCACATCAACGTCTTATAGCCACATCAAACCACACCAAAGTCGTATAGCCACACCAAAGTCTTATAGCCACACCAAAGTCTTATAGCCACATCAAACCACACCAACGTCGTATAGCTACATCACAGTTTCATAGCCACATCTCAAAGTTCAAATACGGGCATGTCCGGCTACGTGTTCATTTAGGTACGGGCATGTCCGGCTACGTGTTCATTCAGGTACGGGCATGTCCGGCTACGTGTTCATTCAGGTACGGGCATGTCCGGCTACGTGTTCGTTCATGTACGAGCATGTCCGGCTACGTGTTCGTTCAGGTACGGGCATGTCCGGCTACGTGTTCGTTCAGGTACGGGCATGTCTGGCTACGTGTTCGTTCAGGTACCGGCATGTCTGGCTACGTGTTCGTTCAGGTACGGGTATATCCGACTACGTGTTCGTTCAGGTACGAGCATGCTTGTCCGGCTACGTGTTCGTTCATGTACGAGCATGTCTGGCTACGTGTTCGTTCAGGTACGGGTATGCACAACAAGCGCACATCGGTCTACATGACATGCACCACTGTTTACCATTGCTTGCTGGTAAGTGTTGTCACATATAGGATCTGCCCATTGGGTGTACACTCCTGTCGTACAAGTATGTGTATAGTTTTATTGATTCCATATATACAATAGCTTTAATTTGATTGTAAATTGGATGTGAAACCGAATACTTTAGTTATGTTGGTATCACATAAAATAAATGTGTTGGCGAGCTGTAAAACGCACATCAACAATAATAACGAAATTAATAACTTAATAACATACCCAATAATAACTTAATAACATACCCAATAATAACTTAATAACATACCCAATAATACCAGGTAATAATACCGAAACTGGTGAAACGTACGTCCATCAGTCCGTGTCTGCACTAACAGCAATATTGCTCCCACACTGAATCTTTATGCAAGTAAAACTTGGAACCAACAGCTGTACATACTCTGGATGTATGTGACCTAGTGGATACATTACAAACTAACACATTTCTTGGAAAACATTGCGGGATTCCATTTAAATCCACTTAATTAATAAGTGTTTTTTTTTTCGATCTTGAACTAGAATCAGGTTACATCCTGTTATGTTACAGGTTTATGCCCTTAGTGATGTGTTGATAATACCCAGAGATAGGGCGTAGAGCGAGAGGTGTACAAGGAGAACGCGGGGAGGGAGAGAGCGGAATTGGAGATATTTGAAGGGGCGTAGAAGACAAGAGCAGAGGAGAGAAGAGAGAAGAAGAGGAGCGGAGGAGCAGGAGGAGAGGAGAAGAGAGGATGAGAGGAGAAGGAGAGGAGGATGAAAGGAGAGTAGATGAGAATAGGAGGGGAGGAGGAGAGAAGATGAGAGGAGGAGGAGAGGAGAAGGGGAGAGGAGGAGGAGAGGCGAAGAGGAGAGGAGAAGAGGAGAGCGAGATGTGGAGAGGAGAGGAGAGAGAAGAGGAGGATAGGAGGAGAAGAGGAGAGGAGGAGGAGGAGAGGAGGAGGAGGAGAGGAGGAGGCATCAGGGGGGAGCGGGGAGGGAGAGGACGGAGAGCGATAGTATGAGAATGGAGAGGACGGATAGAGCGAGGGTGGTGAGGGAGAAACAATTAGCCTTGACAGAAATAGATGGCGAGTTGCAGCTCTTCATATTACGTTGTAACCATGAATTTACAATAAAGACAGTTTGTTACACTGCCATAAGGCAAGTGGTAGGATATAATGCAACACAAACTTACCGTACTTTACGTCATCAATGGCTACAGTGTTAACTTTGTTTATGTCAAGTTCAAGTGCACGAATTAAGGACCATATCCGCTAACAACATGCCTACAGCATATCTTCTAACTCGCATTGTTTGAGTGTTCACAGAGCTATGAAACATGATCTGGAAATTTTTAAATATATGTGTTCTGTGTTACATTTCTCTTGGATTATCATCTAGAGCGATCTACGCTGGTACGTCTTACGAAGTTATGTTTAACGGCAAGTACAATGTAGAATCCGAGAAATGTACAAACAATTTCAGTTAGAACCAAACAGACAAAGACCAAACATCAACAGACCGAGAAACAACACAGTCAAACATCAACAGACCGAGAATAAACCACACAGTCAAACATCAACGGATCGAGTATAAACCACACAGTCAAACATCAACAGACCGAGAATAAACAACACAATTAAACATCAACATACCGAGAATAAACCACACAGTCAAACATCAACGGATCGAGTATAAACCACACAGTCAAACATCAACAGACCGAGAATAAACCACACAGTCAAACATCAACAGACCGAGAATAAACAACACAATCAAACATCAACAGACCGAGAATAAACCACACAATCAAACATCAACAGACCGAGAATAAACCACACAGTCAAACATCAACAGACCGAGAATAAACCACACAATCAAACATCAACAGACCGAGAATAAACCACACAGTCAAACATCAACAGACCGAGAATAAACAACCAGTCAAACATCAACAGACCGAGAATAACAACACAATCAAACATCAACAGACCGAGAATAAACCACACAGTCAAACATCAACAGACCGAGAATAAACCACACAGTCAAACATCAACAGACCGAGAATAAACAACACAATCAAACATCAACAGACCGAGAATAAACAACACAGTCAAACATCAACAGACCGAGAATAAACCACACAGTCAAACATCAATAGACCGAGAATAAACCACACAGTCTACAGGCCAGGTATAAACCACACAGTCAAACATCAACAGACCGAGAATAAACCACACAGTCTACAGGCCAGGTATAAACCACACAGTCAAACATCAACAGACCGAGCATAAACCACACAGTCAAACATCAACAGACCGAGAATAAACCACACAGTCTACAGGCCAGGAATAAGCAACACAGTCAAACATCAACAGACCGAGCATAAACCACACAGTCAAACATCAACAGACCGAGAATAAACCACACAGTCTACAGGCCAGGTATAAACCACACAATCAAACATCAACAGACCGAGAATAAACCACACAGTCTACAGGCCAGGTATAAACCACACAATCAAACATCAACAGACCGAGAATAAACCACACAGTCAAATATCAACAGACCGAGAATAAACCACACAGTCAAACATCTACAGACCGAGAATAAACAACACAATCAAACATCAACAGACCGAGAATAAACCACACAGTCAAACATCAACAGACCGAGAATAAACAACACAATCAAACATCAACAGACCGAGAATAAACAACACAGTCAAACATCAACAGACCGAGAATAAACCACACAGTCAAACATCAATAGACCGAGAATAAACCACACAGTCTACAGGACAGGTATAAACCACACAGTCAAACATCAACAGACCGAGAATAAACCACACAGTCTACAGGCCAGGTATCAACCACACAGTCAAACATCAACAGACCGAGCATAAACCACACAGTCAAACATCAACAGACCGAGAATAAACCACACCGTCTACAGGCCAGGAATAAGCAACACAGTCAAACATCAACAGACCGAGCATAAACCACACAGTCAAACATCAACAGACCGAGAATAAACCACACAGTCAACCATCAATAGACCGAGAATAAACCACACAGTCTGCAGGCCAGGTATAAACCACACAGTCAAACATCAACAGACAGAGAATAAACCACACAGTCTACAGGCCAGGTATAAACCACACAGTCAAACATCAACAGACCGAGCATAAACCACACACTCAAACATCAACAGACCGAGAATAAACCACACAGTCTACAGGCCAGGAATAAGCAACACAGTCAAACATCAACAGACCGAGAATAAACCACACAGTCAAACATCAACGGATCGAGTATAAACCACACAGTCAAACATCAACAGACCGAGAATAAACAACACAATCAAACATCAACAGACCGAGAATAAACCACACAGTCAAACATCAACGGATCGAGTATAAACCACACAGTCAAACATCAACAGACCGAGAATAAACCACACAGTCAAACATCAACGGATCGAGTATAAACCACACAGTCAAACATCAACAGACCGAGAATAAACCACACAGTCAAACATCAACAGACCGAGAATAAACAACACAATCAAACATCAACAGACCGAGAATAAACCACACAATCAAACATCAACAGACCGAGAATAAACCAAACAGTCAAACATCAACAGACCGAGAATAAACAACACAGTCAAACATCAACAGACCGAGAATAAACAACACAATCAAACATCAACAGACCGAGAATAAACCACACAGTCAAACATCAACAGACCTAGAATAAACCACACAGTCAAACATCTACAGACCGAGAATAAACAACACAATCAAACATCAACAGACCGAGAATAAACCACACAGTCAAACATCAACAGACCGATAATAAACCACACAGTCAAACATCAACAGACCGAGAATAAACAACACAATCAAACATCAACAGACCGAGAATAAACAACACAGTCAAACATGAACAGACCGATAATAAACCACACAGTCAAACATCAATAGACCGAGAATAAACCACACAGTCTACAGGTCAGGTATAAACCACACAGTCAAACATCAACAGACCGAGAATAAACCACACAGTCTACAGGCCAGGTATAAACCACACAGTCAAACATCAACAGACCGAGCATAAACCACACAGTCAAACATCAACAGACCGAGAATAAACCACACAGTCTACAGGCCAGGAATAAGCAACACAGTCAAACATCAACAGACCGAGCATAAACCACACAGTCAAACATCAACAGACCGAGAATAAAGCACAGAGTCAAACATCAATAGACCGAGAATAAACCACACAGTATACAGGCCAGGTATAAACCACACAGTCAAACATCAACAGACCGAGAATAAACCACACAGTCTACAGGCCAGGTATAAACCACACAGTCAAACATCAACAGACCGAGCATAAACCACACACTCAAACATCAACAGACCGAGAATAAACCACACAGTCTACAGGCCAGGAATAAGCAACACAGTCAAACATCAACAGACCGAGAATAAACCACACAGTCAAACATCAACGGATTGAGTATAAACCACACAGTCAAACATCAACAGACCGAGAATAAACAACACAATCAAACATCAACAGACCGAGAATAAACCACACAGTCAAACATCAACGGATCGAGTATAAACCACACAGTCAAACATCAACAGACCGAGAATAAACCACACAGTCAAACATCAACAGACCGAGAATAAACAACACAATCAAACATCAACAGACCGAGAATAAACAACACTATCAAACATCAACAGACCGAGAATAAACCACACAGTCAAACATCAACAGACCGAGAATAAACCACACAGTCAAACATCAACAGACCGAGAATAAACCACACAGTCAAACATCAACAGACCGAGAATAAACAACACAATCAAACATCAACAGACCGAGAATAAACAACACAGTCAAACATCAACAGACAGAGAATAAACCACACAGTCAAACATCAATAGACCGAGAATAAACCACACAGTCTACAGGCCAGGTATAAACCACACAGTCAAACATCAACATACCGAGAATAAACCACACAGTCTACAGGCCAGGAATAAGCAACACAGTCAAACATCAACAGACCGAGAATAAACCACACAGTCAAACATCAACGGATCGAGTATAAACCACACAGTCAAACATCAACAGACCGAGAATAAACAACACAATCAAACATCAACAGACCGAGAATAAACCACACAGTCAAACATCAACGGATCGAGTATAAACCACACAGTCAAACATCAACAGACCGAGAATAAATCACACAGTCTACAGGCCAGGTATAAACCACACAGTCACACATCAACAGACCGAGAATAAACAACACAATCAAACATCAACAGACCGAGAATAAACCACAGAGTCAAACATCAACAGACCTAGAATAAACCACACAGTCAAACATCTACAGACCGAGAATAAACAACACAATCAAACATCAACAGACCTAGAATAAACCACACAGTCAAACATCAACAGACCGAGAATAAACCACACAATCAAACATCAACAGACCGAGAATAAACAACACAATCAAACATCAACAGACCGAGAATAAACAACACAGTCAAATATCAACAGACCGAGAATAAACCACACAGTCAAACATCAATAGACCGAGAATAAACCACACAGTCTACAGGCCAGGTATAAAGCACACAGTCAAACATCAACAGACCGAGAATAAACCACACAGTCTACAGGCCAGGTATAAACCACACAGTCAAACATCAACAGACCGAGCATAAACCACACAGTCAAACATCAACAGACCGAGAATAAACCACACAGTCTACAGGCCAGGAATAAGCAACACAGTCAAACATCAACAGACCGAGCATAAACCACACAGTCAAACATCAACAGACCGAGAATAAACCACAGAGTCAAACATCAATAGACCGAGAATAAACCACACAGTCTACAGGCCAGGTATAAACCACACAGTCAAACATCAACAGACCGAGAATAAACCACACAGTCAAACATCAACGGATCGAGTATAAACCACACAGTCAAACATCAACAGACCGAGAATAAACAACACAATCAAACATCAACAGACCGAGAATAAACCACACAGTCAAACATCAACGGATCGAGTATAAACCACACAGTCAAACATCAACAGACCGCGAATAAATCACACAGTCTACAGGCCAGGTATAAACCACACAGTCAAACATCAACAGACCGAGCATAAACCACACAGTCAAACATCAACAGACCGAGAATTAACCACACAGTCTACAGGCCAGGAATAAGTAACACAGTCAAACATCAACAGACCGAGCATAAACCACACAGTCAAACATCAACAGACCGAGAATAAACCACACAGTCAAACATCAATAGACCGAGAATAAACCACACAGTCTACAGGCCAGGTATAAACCACACAGTCAAACATCAACAGACCGAGCATAAACCACACAATCAAACATCAACAGACCGAGAATAAACAATACAGTCAAACATCAACAGACCGAGAATAAACCACACAGTCAAACAGCAATAGACCGAGAATAAACCACACAGTCTACAGGCCAGGTATAAACCACACAGTCAAACATCAACAGACCGAGCAAAACCACACAGTCAAACATCAACAGACCGAGAATAAACCACACAGTCAAACATCAATAGACCGAGAATAAACCACACAGTCTACAGGCCAGGTATAAACCACACAGTCAAACATCAACAGACAGAGAATAAACCACACAGTCTACAGGCCAGGTATAAACCACACAGTCAAACATCAACAGACCGAGCATAAACCACACACTCAAACATCAACAGACCGAGAATAAACCACAGTCTACAGGCCAGGAATAAGCAACACAGTCAAACATCAACAGACCGAGCATAAACCACACAGTCAAACATCAACAGACCGAGAATAAACCACACAGTCAAACATCAATAGATCGAGAATAAACCACACAGTCTACAGGCCAGGTATAAACCACACAGTCAAACATCAACAGACAGAGAATAAACCACACAGTCTACAGGCCAGGTATAAACCACACAGTCAAACATCAACAGACCGAGCATAAACCACACACTCAAACATCAACAGACCGAGAATAAACCACACAGTCAAACATCAACGGATCGAGTATAAACCACACAGTCAAACATCAACAGACCGAGAATAAACAACACAATCAAACATCAACAGACCGAGAATAAACCACACAGTCAAACATCAACGGATCGAGTATAAACCACACAGTCAAACATCAACAGACCGAGAATAAACCACACAGTCAAACATCAACGGATCGAGTATAAACCACACAGTCAAACATCAACAGACCGAGAATAAACCACACAGTCAAACATCAACAGACCGAGAATAAACAACACAATCAAACATCAACAGACTGAGAATAAACCACACAATCAAACATCAACAGACCGAGAATAAACCAAACAGTCAAACATCAACAGACCGAGAATAAACAACACAGTCAAACATAAACAGACCGAGAATAAACAACACAATCAAACATCAACAGACCGAGAATAAACCACACAGTCAAACATCAACAGACTGAGAATAAACAACACAATCAAACATCAACAGACCGAGAATAAACAACACAGTCAAACATCAACAGACCGAGAATAAACCACACATTCAAACATCAATAGACCGAGAATAAACCACACAGTCTACAGGCCAGGTATAAACCACACAGTCAAACATCAACAGACCGAGAATAAACCACACAGTCTACAGGCCAGGTATAAACCACACAGTCAAACATCAACAGACCGAGCATAAACCACACAGTCAAACATCAACAGACCGAGAATAAACCACACAGTCTACAGGCCAGGAATAAGCAACACAGTCAAACATCAACAGACCGAGCATAAACCACACAGTCAAACATCAACAGACCGAGAATAAACCACACAGTCAAACATCAATAGACCGAGAATAAACCACACAGTCTACAGGCCAGGTATAAACCACACAGTCAAACATCAACAGACCGAGAATAAACCACACAGTCTACAGGCCAGGTATAAACCACACAGTCAAACATCAACAGACCGAGCATAAACCACACACTCAAACATCAACAGACCGAGAATAAACCACACAGTCTACAGGCCAGGAATAAGCAACACAGTCAAACATCAACAGACCGAGAATAAACCACACAGTCAAACATCAACGGATCGAGTATAAACCACACAGTCAAACATCAACAGACCGAGAATAAACAACACAATCAAACATCAACAGACCGAGAATAAACCACACAGTCAAACATCAACGGATCGAGTATAAACCACACAGTCAAACATCAACAGACCGAGAATAAACCACACAGTCAAACATCAACAGACCGAGAATAAACAACACAATCAAACATCAACAGACCGAGAATAAACAACACAATCAAACATCAACAGACCGAGAATAAACAACACAGTCAAACATCAACAGACCGAGAATAAACCACACAGTCAAACATCAACAGACCGAGAATAAACAACACAATCAAACATCAACAGACCGAGAATAAACAAAACAGTCAAACATCAACAGACAGAGAATAAACCACACAGTCAAACATCAATAGACCGAGAATAAACCACACAGTCTACAGGCCAGGTATAAACCACACAGTCAAACATCAACATACCGAGAATAAACCACACTGTCTACAGGCCAGGAATAAGCAACACTGTCAAACATCAACAGACCGAGAATAAACCACACAGTCAAACATCAACGTATCGAGTATAAACCACACAGTCAAACATCAACAGACCGAGAATAAACAACACAATCAAACATCAACAGACCGAGAATAAACCACACAGTCAAACATCAACGGATCGAGTATAAACCACACAGTCAAACATCAACAGACCGAGAATAAATCACACAGTCTACAGGCCAGGTATAAACCACACAGTCAAACATCAACAGACCGAGCATAAACCACACAGTCAAACATCAACAGACCGAGAATTAACCACACTGTCTACAGGCCAGGAATAAGCAACACAGTCAAACATCAACAGACCGAGCATAAACCACACAGTCAAACATCAACAGACCGAGAATAAACCACACAGTCAAACATCAATAGACCGAGAATAAACCACACAGTCTACAGGCCAGGTATAAACCACACAGTCAAACATCAACAGACCGAGCATAAACCACACAATCAAACATCAACAGACCGAGAATAAACAATACAGTCAAACATCAACAGACCGAGAATAAACCACACAGTCAAACAGCAATAGACCGAGAATAAACCACACAGTCTACAGGCCAGGTATAAACCACACAGTCAAACATCAACAGACCGAGCAACCACACAGTCAAACATCAACAGACCGAGAATAAACCACACAGTCTACAGGCCAGGAATAAGCAACACAGTCAAACATCAACAGACCGAGCATAAACCACACAGTCAAACATCAACAGACCGAGAATAAACCACACAGTCAAACATCAATAGACCGAGAATACACCACACAGTCTACAAGCCAGGTATAAACCACACAGTCAAACAACAACAGACCGAGAATAAACCACACAGTCTACAGGCCAGGTATAAACCACACAGTCAAACATCAACATACCGAGCATAAACCACACACTCAAACATCAATAGACCGAGAATAAACCACACAGTCTACAGGCCAGGTATAAACCACACAGTCAAACATCAACAGACCGAGAATAAACAACACAATCAAACATCAACAGACCGAGAATAAACCACACAGTCAAACATCAACAGACCGAGAATAAACCACACAGTCAAACATCAACAGACCGAGAATAAACAACACAATCAAACATCAACAGACCGAGAATAAACACACAGTCAAACATCAATAGACCGAGAATAAACCACACAGTCTACAGGCCAGGTATAAACCACACAGTCAAACATCAACAGACCGAGAATAAACCACACAGTCTACAGGCCAGGTATAAACCACACAGTCAAACATCAACAGACCGAGCATAAACCACACAGTCAAACATCAACAGACCGAGAATAAACCACACAGTCTACAGGCCAGGAATAAGCAACACAGTCAAACATCAACAGACCGAGCATAAACCACACAGTCAAACATCAACAGACCGAGAATAAACCACACAGTCAAACATCAATAGACCGAGAATAAACCACACAGTCTACAGGCCAGTATAAACCACAGTCAAACATCAACAGACCGAGAATAAACACACAGTCTACAGGCCAGGTATAAACCACACAGTCAAACATCAACAGACCGAGCATAAACCACACAGTCAAACATCAACAGACCGAGAATAAACAACACAGTCAAACATCAACAGACCGAGAATAAACAACACAGTCAAACATCAACAGACCGAGAATAAACCACACAGTCAAACATCAACAGACCGAGAATAAACCACACAGTCAAACATCAAAGACCGAGAATAAACAAACACACAGTCAAACATCAACAGACCGAGATAAACCACACACAAGCCGATAACACACAGTCAAACATCAACAGACCGAGAATAAACCACACAGTCAAACATCAATAGACCGAGAATAAACCACACAGTCTACAGGCCAGGTATAAACCACACAGTCAAACATCAACAGACCGAGAATAAACCACACAGTCTACAGGCCAGGTATAAACCACACAGTCAAACATCAACAGACCGAGCATAAACCACACAGTCAAACATCAACAGACCGAGAATAAACCACACAGTCTACAGGCCAGGAATAAGCAACACAGTCAAACATCAACAGACCGAGCATAAACCACACAGTCAAACATCAACAGACCGAGAATAAACCACACAGTCAAACATCAATAGACCGAGAATAAACCACACAGTCTACAGGCCAGGTATAAACCACACAGTCAAACATCAACAGACCGAGAATAAACCACACAGTCTACAGGCCAGGTATAAACCACACAGTCAAACATCAACAGACCGAGCATAAACCACACACTCAAACATCAACAGACCGAGAATAAACCACACAGTCTACAGGCCAGGAATAAGCAACACAGTCAAACATCAACAGACCGAGAATAAACCACACAGTCAAACATCAACGGATCGAGTATAAACCACACTGTCAAACATCAACAGACCGAGAATAAACAACACAATCAAACATCAACAGACCGAGAATAAACCACACAGTCAAACATCAACGGATCGAGTATAAACAACACAGTCAAACATCAACAGACCGAGAATAAACCACACAGTCAAACATCAACAGACCGAGAATAAACAACACAATCAAACATCAACAGACCGAGAATAAACCACACAATCAAACATCAACAGACCGAGAATAAACCACACAGTCAAACATCAACAGACCGTGAATAAACAACACAGTCAAACATCAACAGACCAAGAATAAACAACACAATCAAAAATCAACAGACCGAGAATAAACCACACAGTCAAACATCAACAGACCGAGAATAAACCACACAGTCAAACATCTACAGACCGAGAATAAACAACACAATCAAACATCAACAGACCGAGAATAAACCACACAGTCAAACATCAACAGACCGAGAATAAACCACACAGTCAAACATCAACAGACCGAGAATAAACAACACAATCAAACATCAACAGACCGAGAATAAACAACACAGTCAAACATCAACAGACCGAGAATAAACCACACAGTCAAACATCAATAGACCGAGAATAAACCACACAGTCTACATGCCAGGTATAAACCACACAGTCAAACATCAACAGACCGAGAATAAACCACACAGTCTACAGGCCAGGTATAAACCACACAGTCAAACATCAACAGACCGAGAATAAACCACACAGTCTACAGTCCAGGTATAAACCACACAGTCAAACATCAACAGACCGAGAATAAACCACACAGTCTACAGGCCAGGAATAAGCAACACAGTCAAACATCAACAGACCGAGAATAAACCACACAGTCAAACATCAACGGATCGAGTATAAACCACACAGTCAAACATCAACAGACGGAGAATAAACAACACAATCAAACATCAACAGACAGAGAATAAACCACACATTCAAACATCAACGGATCGAGTATAAACCACACAGTCAAACATCAACAGACCGAGAATAAACCACACAGTCAAACATCAACAGACCGAGAATAAACAACACAATCAAACATCAACAGACCGAGAAGAAACCACACAATCAAACATCAACAGACCGAGAATAAACCACACAGTCAAACATCAACAGACCGAGAATAAACAACACAGTCAAACATCAACAGACCGAGAATAAACCACACAGTCAAACATCTACAGACCGAGAATAAACAACACAATCAAACATCAACAGACCGAGAATAAACCACACAGTCAAACATCAACAGACCGAGAATAAACCACACAGTCAAACATCAACAGACCGAGAATAAACAACACAATCAAACATCAACAGACCGAGAATAAACAACAGAGTCAAACATCAACAGACCGAGAATAAACCACACAGTCAAACATCAATAGACCGAGAATAAACCACACAGTCTACAGGCCAGGTATAAACCACACAGTCAAACATCAACAGACCGAGAATAAACCACACAGTCTACAGGCCAGGTATAAACCACACAGTCGATCATCAACAGACCGAGCATAAACCACACAGTCAAACATCAACAGACCGAGAATAAACCACACAGTCTACAGGCCAGGAATAAGCAACACAGTCAAACATCAACAGACCGAGCATAAACCACACAGTCAAACATCAATAGACCGAGAATAAACCACACAGTCAAACATCAATAGACCGAGAATAAACCACACAGTCTACAGGCCAGGTATAAACCACACAGTCAAACATCAACAGACCGAGAATAAACCACACAGTCTACAGGCCAGGTATAAACCACACAGTCAAACATCAACAGACCGAGCATAAACCACACACTCAAACATCAACAGACCGAGAATAAACCACACAGTCTACAGGCCAGGAATAAGCAACACAGTCAAACATCAACAGACCGAGCATAAACCACACAGTCAAACATCAACAAACCGAGAATAAACCACACAGTCAAACATCAATAGACCGAGAATAAACCACACAGTCTACAGGCCTGGTATAAACCACACAGTCAAACATCAACAAACCGAGAATAAACCACACAGTCAAACATCAACGGATCGAGTATAAACCACACAGTCAAACATCAACAGACCGAGAATAAACAACACAATCAAACATCAACAGACCGAGAATAAACCACACATTCAAACATCAACGGATCGAGTATAAACCACACAGTCAAACATCAACAGACCGAGAATAAACCACACAGTCAAACATCAACAGACCGAGAAGAAACCACACAATCAAACATCAACAGACCGAGAATAAACCACACAATCAAACATCAACAGACCGAGAATAAACCACACAGTCAAACATCAACAGACCGAGAATAAACAACACAGTCAAACATCAACAGACCGAGAATAAACAACACAATCAAACATCAACAGACCGAGAATAAACCACACAGTCAAACATCAACAGACCGAGAATAAACCACACAGTCAAACATCTACAGACCGAGAATAAACAACACAATCAAACATCAACAGACCGAGAATAAACCACACAGTCAAACATCAACAGACCGAGAATAAACCACACAGTCAAACATCAACAGACCGAGAATAAACAACACAATCAAACATCAACAGACCGAGAATAAACAACACAGTCAAACATCAACAGACCGAGAATAAACCACACAGTCAAACATCAATAGACCGAGAATAAACCACACAGTCTACAGGCCAGGTATAAACCACACAGTCAAACATCAACAGACCGAGAATAAACCACACAGTCTACAGGCCAGGTATAAACCACACAGTCAAACATCAACAGACCGAGCATAAACCACACAGTCAAACATCAACAGACCGAGAATAAACCACACAGTCTACAGGCCAGGAATAAGCAACACAGTCAAACATCAACAGACCGAGCATAAACCACACAGTCAAACATCAATAGACCGAGAATAAACCACACAGTCTACAGGCCAGGTATAAACCACACAGTCAAACATCAACAGACCGAGAATAAACCACACAGTCTACAGGCCAGGTATAAACCACACAGTCAAACATCAACAGACCGAGCATAAACCACACACTCAAACATCAACAGACCGAGAATAAACCACACAGTCTACAGGCCAGGAATAAGCAACACAGTCAAACATCAACAGACCGAGCATAAACCACACAGTCAAACATCAACAAACCGAGAATAAACCACACAGTCAAACATCAATAGACCGAGAATAAACCACACAGTCTACAGGCCTGGTATAAACCACACAGTCAAACATCAACAGACCGAGAATAAGCAACACAGTCAAACATCAACAGACCGAGAATAAACCACACAGTCAAACATCAACGGATCGAGTATAAACCACACAGTCAAACATCAACAGACCGAGAATAAACAACACAATCAAACATCAACAGACCGAGAACAAACCACACATTCAAACATCAACGGATCGAGTATAAACCACACAGTCAAACATCAACAGACCGAGAATAAACCACACAGTCAAACATCAACAGACCGAGAATAAACAACACAATCAAACATCAACAGACCGAGAATAAACCACACAATCAAACATCAACAGACCGAGAATAAACCACACAGTCAAACATCTACAGACCGAGAATAAACAACACAATCAAACATCAACAGACCGAGAATAAACCACACAGTCAAACATCAACAGACCGAGAATAAACCACACAGTCAAACATCAACAGACCGAGAATAAACAACACAATCAAACATCAACAGACCGAGAATAAACAACACAGTCAAACATCAACAGACCGAGAATAAACCACACAGTCAAACATCAATAGACCGAGAATAAACCACACAGTCTACAGGCCAGGTATAAACCACACAGTCAAACATCAACAGACCGAGAATAAACCACACAGTCTACAGGCCAGGTATAAACCACACAGTCAAACATCAACAGACCGAGAATAAACCACACAGTCAAACATCAACAGACCGAGAATAAACAACACAATCAAACATCAACAGACCGAGAATAAACCACACAGTCAAACATCAACAGACCGAGAATAAACCACACAGTCAAACATCAACAGACCGAGAATAAACAACACAATCAAACATCAACAGACCGAGAATAAACAACACAGTCAAACATCAATAGACCGAGAATAAACCACACAGTCTACAGGCCAGGTATAAACCACACAGTCAAACATCAACAGACCGAGAATAAACCACACAGTCTACAGGCCAGGTATAAACCACACAGTCAAACATCAACAGACCGAGCATAAACCACACAGTCAAACATCAACAGACCGAGAATAAACCACACAATCAAACATCAACAGACCGAGAATAAACCACACAGTCAAACATCAACAGACCGAGAATAAACCACACAGTCAAACATCAATAGACCGAGAATAAACCACACAGTCTACAGGCCAGGTATAAACCACACAGTCAAACATCAACAGACCGAGAATAAACCACACAGTCTACAGGCCAGGTATAAACCACACAGTCAAACATCAACAGACCGAGCATAAACCACACAGTCAAACATCAACAGACCGAGAATAAACCACACAGTCTACAGGCCAGGAATAAGCAACACAGTCAAACATCAACAGACCGAGCATAAACCACACAGTCAAACATCAACAGACCGAGAATAAACCACACAGTCAAACATCAATAGACCGAGAATAAACCACACAGTCTACAGGCCAGGTATAAACCACACAGTCAAACATCAACAGACCGAGAATAAACCACACAGTCTACAGGCCAGGTATAAACCACACAGTCAAACATCAACAGACCGAGCATAAACCACACACTCAAACATCAACAGACCGAGAATAAACCACACAGTCTACAGGCCAGGAATAAGCAACACAGTCAAACATCAACAGACCGAGCATAAACCACACAGTCAAACATCAACAAACCGAGAATAAACCACACAGTCAAACATCAACAGACCGAGAATAAACAACACAGTCAAACATCAACAGACCGAGCATAAACCACACAGTCAAACATCAACAGACCGAGGAGAACAAACCACACAGTCTACAGGCCAGGTATTGACCACACACTCAGATAGCTACAGGCCAGGTATAGACCACACAATCAGATATCTACAGGCCAAGTATAGACCACACAATCAGATATCTACAGGCCAGGTATAGACCACACAATCAGATATCTACAGATCAAGTATAGACCACACAATCAGATAGCTACAGGCAACGTATAGACCACACAAAAAGTTATCTACAGACCAGGTATAGACCACACAATCAGATATATACAGGCCGAGTATAGACCACACAATCAGATATCTACAGGCCAAGTATAGACCACACACTCAGATATCTACAGGTCAAGTATAGACCACACAATCAGATATCTACAGGCCACGCATAGACCACACAATCAGATATCTACATGCCAAGTATAGACCACACAATCAGATATCTACAGGCCAAGTATAGACCACACAATCAGATATATACAGGCCAAGTATAGACCACATACTCAGATAGCTACAGGCCAGGTATAGACCACACAATCAGATATATACAGGCCAAGTATAGACCACACAATCAGATATCTACAGATCAAGTATAGACCACACACTCAGATATCTACAGGCCAGGTATAGACCACACAATCAGATATCTACAGGCCAAGTATAGACCACACAATCAGATATCTACAGATCAAGTATAGACCTCACACTCAGATAGCTACAGGCCAAGAATAGACCACACAATCAGATATCTACAGGCCAAGTATAGACCACACACTCAGATATCTACAGGCCAGGTATAGACCACACAATCAGATAGCTACAGGCCGAGTATAGACCACACAATCAGATATCTACAGATCAAGTATAGACCACACAATCAGATATCTACAGATCAAGTATAGACCACACAATCAGATATCTACAGATCAAGTATAGACCACACAATCAGATATTTACAGACCGAGTATAAACCAGTTAGGCATTTCTTGGTTAATGTTTGTGTTGGAGTTTTTTTGTTGTTTTTTTTGTTGATCACTTCTAATTTATTAGATATTAACCCGTAACCTGCCAATCACGACTAACGTCGCTTTTGCAAACAGCATAGAGCCAGATCAGACGGCACAGAAATCTGTTGAGTTCATGCTGAATATTCCTTATTCAAGTTTGAAATCTGTTGAGTTCATGCTGAATATATATTTTTTGTATTTTTGTTTTTTTGTTTTTTGAGCCACGTTTAAGGTCCGTTTATTTGCCTCGTCGTAGGTAGCAAGCGGGTCGAGGCCATCCCACTTGTACCTTACAAAGAACATAGTAATGAAATGTGTACAAAACAGTTACATTTACATATGTATACAATACATTACATAATTCAATATATAAGAATGTTATGTTTAGACAAAGCATGTGAAAAAGAAGAGAAAAATTAACACAAAAAATAGAAAAATAATAGTCTTGTCTAAATATCGCAAGAGAGAGAAAAAAAGAGAGATCTACTTCGGCTTGTTATATATATTGAATAAAATTACTCCAATCCTTATTGAATTTTTCTATTTCATCGTTTCGAAATGCTGTATATTTTTCTAATTTAATTCTTGCAATTACTTTTTGCTTAAAAATCATTATGTTAGGTAACAACTTATTCTGTTTGCAGGTATGTATAAAATATTTTGCAAATAATAAAATGTACGATACTGTTTTATTGTTAGTATGAAAATATACATCGAATTTGGCTTGATTTATATCAATATCAATATCCTCCATCCATTTAAATAATTCATTCCAAAAACATTGCGATCTTGTGCAGTTCCAGCACAGGTGATCTATACTTTCTATTTCCATACTACAAAAATCACACAAGCTAGATTCAATTAAATTACATTTGAATAAAAATATATTTCTATGTAGGAAGTTGTACTGAAAGTTTTGAAGAATATTATCCTTGCAAATTTCAAAAGCCTTAGTATATATATCTTTCCAACTGAACTGTTTTTGCGGGAAAATCAGTTCCCATTTTATTTGTGATGTTGTCTTATCTTGTAAGTTTTTCATTTTTTGTATTTCAGTAAGTTTTTTATTTATATAGCTTGTATTTGTCTTATCTAAGATTTCATATGCATTTATCTTGTCAGTAGGAGTATCAAAGTCACCAACACTCTCCAGCTTCCTTATCCATTCTTTGGGAATTGATGCTATTAATTTATAATAATTGAGGAATTCAGTGTTAGATATTTGATATTCCGTATTTAAATCTTTTAGAGTTTTAAATGTTTTGGTATCCATGTTATAGATGTCTTTGACATAAATTATGTTTTTGTTGATCCAATGAGGGAATACCATAGTATCGTTATTATTTTTTATATGTGAGTTATTCCAAAGTATCTGCGTTTTTATGTGTTGGGGGTCTTTGTCATAGTTGATTTTGCTCCATGCTATCAAAATTTCTTTTAAAAATGTACTTGTAATTTTTAATTTCATTATGTCTCTTGTTGTTATATTACTTCAAAATAAAAGCCATCCGCCTATTTTTTGTAGCTGTTTATTTATTATAAATGTCCATGCACCTTTATTCGACACATTGATTATTCTTTTGATCCAAAAGGATTTGATGGAGTTTAGAAATAACTTGATATCAATCATGTTTAATCCTCCATATTTAAAGTCTTGTATTACAACGTTACGTTTTACTTTATCTCTTTTTGAGTTCCATATAAATTCGTAGCTGTTTTGAGTTAACATGTTTAAAGTTTCATCAGATGGGTTTGGGAGGACAGAGAATAAGTATGTTAATTTTGGTAATATTAATGATTTATACACTGAGATATTACCTATTGTAGTTAGTCTTCTAGCTTTCCATCTTTTGATATCGGTATGGAATTGATGTATTCGTTGTTCATAGTTTAAATGAAGTATTTGTTTTGGTTTTGCATGGAAAATGATACCCAACGTTTTAGCACTTTCTGGAGTCCATTGTATTTTTTCATTCTTCTTTCTACAGTAAATAAGATCATGCTGATTCCTAATAGACCCTATTCTGAGAACTGAACATTTATCATAATTAAGTTTTAGGCCTGAAATACATGCAAAGTCATCAAACATTTGTAACATTTCTGAATAGCTCTTCTTAGAGCCATCTAAAATAATAGTGGCATCGTCTGCAAACATACTATTTTTCACTTCTTTGTCGGACATTGATATACCTTTCACATTATTATTATTACGTATTGCAATGGATAGTAACTCGATAGCTAATATAAAAATATACGGTGATAAAGGACAACCTTGTCTAACCCCTCTTTTTATGCTAAATGACTCTGACAAAAAACCGTTATATAACACACAACTTGAAGGGTTATTGTAGAAAAGTTTGATCCATTCTTTTAGGATAGGGCCAAAATTAAATATATCTAGTACCGTTTGTATAAACTTATGGCTCAGGCTGTCGAACGCTTTTTCAAAATCGGCAAAGAATAAAAGACCAGGAACATTATTGTTTTCAGTATATTCTATGACATCATACAATAACCGTATGTTTTCTCCTATATATCGGCCTTTTATAAAACCTGTTTGGCTGTTGTCTATTAAGTTATCTAGGACTGACTTTATTCTGTTAGCAATTACTTTAGCAACTATCTTGTAATCCACGTTTAACAAGCTTATAGGTCTCCAATTTGAAAGAAGAGATAAGTCTTTCCCTGGTTTAGGTAATAATGTGATTATACTGTGTGCTTGTAATTGACTAAGTAATTCTGTTTCTAAAGAGAAGTTAAAAGAGGCTACCAAATCTGTTTTTATTTCGTTCCAATATAACTTGTAGAATTCCACATTTATACCATCGGATCCTGGACTTTTGCCATTTTTCATATCCTTAATAGCTCGTTTACATTCATCTTCTGTTATCATACCTTCACATGATTGCTTTTCAGCATCTGATAGTTTAGGTATTACATGTTCATTGTAAAAATTATGATTTATATTTGTCTGCTTACTTTCTTTATACAGGTTTTCATAATATCGTTTCTGTTCATATAGGATTTCATTTTGATTTGTAACAGTCTTACCGTCTACATTTAAATTCGTAATTAGTTTTCTTTCGGCATTCCTTTTTTCTAGTGCTTTCAATAATTTAACATTTCTTTCCCCATTCTCAATTTTGTAACTTTTGATTCTTGTTATAATTCCATTTATCTTTTCATTATAAAACTCTTCTAATTCTGTCTTTTTTTGGTTTAGATCTCTAATAAGATTTTCTTCGTATTTATCGGATAGTCTGTTCTCTATTTCTTCAATTTCCTTTGTAATGTTTTTATAATAGTTTGTATTTATTTTATTTTTGTAGCTTGCAAATTTAATAGTTTCATTTCGAATGGTGCTTTTGATTATTTCCCATCTAATTTGTGGATTTGCATCTTTATTTATTTCCCGTGTTTCACTTATGGCTTTTGACATGTTTTCTTTATATTCGTCTTCTAGAAGCAGACTATTATTCATTTTGAAAACACCCGGGCCTCTTTCTATGGGATCAAAGTCAATTTCAACAAACACTATAGAGTGGTCTGACTTAAAACTTTGTTTTATATCCGAACATTTTACTAAGTTCAGGATGTCATTTGAGATGAGTATATAATCAAGTCTACATGCTATACCTGGTCTTACCGCAGAACGCCAAGTGTATCTTTTCTTGTTTGGATTATGAATTCTATATACATCAACAAGTTCAAATGTTTCCATAAGTGACTTTAATTTATTCCGACTTTTTGAATGCGTTTGATAGTTACCACCTTGTTTATCCAAATTTGGGTCTAGAGGAACGTTAAGATCCCCACCTGTTATGAATGAATTGTCAGAGTGGTTCTTCATGAAATCTTCAAGTTTTTGAAAAAAACATCATGTCGTCCCTGTTTGGGCCATAAATGTTTATAATAATTATCTGTTTATTTTCAATCTTGGCCTGTACTGCTAACATGCGTCCAATAACAATTTCATATATTTTCATAATTTCTATTTTTAATCCGTTTTTTATCAAAATTGCTACACCTGTTTGATTTGAACTATTACCGCTACATATAATTTTACCATCCCATTCTTTTTCCCAGTCTTTGCGGTCCGACTCTCTACAATGTACTTCTTGCAGTAAAGTTATACCTGCGTTTTGAGATTTTATCCATTGGAACACAGCATTTCTCTTTTTTCTGGTTGCTAAACCATTAACATTATAAGTAAAAATTGTAGTTTGATACATGTTCATGTCTATGTGAAAAACATGTGATAATACCGAAGTAGTTTATGATGCAAATGATTAAAAAGAACATAACGAAAATAAATGATTATTGACTAGTAAGCAAGAATACTAGATCGCTTATTTAAATATTGTTATTAGAAGTCTGTGTTGTTTATATATTGCATTTAGATATCGTAGGATATTTCATCATTTCGATTTTTTGTGTTTACATGATGTCAGTATATGATTCATTTACAAAGCAAGCTGCACCCCAATATGCTCCCCCGACGTCGTTTTGCATCTCACGGGTCAGCCTCGAATCCGGCATCAGTCTAGCATACAGGGATAACATATGATATAGTTGTCAGATTTTATCCTTATACTAAATCTAATGGAAGAGAAAATATATTAATGTTATACAAAAACAGTCCGATATATTTACTTTCTTCCAACGAAAACGAAAAAGAAGGAAATAAAAAACGAATTGTAAAATATATTATACCATTACAGCTGATTTTCACAACATGTGTCCTTGTAATTAATTAGTGTGTTTTAACCTACTTTTTAAACACAATAAAAAATATTAAATATAGATACAAATATTGATGTGCGTAGCTCTATAAGGACACCGTTAATGAAATATATATGTTTTTACTTTAAATGATATCTTTCGTTTTTAAAACATAATATTATGCTACATGTGAAGTAGCATAACAAATCGCTCTCAAAGCGCCAATGTTTGAAATCAATGCTCTAAAACTAAAACACAATCTTATATAATAAAATAATTTGTTAATGTTACGATGAAACAATGTATAAGGTTTGGCGTTTCTTGATCAATGGTGGTGTTGAAGTTAGTTGATTAATATTGAGGTTGGAAGTTTCTTGATCAATGGTGGTGTTGGAGTTAGTTGAGTAATATTGAGGTTGGAAGTTTCTTGTTCAATGGTGGTGTTGGAGTTAGTTGAGTAATATTGAGGTTGGAAGTTTCTTGATCAATGGTGGTGTTGGAGTTAGTTGAGTAATATTGAGGTTGGAAGTTTCTTGATCAATGGTGGTGTTGGAGTTAGTTGAGTAATATTGAGGTTGGACGTTTCTTGATCAATGGTGGTGTTGGAGTTAGTTGAGTAATATTGAGGTTGGAAGTTTCTTGATCAATGGTGGTGTTGGAGTTAGTTGAGTAATATTGAGGTTGGAAGTTTCTTGATCAATGGTGGTGTTGGAGTTAGTTGAGTAATATTGAGGTTGGAAGTTTCTTGATCAATGGTGGTGTTGGAGTTAGTTGAGTAATATGAGGTTGGAAGTTTCTTGATCAATGGTGGTGTTGGAGTTAGTTGAGTAATATTGAGGTTGGAAGTTTCTTGATCAATGGTGGTGTTGAAGTTAGTTGAGTAATATTGAGGTTGGAAGTTTCTTGATCAATGGTGGTGTTGAAGTTAGTTGAGTAATATTGAGGTTGGAAGTTTCTTGATCAATGGTGGTGTTGGAGTTAGTTGAGTAATATTGAGGTTGGAAGTTTCTTGATCAATGGTGGTGTTGGAGTTAGTTGAGTAATATTGAGGTTGGAAGTTTCTTGATCAATGGTGGTGTTGAAGTTAGTTGAGTAATATTGAGGTTGGAAGTTTCTTGATCAATGGTGGTGTTGAAGTTAGTTGAGTAATATTGAGGTTGGACGTTTCTTGATCAATGGTGGTGTTGGAGTTAGTTGAGTAATATTGAGGTTGGAAGTTTCTTGATCAATGGTGGTGTTGAAGTTAGTTGAGTAATATTGAGGTTGGACGTTTCTTGATCAATGGTGGTGTTGGAGTTAGTTGATTAATATTGAGGTTGGACGTTTCTTGATCAATGGTGGTGTTGGAGTTAGTTGAGTAATATTGAGGTTTGGCGTTAGAACTGACGTATGGTAATCTAACTTTATATGATTGTTCTGTATGTGATATATTTAACAAATACATGGCAGGTATAAGCAAACAAACGGACATGACACGTATTATATGGCTGTTCAAATGTTTTCATTATCGCAAACAAGCATAATTAATTTAATTAATTATTAATTAAATTGTTTATTGCGATCAGCCTTATACAGTATAGTATTACTACAATTCAATCTTATTGTAGCAAAATGCAGGATTCCACGAGGCGCAAAATACAGGCGATCGGTGTACCGTCCTACGTATGCTGACATCACAGAGAGATATTTCCAGGGGGAAACTATCAGAGATAATACCCGAATAGTCGCAATATGCAAGAGTGACATCTACCACGACGCGGTGAGAGACTGGACGCATAGCAAATGTATCAGAGGAAGATGGGTTCCTGCTCTACCGAGGTGCAAAGGTAACACGCATGGTAGAGCAACATGTTCTATGATCTACCGCAGTGGTAAGGCAATACGTATAGTGGAGGAACATGGTCTATGATCCACCGCAGTGGTAAGGCAATACGTATAGTGGAGGAACATGGTCTATGATCTACCACAGCGTTACGGTAACACGTAGAGTGGAGGAACATGGTCTATGATCTACCGCAGTGGTAAGGCGATACGTATAGTGGAGGAACGTGGTCTATGATCTACCACAGCGTTAAGGTAACACGTATAGTGGAGGAACATGGTCTATGATCTACCGCAGCGTTAAGGTAACACGTATAGTGGAGGAACATGGTCTATGATCTACCGCAGCGTTACGGTAACACGTATAGTGGAGGAACATGGTCTATGATCTACCGCAGCGTTACGGTAACACGTATAGTGGAGGAACATGGTCTATGATCTACCGCAGCGTTACGGTAACACGTATAGTGGAAGAACATGGTCTATGATCTACCGCAGCGTTACGGTAACACGTATAGTGGAGGAACATGGTCTATGATCTACCGCAGCATTACGGTAACACGTATAGTGGAGGAACATGGTCTATGATCTACCGCAGCGTTACGGTAACACGCATAGTGGAGGAACATGGTCTATGGTCTACCACAGCGTTACGGTAACACGTATAGTGGAGGAACATGGTCTATGGTCTACCACAGCGTTACGGTAACACGTATAGTGGATGAACATGGTCTATGATCTACCGCAGCGTTACGGTAACACGTATAGTGGAAGAACATGGTCTATGATCTACCGCAGCGTTACGGTAACACGTATAGTGGAGGAACATGGTCTATGATCTACCGCAGCGTTACGGTAACACGTATAGTGGAAGAACATGGTCTATGATCTACCGCAGCGTTACGGTAACACGTATAGTGGAGGAACATGGTATATGATCTACCGCAGCGTTACGGTAACACGTATAGTGGAAGAACATGGTCTATGATCTACCGCAGCGTTACGGTAACACGTATAGTGGAGGAACATGATGATCATCAGTATCATCATTCATCTTCTTATTATTAGTATTAAATCTAGTATTAGTATTATGAGTATGATGATTATTTTTATAATATATAATAATACTGTTTAAGGAGATATGACGTCAATGCTGTATTTATTACACAGTAATCTTCTCACAACTATTATGTACGCATCCTCCTTAACCCATACTTTCAGTTAAAAAGAGATGTCGGGCACCGCCGTTGGTTGAGTACGCCACTGCCTCAGAACGTATTACACCATACATTACTTTTCCACACGACACTACTGTGACGTATACATGTGACGCGGACAAGATGGCGACCGGAAACAGTACTATCGTTTGTGAAGACGGAACATGGGCCACTACTAACTTCACATGTACTGGTGATAAGAATTGATATGTCTGCTTATGAAATCAAAATACGTAAATTAAATGTTTCGTCCGCATTTTAACAAAAAATGTATTATAATTTAATACGTAAATAACATTACCATATACGCCTATATATATATAATTACATACTGTTTGTTTCATTTAACTCTACGGTTTTACTGCATTAAAATCAAATCATGTGTTGTGTTTTACCTTGTTCCATACTAGTTCGACCTAGCCTGTATCCTCAACCCTGACCATGTACAATACATAAATATATGACCGCATAGTTGTTGTCATACTATACTTGGCTTGGACAACAATGTAACATTTAGTTCAATCAAAGTGTATTACATACATGTACATATCCACTAAATGTCCATATGTAAGATATTGTTACGGCTCTATGCCCGTCTTATGTCCATACTAGTGTGCACTGTACAGTTATGTCCCATTCCAGTATGTAAGGTATTGATCCGGGGCTATGCCAGTCGTATGACCATTTGGAAGGTACTATTACGGCGTTATGCCAGTCACGTGTCCGTATGTACGGCATAGTGTTTTGGCGCTATAGCCTAGCCCTGTCTTGTGATTATAGTAAAGTACTAATTTCAATGCCTCTGACCGTGTTTCTGTGTTTATGGTTTGTAGAAATACCTGTTGTGAGCGATGTGAGCAATCTATGTAACGATATTAATATCACAAATGGAATTGTCTCTGTGACACGAAACGACATGTATGACGTCACGTGTAACGTGGGGTTCCGGCTTCGAAATACTAAAACTAAACCACACCGGTGCAGACACGGTGAATGGATAGGCGACGTGCCAACATGTATACAAGGTAAGCTACTCCACACTATATCAGCTACCGTCTGCATACACTGAGGGAGTGAGTCTCCGTTACAAAGTGGTTACGGTCGTTGACATCAAACCACTTGCCCCGCACAGCTGTAGGTTCGAATCCCACTGGAGATGTCGAATTATTTCATGAGAGGGGAGCTATCCAGCTGGCTTGCGGTAGGTCGGTAGCCCTACCCGGCTGCTCTTCCGTCCCTGCCTGCAATACTGCACGGAGGGACAACTGGGGTCTTCTGTCCCTGCCTGCAGTACAGCACGGAGGGACAACTGGGGTCTTCCTACACCAATAATAGCTGTCCAGAGAGTCGCGGTATGACCTAAGCTGTTAGCGCGACTTTAGACAACACAATCAAACAAGCCATCAACTTAGTTATTCTTTTGCTTGATTTGGGATTTAGAATCATACCGACGGTTTATTACGGCGACTCTCCGGCTGTTATCTATGGAGGAGGACACTGGGCTCCCGTCCAATCAGTAGTTCACGCATGGACTGGCACCCAGATAGCACCACCGATCTTCCACAAGCCAGCTGGTTAGTTTCCCCACTTGAAAAACATTTGACACCGCCCAATGGGATGCGAACATATAGATGGGAAGAGGAAGTAAATATGATATTGTAACCGCGCTATGTCCGTATTTAAGGTAGTGTTACCGCGCTATGTCCGTATTTAAGGTAGTGTTACCACGCTATGTCCGTATTTAAGGTAGTGTTACCGCGCTATGTCCGTATTTAAGGTAGTGTTACCGCGCTATGTCCGTATTTAAGGTAGTGTTACCGCGCTATGTCCGTATTTAAGTTAGTGTTACCGCGCTATGTCCGTATTTAAGGTAGTGTTACCATGCTATGTCCGTATTTAAGGTAGTGTTACCGTGCTATGTCCGTATTTAAGGTAGTGTTACCGTGCTATGTCCGTATTTAAGGTAGTGTTACCACGCTATGTCTCTATTTAAGTTAGTGTTACCACGCTATGTCCGTATTTAAGGTAGTGTTACCGCGCTATGTCCTTATTTAAGGTAGTGTTACCGTGCTATGTCCGTATTTAAGGTAACCGTGCTATGTCCGTATTTAAGGTAGTGTTACCGCGCTATGTCCGTATTTAAGGTAGTGTTACCGTGCTATGTCCGTATTTAAGGTAGTGTTACCGCGCTATGTCCGTATTTAAGGTAGTGTTACCGTGCTATGTCCGTATTTAATGTAGTGTTACCGCACTATGTCTGTATTTAAGGTAGTGTTACCGTGCTATGTCCGTATTTAAGGTAGTGTTACCGTGTTATGTTCGTATTTAAGGTAGTGTTACCGTGCTATGTCCGTATTTAAGGTAGTGTTACCGCACTATGTCCGTATTTAAGGTAGTGTTACCGCACTATGTCCGTATTTAAGGTAGTGTTACCGTGCTATGTCCTTATTTAAGGTAATGTTACCGTGCTATGTCCGTATTTAAGTAGTGTTACCGTGCTATGTCCGTATTTAAGGTAGTGTTACCGCGCTATGTCCGTATTTACGGTAGTGTTACCGCGCTATGTCCGTATTTAAGGTAGTGTTACCGCGCTATGTCCGTATTTAAGGTAGTGTTACCAAGCTATATCCGTATTTAAGGTAGTGTTACCGCGCTATGTCCGTATTTAAGGTAGTGTTACCACGCTATATCCGTATTTAAGGTAGTGTTACCACGCTATGTCCGTATTTAAGTTAGTGTTACCGTGCTATGTCCGTATTTAAGGTAGTGTTACCGCGCTATGTCCGTATTTAAGGTAGTGTTACCGCGCTATGTCCGTATTTAAGGTAGTGTTACCGCGCTATGTCCGTATTTAACTATGTTACCGCGCTATGTCCTATTTGGTAGTGTTACCGCGCTATGTCCGTATTTAAGGTAGTGTTACCGCGCTATGTCCGTATTTAAGGTAGTGTTACCGCGCTATTTCCGTATTAAGGTAGTGTTACCGCGCTATGTCCGTATTTATGGTAGTGTTACCGCGCTATGTCCGTATTTAAGGTAGTGTTACCGCGCTATGTCCGTATTTAAGGTAGTGTTACCGTGCTATGTCCGTATTTAAGGTAGTGTTACCGTGCTACGTCTGTATTTAAGGTAGTGTTACCGTGCTGTCCTTATTTAAGGTAGTGTTACCGCTATGTCCGTATTTAAGGTAGTGTTACCACGCTATGTCCGTATTTACGGTAGTGTTGCCACGCTATGTCCGTATTTAAGTTAGTGTTACCGCGCTATGTCCGTATTTAAGTTAGTGTTACCGTGCTATGTCCGTATTTAAGTTAGTGTTACCGCGCTATGTCCGTATTTAAGGTAGTGTTACCACGCTATGCCCTTATATGAAATCAACGACCTTAACCATAGATCTCTCTCAAATGATATATCCATCATGTTTGATAAAACATGTTAATATACACAAACTGATATGGTTTAATATTGTTGCAGTTGACTAATTGATTTATCCCCATTGAACATTACCTGGTTGCCCTGAGGACATCTGTTGTAGCTTCCTCCGTTGTAACAATTGACCCTGAGCACATCTGTTGTAGCTTCCTCCGTTGTAACAATTGATGCTGAGGACATCTGTTGTAGCTTCCTCCGTTGTAACAATTGACGCTGAGGACATCTGTTGTAGCTTCCTCCGTTGTAACAATTGATGCTGAGGACATCTGTTGTAGCTTCCTCCGTTGTAACAATTGACGCTGAGGACATCTGTTGTAGCTTCCTCCGTTGTAACAATTGACCCTGAGCACATCTGTTGTAGCTTCCTCCGTTGTAACAATTGACACTGAGGACATCTGTTGTAGCTTCCTCCGTTGTAACAATTGACCCTGAGCACATCTGTTGTAGCTTCCTCCGTTGTAACAATTGACACTGAGGACATCTGTTGTAGCTTCCTCCGTTGTAACAATTGATGCTGAGCACATCTGTTGTAGCTTCCTCCGTTGTAACAATTGACACTGAGGACATCTGTTGTAGCTTCCTCCTTTGTAACAATTGACACTGAGGACATCTGTTGTAGCTTCCTCCGTTGTAACAATTGACGCCGAGGACATCTGTTGTAGCTTCCTCCGTTGTAACAATTGACGCTGAGGACATCTGTTGTAGCTTCCTCCGTTGTAACAATTGACGCTGAGGACAGCTGTTGTAGCTTCCTCCGTTGTAACAATTGACGCTGAGGACATCTGTTGTAGCTTCCTCCGTTGTAACAATTGATGCTGAGGACATCTGTTGTAGCTTCCTCCGTTGTAACAATTGACGCTGAGGACAGCTGTTGTAGCTTCCTCCGTTGTAACAATTGAGGCTGAGGACATCTGTTGTAGCTTCCTCCGTTGTAACAATTGACACTGAGGACATCTGTTGTAGCTTCCTCCGTTGTAACAATTGACGCCGAGGACATCTGTTGTAGCTTCCTCCGTTGTAACAATTGACGCTGAGGACATCTGTTGTAGCTTCCTCCGTTGTAACAATTGACGCTGAGGACAGCTGTTGTAGCTTCCTCCGTTGTAACAATTGACGCTGAGGACATCTGTTGTAGCTTCCTCCGTTGTAACAATTGATGCTGAGGACATCTGTTGTAGCTTCCTCCGTTGTAACAATTGACGCTGAGGACAGCTGTTGTAGCTTCCTCCGTTGTAACAATTGAGGCTGAGGACATCTGTTGTAGCTTACTCCGTTGTAACAATTGACGCTGAGGACATCTGTTGTAGCTTCCTCCGTTGTAACAATTGACGCTGAGGACATCTGTTGTAGCTTACTCCGTTGTAACAATTGACGCCGAGGACATCTGTTGTACCTTCCTCCGTTCTAGTGTGTTCTCTATACTGTGAACTTAATTTAAACTTTATTTATTTTACAACGATTGCGAAGTAAGTTCTAACAACTTATATTAATCGCTATCGTTGGCGCGGATGAAAGCTGTGGCCATTTGTGTGGGAGGAAACCAGAGTTCCCGAAGAAAACCCACCTGTCCGATCTGGCGACCACCGTACCATCTCGCATACTTTCTCGGTCCGAGGATCGAACCCGGGTTGCATTGGTGAGAAGCGAGCGCGCTAACCACTGCGCTATTCGGGCAGCCAACTGCTCTGAACTTATATTAAATCCAACTGTCCAACTGCATCTGTTGACCTTGGGTTTCAACACTTAACTTTCACTGGCTTCTCAGCCGACCAGTCGCGAGTAAATTCCCTTTTAAATTCATGAATTCGGAATGTTGCTTTATGCTGTTCTGTTGTCCTATCATTTTGTTACGTGTAATTAAATTAAATGTGCACTGATGATAAAGTTTGGCTAAATAACATGTCTATATGTATGTATGTATGTATGTATGTATGTTCCATTAATGTCAAACCCCTTGCGGGGACCTAGACATGTTTTCCTGGGCAGGCTTAGTCGATCTAAGTGGTTAACCAGTACTAAGCAATGTGTGTGAGGTGCCTTGCTCAATGACACTACATACGTGGCCTGACCGAGTATCGAACCCAGGACCGCTCGATTCCAAATCCGACGCTCTACCACGGGACCACGGACGCCACTATAACGGCGTGACTGTGACACGTCGTATGGTAACATCAACATGCGCAATCATCAAACCCCCGTGCATTTCACCGCCTTATTCGGTACATTCGAACTACTGTACTTTCAAAGTAAAGCAATAATACCGTTGGAATATTACACTACTGTATAGGTAAGGCAATATACGATAGCTTACAGTTTCTGTGATTTATTGTTAAATACTGCTAACAACCTGACTTACCTATAATGCAATAGTGTATCGACCCATTCCAGAGTCTCCTCTGGTTCTTTTACGTGCACGGTGTACAGCACCGACACGAGACCTCTGTTTAAATTCCCATCTGAAAGACTGTTCATTTTATTAGAGTTAGACGGGGGATCGAACCTGCGATCCCTGGAATACCAGTCCAACGTGTTACCACAGGACTACAGATCCGTCTGTAACCTTTTCATAAGCTTCATCGTCCCTTTTATATAAGGTCAGTATAAACATGCATGTCACGCATGGTACATTTATTGATAAGGGTATTAACCCATTCAACACCAAGTAACTGAAATGGACTGGTCCATGATCAGTTTTTAGACCAATAAATTAATATGAAAATTACATTTGGACCAGTTCATTTATCAAAATGGGTAATTTTGTCTAAAATAGTAATATTACTGGCAAAAAGTGCAGATCCTGATGAGAAGGCTCGTCACGAGCCGGCTCATCTGGATCTACACTTTTTGTAAGCCTATTTAGAGGTCTGTGGTGTTGAAAGGGTTAAAGGACTATGGACAATTATAAGTGTACCCGACCTGAGTGGAATACATTTACATTATGTATAGGATATAAGCCGAAAACGTAAACTATTGTACTGTATGAGGCACGTAGCGCCGAGGACAGTACCAATATTTTACATATTGGATCCGTTTGAGGCTTATATCTTACTTAAAACACACACTTATATAACAAGCAAGATCCTACTTATTAAAATTGTTAATTTCCTGCATGTAC
Source organism: Archivesica marissinica (assembly GCA_014843695.1). Classification (NCBI taxonomy): domain Eukaryota; kingdom Metazoa; phylum Mollusca; class Bivalvia; order Venerida; family Vesicomyidae; genus Archivesica; species Archivesica marissinica. The sequence goes on along the minus strand of CM026400.1, from coordinate 12,912,880 downwards.
GCTTAGTGTTCAATATAATAGTCTGACCTGTTGACACCAGTCCAATATTAATAATAATGGACTGCAAATACAAAGGTATGACGTCACGATAGTGTTTTAAGCCTGGTGAAGTGGAAGTCAGGTGCGAAAGGTCCGGAGTTCAAGCCCCACTGGAACCGTTACGATTGTGCCCTTAGGCAAGGCATTTAAATTCCACGTTGCCTCTTCTCTCTCCCTCGTGGCGATGGATTCCATCAGGAATGAGGTCTCGAGAGTGATTAATATAAGTTGAAATAACTTGTTTCGCAATCGAGCTAAAATAAATTTGTATAAACTAAGCCTGGTGAATATCCTTATGAACTCTGTGCACTAACAATACAATGGCAAATACTTTCTCCAGTTTATATGCATGCATTTGTTTCATTGTTTCGGATACGTTGATTGACGCTCCCTTGTTTGGAGTATAGTGCAAGATAAAAAATGTATACGCATTTATTTTAGCTCGATTGCGAAACAAGTTCTTTCAACTTATATTAATCACTCTCGAGACCTCATTCCTGATGGAATCCATCGCCACGAGGGAGAGAGAAGAGGCAATGTGAAATTTAAATACCTTGCCTAAGGCCACAATCCAGCGGGGCTCGAACTCCGGACCTTTCGCAACTGAAGTGACCGCGCATCCACTGCGCTATCACGACTTCCACAAGTAGTGCAAGATACAGAAGACGCTCCAAGTCCAGTAGCATCCCTGGTTATATAGCACCGGTACACAACACCTGTTTATATATAGGTTTAGGTCTTTAATACATACAGGACAGACGGATGTGTAGTCCAGTGGTTGACACGCTGGACTGGTAATCCAGGGATCGCGGGTTCGATTCCCCGTCTGACCCTAATAAAATTAACAGTCTTTCAGATGGGACTTTAAACCGAGGTCTTGTGTCGGTGCTGTACACCGTGCACGTAAAAGAACCAGAGGAGACTCTGGAATGGGTCTCTGTCTGTATCATTGCACTATCCTCCAAAAATCTAAAATGACTAATCTCTTCAGGAGGCGTCGCTCATATGGGCAACCGGTAGCGACGATAAATAAACGTAAAACACAAATACATACAGATTTGTTTGTATTGTTGCAGTACGGTGCAAGATCTCGTCAGACGTGAGGAGTAGCTCCGTGCTGAAGTTTAAGGTATCTGGCAAGGTACTCCACAGTAGGTACATAAACCACTGGACGCAAGTCGTCCAATCGTGCAAGGGTAACTCAAGAACCGCAAACGCGAGAACAGTGAGGTGTGTGAATGGACGATGGCGTCCGCAACTGATGTACTGTCCGAAACAGAGGGGTAAATAATATAGATGTACTGTCCGAATTGGAGGGCTATATATTCATTGTGTTGATGTATTCCCCCCCCCCCAATATATTGATCATTGTAATGATGTTCTCCCCCCCCCCCAATATATTGATCATTGTGATGATGTATTCCTTCACCCCCCCCCAAATATTTGATCATAGTGATGATGTATCCCCCCCCCCAATATATTGATCATAGTGGATGAGTATTCCCCCCCCCCCCCAATATATTGATCATAGTGATGATGTATTCCCCCCCCCAATATATTGATCATAGTGATGATGTATTCCCCCCCAATATATATGGATCATAGTGATGATGTATCCCCCCATAAATATTGATCCATGTGATGTATTTCCCCCCCCCCCCCATATATTGATCATAGTGATGATGTATTCTATTCTCCCCCCCAATATATTGATCATAGGATGATGTAATTCTTATCCCCCCCCCCAAATAATTGATCATAGTGATGATGTATTCTCCCCCCAATATATTGATCATAGTGATGATGTATTTTCCCCCCCCCCCCCAATAATTGACTCATTGTGATGATGTATTCCTCCCCCCCCCCCAAATATATTGATCATTGGATGATGTATCCCCCCCCCAATATAGTGATCATAGTGATGATGTATTCCCCCCCAATATATTGATCATAGTGATGATGTATTCTCTCCGCACACTAGCTGGATAATGTCCATATCTGAAATAAATTCGATACCCACAATTAGATTCGAACCTTGGATTTGAAGTCAACGACCGTAGTACTTCCGCCACTGTGGTTCTAGCCGGGTGCCCGTCCATATCTGGAATCCAGCAGGGGGGACATGAGAATACAACAACAAACAACAGAATGACCTAAGTGGACAGTACGACTTTAAACAACAATAATTTAACAAACAAGACGAAATGCATTATGTTATGCATTGACGTATTGAATACCACATTATCAGCGTAAGTATACTTATTTGAGCATCCATGTTGAAGGGATGTGGCGGTGGCACATGATAGACTTGTAATTGTTTCCTATTGCTAGGCGATGCGGATTTGAACCCCTGTGTAAAGCCTTTTTAATTACATATCGCAAATTCGTTACTAGTTAGTATCTACCTATATCTACTGCCTAACAGTTTGCAATATTTGCTATAAAAATGAAGGATACTCGGATGGAGGTGTATGATGGGGATGGAAGTGTATGATGGAGATGGAGGTGTATGATGGGATGGAGGTGTATGATGGGGATGGAGGTGTATGATGGGATGGAGGTGTATGATGGGATGGAGGTGTATGATGGGGATGGAGGTGTATGATGGGATGGAGGTGTATGATGGGGATGGAGGTGTATGATGGGGATGGAGGTGTAT